>WNGS01028583.1:841152-855650 GCA_020271785.1 Procambarus virginalis | reverse complement strand
CAATTATTAAACAGTTAATGAGCCCCGAAGCACCAGGAGGCTGTTTATAACAATAACAACAGTTGACTGGCAAGTTTTCATGCTTGTAAACTGTTTAATAAATGTAACCAAAGCCAACAAGTTTGAGGAAAGATGTACACGTTCGTAAGTACTTGCGTAACAACTTCGTGAATCTGGCCTCGGGACACGCCCAAACGTCTTCGTCTCCCCATCTTCTGGTGTGCGGTTTGATCATTATATCTTCAGCCCCGTTATTGTGATCATCGTCTACATTAACAATGCTCAATTTGAGAGCAGAGTAGATGGGAAATTTCTAAATGTTCACACACACACACAATCAATTTAAATTATATTGTCATATAATTAATATATAAAAATGTGGCAACATAGTTTCAAAAGCAGGAGACATTCTCTCTAAAATCCTATTCTCCGGACCAGCCTTGGTAACAAGGTATTATTCTCTCACCTATCCATACCTCCGGGGAGCCGGTCGGCCGAGCGGACAGCACGCTGGACTTGTGATCCTGTCGTCCTGGGTTCGGTCCCAGGCGCCGGCGAGAAACATTGGGCAGAGTTTCTTTCACCCTATGCCCCGTTACCTAGCAGTAAAATAGGTACCTGGGTGTTAGTCAGCTGTCACGGGCTGCTTCCTGGAGGTGGAGGCCTGGTCGAGGACCGGGCCGCGGGGACACTAAAAAGCCCCGAAATCATCTCAAGATAACCTCAAGATAACCTCACCTACGGAAGTTTGGCTGGGGATCTACAACCCAAAATTAACTTCGACTGTTAATTACTCAACGTAAATAACCAATTAGAACAATAACAACCCCGCTCCTAGACAACATTCATCACCTTTACTCGAATCTTTGAATCTGTTAAATGTCAAGTGGCTGGACGCCCTCAAGTGGCTGGACGCCCTCAAGTGGCTGCACGCCCTCAAGTGGCTGCACGCCCTCAAGTGGCTGCACGCCCTCAAGTGGCTGCACGCCCTCAAGTGTGCTCTTTATCTTTAAAACTCTGCACTGTAATGCTAGTGCTGACCTCAAGTGCTGCTAGAGGGCTGCAACAGGCCCCCAGAGGCACCACACGAGAGAAGAGCTTGCTAGAGGGCAGCAACAGACCCCCAGAGGCACCACACGAGAGAAGAGCTTGCTAGAAGGCAGCAACAGACCACCCAGGGGCACCACACGAGAGAAGAGCTTGCTAGAGGACAGCAACAGGCCCCCAGGGGCACCACACGAGAGAAGAGCTTGCTAGAGGGCAGCAACAGACCCCCAGGGGCACCACACGAGAGAAGAGCTTGCTAGAGGGCTGCAACAGGCCCCCAGGGGCACCACACGAGAGAAGAGCTTGCTAGAGGGCAGCAACAGGCCCCTAGGGGCACCACACGAGAGAGAGCTTGCTAGAGGGCAGCAACAGACCCCCAGGGGCACCACACGAGAGAAGAGCTTGCTAGAGGACAGCAACAGGCCCCAGGGGCACCACACGAGAGAAGAGCTTGCTAGAGGGCAGCAACAGACCCCCAGGGGCACCACACGAGAGAAGAGCTTGCTAGAGGGCTGCAACAGGCCCCAGGGGTACCACACGAGAGAAGAGCTTGTTAGAGGGCTGCAACAGGCCCCAGAGGCACCACACGAGAGAAGAGCTTGCTAGAGGGCAGCAACAGACCCCCAGGGGCACCACACGAGAGAAGAGCTTGCTAGAGGGCTGCAACAGGCCCCCAGGGGTACCACACGAGAGAAGAGCTTGCTAGAGGGCTGCAACAGGCCCCCAGAGGCACCACACGAGAGAGAGCTTGCTAGAGGGCTGCAACAGGCCCCCAGGGGTACCACACGAGAGAAGAGCTTGCTAGAGGGCTGCAACAGGCCCCCAGAGGCACCACACGAGAGAAGAGCTTGCTAGAGGGCTGCAACAGGCCCCCAGGGGTACCACACGAGAGAAGAGCTTGCTAGAGGGCTGCAACAGGCCCCCAGAGGCACCACACGAGAGAAGAGCTTGCTAGAGGGCTGCAACAGGCCCCCAGAGGCACCACACGAGAGCCAAATACCGGTCTGGTATTCCTACAGCGCGACTCGACCAATGCAGAAATGCAAAGCAAATCAAGGTCACAAACTGTGCAATAACCTTCCGAGTGTGAACGCTGCACTTCTCGCCACCACTTTAAGAAGAGTGACTCAGAAATATTAAATTAATTAACATTATGTTACAAATTTCACTCACATTTACTCATGCTAAATATGCCAATTTTTTTCCTGTTATTGAGGATATTAAGTACTAATGTGTACTGTTGCTAAAACTACAGGTTCTGTAATTCAGTAATCTGTGTGCTAAGACTGTATTTTTGTATCATTATACTCACTATCTCTACTTTTATCCGTGAAATGGTTAGTATACATGTGTAATCTATGTATACCAGATGTAAACTGTATCTTGAGATTGTATAACATGACATATTGGCCGGGTACATACATTCACAAGTGTATTGCTTAGTGTATATATACAACCACGAGTGTATTGCTTAGTGTATATGTCCAGAGAGAGATTAGTTTTCAGTATATAAATTCAAGCTCAGGTGTATTTCTTAGTGTATATATACAAGCTGAGGTTACTGTTATATACACGCTGTGTACAGTTATTAGTGAACATTAGAGTAGTACTGTTAGGGAAGTAGACTGAAGTGATCGAGCAGGCTGTTGAAGCCAACTCAATTCTGAATTTCAAAATATTCGATAGAAACAAAGGTCAGGAATTATTGTCTCATGTTAGCGGCGGCTGAAAAGGCGGGGCCCAAGAGCTAATATTCTGCAGGCACAAATAGTAAATACACACCGGGAACAGTCCACACGACCACCAGTACAGGGAACACTCCACTCGACCACCAGTACAGGGAACACTCCACACGACCACCAGTACAGGGAACAGTCCACACGACCACCAGTACAGGGAACAGTCCACACGACCACCAGTACAGGGAACAGTCCACACGACCACCAGTACAGGGAACAGTCCACACGACCACCAGTACAGGGAACACTCCACTCGACCACCAGTACAGGGAACAGTCCACTTGACCACCAGTACAGGGAACAGTCCACACGACCACCAGTACAGGGAACACTCCACTCGACCACCAGTACAGGGAACAGTCCACACGACCACCAGTACAGGGAACAGTTCACACGACCACCAGTACAGGGAACAGTCCACACGACCACCAGTACAGGGAACAGTCCACACGACCACCAGTACAGGGAACACTCCACTCGACCACCAGTACAGGGAACACTCCACACGACCACCAGTACAGGGAACAGTCCACACGACCACCAGTACAGGGAACAGTCCACACGACCACCAGTACAGGGAACAGTCCCCACGACCACCAGTACAGGGAACACTCCACTCGACCACCAGTACAGGGAACAGTCCCCACGACCACCAGTACAGGGAACACTCCACTCGACCACCAGTACAGGGAACAGTCCACACGACCACCAGTACAGGGAACAGTCCACACGACCACCAGTACAGGGAACAGTCCCCACGACCACCAGTACAGGGAACACTCCACTCGACCACCAGTACAGGGAACAGTCCACACGACCACCAGTACAGGGAACAGTCCACACGACCACCAGTACAGGGAACAGTCCCCACGACCACCAGTACAGGGAACACTCCACTCGACCACCAGTACAGGGAACAGTCCACACGACCACCAGTACAGGGAACAGTCCACTTGACCACGAGTACAGGGAATAGTCCACACGACCACCAGTACAGGGAACAGTCCCCACGACCACCAGTACAGGGAACAGTCCCCACGACCACCAGTACAGGGAACAGTCCACACGACCACCAGTACAGGGAACAGTCCACTTGACCACGAGTACAGGGAATAGTCCACACGACCACCAGTACAGGGAACAGTCCCCACGACCACCAGTACAGGGAACAGTCCCCACGACCACCAGTACAGGGAACAGTCCCCACGACCACCAGTACAGGGAACAGTCCACACGACCACCAGTACAGGGAACAGTCCCCACGACCACCAGTACAGGGAACAGTCCACACGACCACCAGTACAGGGAACAGTCCACTCCACCACCAGTACAGGGAACAGTCCACACGACCACCAGTACAGGGAACAGTCCACTCCACCACCAGTACAGGGAACAGTCCACTCCACCACCAGTACAGGGAACAGTCCACTCCACCACCAGTACAGGGAACAGTCAACACCACCACCAGTACAGGGCACAGTCCACACCACCACCAGTACAGGGAACAGTCCACACAACTGGCCTCTGACTGGCTACCTGGCCCCTGTGGGGGCCAGGTAGCCTGGTGGATAGCATGCAGGACTTGTAATTCTGTGGCGCGGGTTCGATTCCCGCACCCGGCAGAAACAAATGGGCAAAGTTTCTTTCACCCTGAATGCCCCTGTTACCTAGCAGTAAATAGGTACCTGGGAGTTAGTCAGCTGTCACGGGCTGCTTCCTGGGGTGTGTGTGTGTGTGGTGTGGGGAAAAAAAAAAAAAAGTAGTTAGTGTAGTTAGTAAACAGTTCATTGACAGTTGAGAGTCGGGCCGAAAGAGCAAAGCTCAACCCCCGTAAAATAGTGAATACAACTAAGTGAATACACGACCACCAGTACAGGGAACAGTCCACACGACCACCAGTACAGGGAACAGTCCACACGACCACCAGTACAGGGAACAGTCCACACGACCACCAGTACAGGGAACAGTCCACACGACCACCAGTACAGGGAACAGTCCACACGACCACCAGTACAGGGAACAGTCCACACGACCACCAGTACAGGGAACAGTCCACACGACCACCAGTACAGGGAACAGTCCACACGACCACCAGTACAGGGAACAGTCCACACGACCACCAGTACAGGGAACAGTCCACACGACCACCAGTACAGGGAACAGTCCACACGACCACCAGTACAGGGAACAGTCCACACGACCACCAGTACAGGGAACAGTCCACACGACACCAGTACAGGGAACAGTCCACACGACCACCAGTACAGGGAACAGTCCACTTGACCACCAGTACAGGGAACAGTCCACACGACCACCAGTACAGGAACAGTCTCTTGCTGCTTCATAAACCTCCTCCAAATATGATAAATATTGGCGGAGACGTGGAGGAAACGTTCAAGAGTGACGTTCAGGCGACGTGGAGGAAACGTTCATGAGTGACGTTCAGGCGACGTGGAGGAAACGTTCATGAGAGAAAACGGCGGGGTGGAAGGGACCATCGACAAGCCGCCGACTTCCTGTCATCTTCAAGGACACTAGAGAGAGATGGTGACACTCAGGTTAATTTAGGTCCACTGACCAACATGAAAATACATTTTTTTCATGAACCTAGTCTACAAGAAACGTAAACTCAGATTATGTACTCGGAGAATAGGCTACGAGGATTAGTTTACACATATCCCTCCATGTTGTGGTAGTTTAATAACTAGTCCTTGCGTAATTTGTATACTTTAAGACTCAAATTGCTGTTGATTATATAATATAAATAAAAAATCATTTGTAAAAAATAGGCGCATGTTAAGGAATCAGTTTTGTTCTAAATTACGACTTTGATCTTAAGACGACAGCAGAGATTACATCTACATGCAGACTTTCATGTAAGTTTAGAGAGAACAGGTTCCTTCTGTACAGGTAGGTAACCTTTCTTGTGGCAGTACCTCCTGTCACTCTCCGTTTTTTGTTGAGATAACACCAGGTTATAGTCAGTTGCCAGGTGTAGGGGTACTGTCTGGTGTAGTGGGTACTGTCCGGTGTAGTGGGTACTGTCTGGTGTAGTGGGTACTGCCCGTGTAGTGGGTACTGTCTAGTGTAGTGGGTACTGTCCGGTGTAGTGGGTACTGTCTGGTGTAGTGGGTACTGTCCGGTGTAGTGGGTACTGTCCGGTGTAGTGGGTACTGTCCGGTGTAGTGGGTGCTGTCCGGTGTAGTGGGTACTGTCCGGTGTAGTGGGTACTGTCCGGTGTAGTGGGTACTGTCCAGTGTAGTGGGTACTGTCCAGTGTAGTGGGTACTGTCCGGTGTAGTGGGTACTGTCCGGTGTAGTGGGTACTGTTGGTTAGTGGGGTACTGTCCGGTGTAGTGGGTACTGTCTGGTGTAGGGGGTACTGTCCGGTGTAGTGGGTACTGTCTGGTGTAGTGGGGTATTGTCCGGTGTAGTGCGTACTGTCCGGTGAGTGGGTACTGTCCAGTGTAGTGGGTACTGTCTGGTTGTATGGGTACTGTCCGGTGTAGTGGGTACTGTCCGGGTGTAGTGGGTACTGTCAGTGTAGTGGGTACTGTCTGGTGTAGTGGGTACTGTCCGGTGTAGTGGGTACTGTCCGGTGTGTAGTGGGTACTGTCCGGTGTAGTGGGTACTGTCCGTGTAGTGGGTACTGTCGGTGTAGTGGGTACTGTCCGGTGTAGTGGGTACTGTCCGGTGTAGTGGGTACTGTCCGGTGTAGTGGGTACTGTTCGGTGTAGTGGGTACTGTCCGGTGTAGTGGGTACTGTCCGGTGTAGTGGGTACTGTCCGGTGTAGTGGGTACTGTCCGGTGTAGTGGGTACTGTCCGGTGTAGTGGGTACTGTCCAGTGTAGTGGGTACTGTCCAGTGTAGTGGGTACTGTCCAGTGTAGTGGGTACTGTCCAGTGTAGTGGGTACTGTCCGGTGTAGTGGGTACTGTCCAGTGTAGTGGGTACTGTCCGGTGTAGTGGGTACTGTCCAGTGTAGTGGGTACTGTCCGGTGTAGTGGGTACTGTCCGGTGTAGTGGGTACTGTCCGGTGTAGTGGGTACTGTTCAGTGTAGTGGGTACTGTCCGGTGTAGTGGGTACTGTCCGGTGTAGTGGGTACTGTCCGGTGTAGTGGGTACTGTCCGGTGTAGTGGGTACTGTCCGGTGTAGTGGGTACTGTCCAGTGTAGTGGGTACTGTCCGGTGTAGTGGGTACTGTCCGGTGTAGTGGGTACTGTCCGGTGTAGTGGGTACTGTCCGGTGTAGTGGGTACTGTCCGGTGTAGTGGGTACTGTCCGGTGTAGTGGGTACTGTCCGGTGTAGTGGGTACTGTCCGGTGTAGTGGGTACTGTCCAGTGTAGTGGGTACTGTCCGGTGTAGTGGGTACTGTCCGGTGTAGTGGGTACTGTCCAGTGTAGTGGGTACTGTCCGGTGTAGTGGGTACTGTCCGGTGTAGTGGGTACTGTCCAGTGTAGTGGGTACTGTCCGGTGTAGTGGGTACTGTCCGTGTAGTGGGTACTGTCCGGTGTAGTGGGTACTGTCCGGTGTAGTGGGTACTGTCTAGTGTAGTGGGTACTGTCCAGTGTAGTGGGTACTGTCCAGTGTAGTGGGTACTGTCCGGTGTAGTGGGTACTGTCCGGTGTAGTGGGTACTGTCCAGTGTAGTGGGTACTGTCCGGTGTAGTGGGTACTGTCCGGTGTAGTGGGTACTGTCCGGTGTAGTGGGTACTGTCCAGTGTAGTGGATACTGTCCAGTGTAGTGGGTACTGTCCAGTGTAGTGGGTACTGTCCAGTGTAGTGGGTACTGTCCGGTGTAGTGGGTACTGTCCAGTGTTGTGGGTACTGTCCAGTGTTGTGGGTACGGTCCAGTGTAGTGGGTACTGTCCGGTGTAGTGGGTACTGTCCGGTGTAGTGGGTACTGTCCGGTGTAGTGGGTACTGTCCGGTGTAGTGGGTACTGTTCAGTGTAGTGGGTACTGTCCGGTGTAGTGGGTACTGTCCGGTGTAGTGGGTACTGTCCAGTGTAGTGGGTACTGTCCAGTGTACTGGGTACTGTCCAGTGTACTGGGTACTGTCCAGTGTAGTGGGTACTGCCAGTGTAGTGGGTACTGCCCAGTGTAGTGGGTACTGTCCAGTGTAGTGGGTACTGTCCAGTGTAGTAGTACTGCCCTGTGTAGTGGGTACTGTCCAGTGTAGCGGGTACTGCCCAGTGTAGTGGGTACTGTCCAGTGTAGTGGGTACTGCCCAGTGTAGTGAGTACTGTCCAGTGTAGTTGGTACTGCCCAGTGTAGTGGGTACTGTCCAGTGTTGTGGGTACTGTCCAGTGTAGTGGGTACTGTCCAGTGTAGTGGGTACTGCCCAGTGTAGTGGGTACTGTCCAGTGTAGTGGGTACTGCCCAGTGTAGTGGGTACTGTCCAGTGTAGTGGGTACTGCCCAGTGTAGTGAGTACTGTCCAGTGTAGTGGGTACTGCCCAGTGTAGTGGGTACTGCCCAGTGTTGTGGGTACTGTCCAGTGTAGTGGGTACTGTCCAGTGTAGTGGGTACTGCCCAGTGTAGTGAGTACTGTCCAGTGTAGTGGGTACTGCCCAGTGTAGTGGGTACTGTCCAGTGTTGTGGGTACTGTCCAGTGTAGTGGGTACTGTCCAGTGTAGTGGGTACTGCCCAGTGTAGTGGGTACTGTCCAGTGTAGTGGGTACTGCCCAGTGTAGTGGGTACTGTCCAGTGTAGTGGGTACTGCCCAGTGTAGTGAGTACTGTCCAGTGTAGTGGGTACTGCCCAGTGTAGTGGGTACTGCCCAGTGTAGTGGGTACTGTCCAGTGTAGTGGGTACTGCCCAGTGTAGTGGGTACTGCTCAGTGTAGTGGGTACTGCCCAGTGTAGTGGGTACTGTCCAGTGTAGTGGGTACTGTCCAGTGTAGTGGGTACTGCCCAGTGTAGTGGGTACTGCCCAGTGTAGTGGGTACTGTCCAGTGTAGTGGGTACTGTCCAGTGTAGTGGTTACTGTCCAGTGTAGTGGTTACTGTCCAGTGTAGTGGGGTACTGACCAGTGTAGTGGGTACTGTCCAGTGTAGTGGGTACTGTCCAGTCTAGTGGGTACTGTTCAGTGTAGTGGGTACTGTCCAGTGTAGTGGGTACTGTCCAGTGTAGTGGGTACTGTCCAGTGTAGTGGGTACTGCTCAGTGTAGTGGGGTACTGTCCAGTGTTGTGGGTACTGCCCAGTGTAGTGGGTACTGCCCAGTGTAGTGGGTACTGTCCAGTGTAGTGGGTACTGCCAACTGAACAGTAGTGGGGTATATAATTGAATGAGAGTGCGGAAAGAATGATTGCATTGGACTACTGAAGGCCGAAAGGCGGGGCTGAGTAGCTGACGCCCGACCGTGCGAGCGTGAGAACACGCCGGTGAGCACACGTACATATATTACCCAACCGCACCTTCACAAACCGGACTTCAGTCATCATTTTCCTTAACTTTCAGAGCATCTCAGACCTGTGTGGGCGGGTGGTGGCCGCCGCCCGCCCTCCTGATGTGACCCAGCGTCAAGAAAACGGTCAATTTTAGGCGGGAACTACGATCACTGGACCGGAGGCGCCCCGGGGTACCTGTGAAGGGTGAATCGCGAAGCAGAATGGCGAAATGAATGTTGCTTTTTAGTGGAAACTAATGTGTCTCGCGGCCAGTAAACACGGGTGGGTAGATGATTGGCGAGCCCCAGGAGTCCCCCAGGGTGACAAGCACCGGCCCCAGGAGTCCCCCAGGGTGACAAGCACCAGCCCCAGGAGTCCCCCAGGGTGACAAGCACCAGCCCCAGGAGTCCCCCAGGGTGACAAGCACCGGCCCCAGGAGTCCCCCAGGGTGACAGGCACCGGCCCCAGGAGTCTTTCAGGGTGACAAGCACCAGCCCCAGGAGTCCCCCAGGGTGACAAGCACCGGCCCCAGGAGTCCCCCAGGGTGACAAGCACCGGCCCCAGGAGTCCCCCAGGGTGACAAGCACCGGCCCCAGGAGTCCCCCAGGGTGACAAGCACCAGCCCCTGGAGTCCCCCAGGGTGAAAAACACCAGCCCCAGGAGTCCCCCAGGGTGACAAGCACCCGCCCCAGGAGTCCCCCAGGGTGACAAGCACCGGCCCCAGGAGTCCCCCAGGGTGACAAGCACCCGCCCCAGGAGTCCCCCAGGGTGACAAGCACCAGCCCCAGGAGTCCCCCAGGGTGACAAGCACCAGCCCCAGGAGTCCCCCAGGGTGACAAGCACCGGCCCCAGGAGTCCCCCAGGGTGACAAGCACCAGCCCCTGGAGTCCCCCAGGGTGACAAGCACCAGCCCCAGGAGTCCCCCAGGGTGACAAGCACCGGCCCCAGGAGTCCCCCAGGGTGACAAGCACCGGCCCCAGGAGTCCCCCAGGGTGACAAGCACCCGCCCCAGGAGTCCCCCAGGGTGACAAACACCCGCCCCAGGAGTCCCCCAGGGTGACAAGCACCGGCCCCAGGAGTCCCCCAGGGTGACAAGCACCGGCCCCAGGAGTCCCCCAGGGTGACAAGCACCAGCCCCTGGAGTCCCCCAGGGTGACAAGCACCCGCCCCCAGCTAAAACGCAAAAGTCATCTATTGCCCACCCACTCCCCCACCCCCCCGGCAGAGGAGAAGCCGGCCGCCCACCACGGCTGAGGGCCCACCAGACGCCCGCCAAGACCCACCAACTCCCTGCACCTCGCGACCAAGCCAGCGCCGGGCACCGTCACCCCGCCGGGAGAACCAGCCAGAACACGTTCAAAATCTATCAACAATCCCGTGACTCAAGGCGACATGTGCGCCAGGCGTCGTAACACTCCGGACCCTTCAAGAGGAACGCCAGACGGCTGTGTCGTAACCCAATATCACCAAACAAAACGTGATCCGGAGGTTCCCAGGCCGAGGAGGTGTCCAGACGTTCGCTCGTGGTCAAGGGTGAACCAGGAGTCGGTCAGTTTAAAGTAGTCTCTCCTAACCTGCCAGAGGACCCAAAAACGAAAACGGGACAGTACGTCACTTTCGCCAGCCGCTTCTATTTTCTAGTACGACAATTTTTGGCTTTAGGTAACGCATACGGGCGAAAAACGACGTCCTGTGTAAGAAGACAAGTTGTAGGAGGACAGGTTGTAAGAGGACAGGTTGTAAGAGGACAGGTTGTAAGAGGACAGGTTGTAAGAGGACAGGTTGTAAGAGGACAGGTTGTAAGAGGACAGGTTGTAAGAGGACAGGTTGTAAGTGGACAGGTTGTAAGAGGACAGGTTGTAAGAGGACAGGTTGTAAGAGGACAGGGTGTAAGAGGACAGGGTGTAAGAGGACAGGTTGTAAGAGGACAGGGTGTAAGAGGGCAGGTTGTAAGAGGACAGGTTGTAAGAGGACAGGTTGTAAGAGGACAGGTTGTAAGAGGACAGGTTGTAAGAGGACAGGTTGTAAGAGGACAGGTTGTAAGAGGACAGGTTGTAAGAGGACAGGGTGTAAGAGGACAGGGTGTAAGAGGACAGGTTGTAAGAGGACAGGGTGTAAGAGGACAGGGTGTAAGAGGACAGGTTGTAAGAGGACAGGGTGTAAGAGGACAGGTTGTAAGAGGACAGGTTGTAAGAGGACAGGGTGTAAGAGGACAGGGTGTAAGAGGACAGGTTGTAAGAGGACAGGTTGTAAGAGGACAGGTTGTAAGAGGACAGGTTGTAAGAGGACAGGGTGTAAGAGGACAGGGTGTAAGAGGACAGGTTGTAAGAGGACAGGTTGTAAGAGGACAGGTGTAAGAGGACAGGGTGTAAGAGGACAGGTTGTAAGAGGACAGGTTGTAAGAGGACAGGGTGTAAGAGGACAGGTTGTAAGAGGACAGGTTGTAAGAGGACAGGTGTAAGAGGACAGGTTGTAAGAGGACAGGTTGTAAGAGGACAGGTTGTAAGAGGACAGGTTGTAAGAGGACAGGTTGTAAGAGGACAGGGTAAGAGGACAGGTTGTAAGAGGACAGGTTGTAAGAGGACAGGTTGTAAGAGGACAGGTTGTAAGAGGACAGGTTGTAAGAGGACAGGTTGTAAGAGGACAGGTTGTAAGAGGACAGGTTGTAAGAGGACAGGGTGTAAGAGGACAGGGTGTAAGAGGACAGGTGTAAGAGGACAGGGTGTAAGAGGACAGGTTGTAAGAGGACAGGTTGTAAGAGGACAGGTTGTAAGAGGACAGGTTGTAAGAGGACAGGTGTAAGAGGACAGGGTGTAAGAGGACAGGGTGTAAGAGGACAGGTTGTAAGAGGACAGGTTGTAAGAGGACAGGTTGTAAGAGGACAGGTGTAAGAGGACAGGTTGTAAGAGGACAGGTTGTAAGAGGACAGGTTGTAAGAGGACAGGGTGTAAGAGGACAGGGTTGTAAGAGGACAGGTGTAAGAGGACAGGTTGTTGGAGGACAGGGTGTAAGAGGACAGGTTGTAAGAGGACAGGTTGTAAGAGGACAGGTTGTAAGAGGACAGGGTGTAAGAGGACAGGTTGTAAGAGGACAGGTGTAAGAGGACAGGTGTAAGAGGACAGGTTGTAAGAGGACAGGTTGTAAGAGGACAGGTTGTAAGAGGACAGGTTGTAAGAGGACAGGGTGTAAGAGGACAGGTTGTAAGAGGACAGGGTGTAAGAGGACAGGTTGTAAGAGGACAGGGTGTAAGAGGACAGGTTGTAAGAGGACAGGTTGTAAGAGGACAGGTTGTAAGAGGACAGGTGTAAGAGGACAGGTTGTAAGAGGACAGGTTGTAAGAGGACAGGTTGTAAGAGGACAGGTTGTAAGAGGACAGGTTGTAAGAGGACAGGTTGTAAGAGGACAGGTTGTAAGAGGACAGGGTGTAGGAGGACAGTGTGTAAGAGGACAGGGTGTAAGAGGACAGGTTGTAAGAGGACAGGTTGTAGGAGGACAGGTTGTAGGAGGACAGGTTGTAAGAGGACAGGTTGTAGGAGGACAGGTTGTAAGAGGACAGGTTGTAAGAGGACAGGGTGTAAGAGGACAGGTTGTAAGAGGACAGGTTGTAAGAGGACAGGTTGTAAGAGGACAGGTTGTAAGAGGACAGGTTGTAAGAGGACAGGTTGTAGGAGGACAGGTTGTAAGAGGACAGGGTGTAAGAGGACAGGTTGTAAGAGGACAGGTTGTAAGAGGACAGGGTGTAAGAGGACAGGTTGTAAGAGGACAGGGTGTAAGAGGACAGGTTGTAAGAGGACAGGGTGTAAGAGGACAGGTTGTAAGAGGACAGGGTGTAAGAGGACAGGTTGTAAGAGGACAGGGTGTAAGAGGACAGGGTGTAAGAGGACAGGGTGTAAGAGGACAGGTTGTAAGAGGACAGGTTGTAGGAGGACAGGGTGTAAGAGGACAGGGTGTAAGAGGACAGGTTGTAAGAGGACAGGTGTAAGAGGACAGGTTGTAAGAGGACAGGTTGTAAGAGGACAGGTTGTAAGAGGACAGGTTGTAAGAGGACAGGTTGTAAGAGGACAGGTTGTAAGAGGACAGGTTGTAAGAGGACAGGGTGTAAGAGGACAGGTTGTAAGAGGACAGGTTGTAAGAGGACAGGTTGTAAGAGGACAGGGTGTAAGAGGACAGGGTGTAAGAGGACAGGTGTAAGAGGACAGGGTGTAAGAGGACAGGTTGTAAGAGGACAGGTTGTAGAGGACAGGGTGTAAGAGGACAGGTTGTAAGAGGACAGGTTGTAAGAGGACAGGTTGTAAGAGGACAGGTTGTAAGGGGACAGGTGTAAGAGGACAGGGTGTAAGAGGACAGGTTGTAGGAGGACAGGGTGTAAGAGGACAGGGTGTAAGAGGACAGGGTGTAAGAGGACAGGTTGTAAGAGGACAGGTTGTAAGAGGACAGGGTGTAAGAGGACAGGTTGTAGGAGGACAGGGTGTAAGAGGACAGGTTGTAAGAGGACAGGGTGTAAGAGGACAGGTTGTAGGAGGACAGGGTGTAAGAGGACAGGGTGTAAGAGGACAGGTTGTAAGAGGACAGGGTGTAAGAGGACAGGTTGTAAGAGGACAGGTTGTAAGAGGACAGGTTGTAAGAGGACAGGTTGTAAGAGGACAGGTTGTAAGAGGACAGGTTGTAAGAGGACAGGGTGTAAGAGGACAGGTTGTAAGAGGACAGGTTGTAAGAGGACAGGTTGTAAGAGGACAGGGTGTAAGAGGACAGGGTGTAAGAGGACAGGGTGTAAGGGACAGGTTGTAAGAGGACAGGTTGTAAGAGGACAGGGTGTAAGAGGACAGGTGTAAGAGGACAGGTGTAGGAGGACAGGGTGTAAGAGGACAGGTTGTAAGAGGACAGGTTGTAAGAGGACAGGTTGTAAGAGGACAGGTTGTAAGAGGACAGGTTGTTAGAGGACAGGTTGTAAGAGGGCAGATTGTAAGAGGACAGGGTGTAAGAGGACAGGTTGTAAGAGGACAGGTTGTAAGAGGACAGGTTGTAGGAGGACAGGGTGTAAGAGGACAGGTGTAAGAGGACAGGTGTAAGAGGACAGGTTGTAAGAGGACAGGTTGTAAGAGGACAGGTGTAAGAGGACAGGTTGTAGAGGACAGGGTGTAAGAGGACAGGGTGTAAGAGGACAGGGTGTAAGAGGACAGGGTGTAAGAGGACAGGTTGTAAGAGGACAGGCTGTAAGAGGACAGGGTGTAAGAGGACAGGTTGTAAGAGGACAGGTGTAAGAGGACAGGTTGTAAGAGGACAGGTTGTAAGAGGACAGGTTGTAAGAGGACAGGTTGTAAGAGGA
>WNGS01028583.1:766436-801537 GCA_020271785.1 Procambarus virginalis | reverse complement strand
AAAAATACAGTAGAACCTCGGCGAATCTCCAGTTGGAATGCACGCTTTCCAGGCCAGATTTACTCGCCTGATTCCATGAACTCTTGTTCGCCAAAGCCGGGATGTGTGGTTTCACAGACATTTTCCACCAGAGTTCACAGACTGGTGGAAAACTTGGGGACGGACGTTGCCAACGCCTCCGGGGGACAAAAGTGTTAAATACGTTGTCTTGTTTTCTAACTGGAAATCAATTTCAGGAGCAAAATGACGGTGAAGCTGTTTAGAATATATTTAATAATGAAGACACAACAGCACTTTAGATTGAGGTTGTGCAAGTTATTGAAGAACTGAGGCGAGTTGCTTGTTGCGGGCAAGACATGATCCTTAAGGGTTCTGTCATACACCAAAGATTAAGGCAAGGAAGGGATCAGTGTCGAGATGTGGGCAAGACATGATCCTTAAGGGTTCTGTCATACACCAAAGATTAAGGCAAGGAAGGGATCAGTGTCAAGGTGTGGGCAAGACATGATCCTTAAGGGTTCTGTCATACACCAAAGATTAAGGCAAGGAAGGATCAGTGTCAAGGTGTGGGTAAGACATGATCCCTAAGGTTTCTGTCATATATCAAACATTAGGGAAAGTAAGGGATCAGTGTCAAGATGTGGGCATGACATGATCCCTAAGGGATTATACATTAAACATTAGGGGAAGGAGGGGACCAATGTCAAGAAAAAACAGGTTAGGTAACATAATGACAGTGAAATGGGTGACATTTTTGTTTAGTAATTTATATTTGTTTTTAATAATTACTTTAGTTTTTTCAGTCCCTGTTGTTTTGAGAAATTCACTGGTACTCAAACATTGTTCAGTAAATTTGTCATGTAAAACAAAAGCTATGCTGTATTTTCAACAGTGGCAGTATATAGGTGCTTTGATACGCCTTCAACTGGGACCTCAAACTCTGAACAGACTTGAGTTTTACACGCGCGCACACAGGGAGCCGGTGGCTGAGCGGACAGAACACTGTACGTGTGATCCTGTGGTTCCCGGGTTCGATCCCGGGCGCCGGCGAGAAACAATGGGCAGAGTTTCTTTCATCCTGATGCTCCTGTTACCTAGCAGTAAATAGGTACCTGGGAGTTAGTCAGCTGTCACGGGCTGTTTCCTGGGGGTGGAGGCCTGATCAAGGACTGGGCCACGGGGACATTTAAGCCCCGAAATCATCTCAAGATGACACGCACACGAGCAATTTGTTAAGTAATCGAGTAACTATAAGTACAGTATAGGCTTTTTCTGTTTACTTTACTTGCAGTTGAATAAAGCTCTGTATGAGATTCTGTAGATTCTACATAAAAGATTCTGTAGTTGGTGAGAATTGAATGGCTTAGTGGTTGTCAAGGAGGAAGTTGTTAATCAAAGACAAATTAAAACGCAACGAGTTTTATCTGGGACCAGATAATGTATTTCCTAATGTATTAGGAATCTTGAGCCATAAAAGTCTATGTATAAGTGCACCGAATAAGGTAATTATGATACTTTGATTTATATCATGAAGTGTTAGCAGCTTGGGATGGTGACAAAGCTGAAGGAGGGTACCTGCTGCTGTTCTTCAGCTTTGTCTTTGCTTTGTTAGGTGCCATTTAGATTATGCGGTTGAGCTTTAGTTGCCGTACTACACAGTGGTCATAAACCTGAACGTGTTCAGACAACAATGACAAATTATCCCTAGGAATTAGGAACCTCTCCTGTGGAGAGAGATTAAGAAAGCTCATTTTCATTCTCTAGAAAGGTAGAGAGGAAGAGAGAAAGATGAACAAAATACAGTATACAAATGAATGAAGGGTATAATAAGGAGGATATTAATAGGGTATTAAATATAACAATGCAATATAATTCATGCCATTTTAATAAATTTACATTATAAAAGAACCCTGGTAAATACAGAGTTGGCAATAGGGTTATTGGTTTGTGGAAGAGATTAGTGAGTAGCATGAAAGACATGATATTACTGGCTTGCTCTAAGTGAAGATTACACACGTATGAGAGAGTTGGGTTAGTTATAAATTTAAACTGACGTGAATGGGCCAATAGGCCTCCAGCTTTTTTATTCTTATGTTCTATCTAAAATATACACACAAGACAAAATTTTCAAAATCTTCACTCCAAAATTATTAGTGTGAACCAGCTCCAAAATATATGAGAAACAACCAAGTCATCACACCGCACCGAGAGCCACTGTTTGTGATGCAATTGATGTCGTATGTTTCAGATGTGTGTAGAGCAGCTGGAGAGCATGGCACCTGTGAGGCAGCAGCAGCCTGCAAGTGAGGCTGAGGACACTAAAGAGAAATTAAACCAGGCCTTGTACGACCTTCGCAAGACCCAAGAGCAGAATAAGCTGAACGGGGCTATGGCTCAAGAGCT
The DNA here is from genome assembly GCA_020271785.1 of Procambarus virginalis. Classification (NCBI taxonomy): domain Eukaryota; kingdom Metazoa; phylum Arthropoda; class Malacostraca; order Decapoda; family Cambaridae; genus Procambarus; species Procambarus virginalis. Next base: position 799,134 of record WNGS01028583.1, on the reverse strand, counting down.
TGAAGACAAGGTACGTAATTGTCGCTTGTTTTATACATGGGATTATTACTTAACTACACAACACAATAGTTGCCATGTCAATATAAATTCAGGATTGTATGGTAGGTACTAACTTACCCACCCAGGCTGTATTTTTTATTTATTTATTTTGTTTTAAATTTGTTTTTTTCAAAAACTTTTGCTGGTTAAAAAACTTAGTTTTTATTTACATTTAAATTTGCAGAGAAGATGTATCACATTAACGTGATAAATCGCATTAATGTGATTTCCCTGTGCATTACATTTTCTGTTTTTATTTAACTTTAAATGTGCCTTTTCTATCTCAATTTAATATTGCCTTTTTTAACTCTTGATTATATAGATAAAAAACCAACCCAGGCAGGTTGGGATCTTGTATACTTGAAACTTCTGTAACCTTGGAGGGGCCCTGTCATTATTTATTGTTTATAACCTTATGACTGGGAACCCAGCGAATGATAGCTGGTGGACAGCGCTACGGATTCGTAGTCCTGAGGTTCCGGGTTCGATCCCCGGTGGAGGCGGAGACGAATGGGCAAAATGTTTCTTTTACCCTGATGCCTCTGTTACCTGGCAGTAAATAGGTACCTGGGAGTTAGACAGCTGCTACGGGCTGCTTCCCGGAGGTGTCTAATAAAAAGTAGGCCTGGTCGAGGACCGGGCCGCAGGGACGCTAAGCCCCGAAATCATCTCAAGATGAACTCAAGATTACCTTGCATTAACTAGGGTGTTGCCTAAATATTTTATACTGGTTAGTAGCTTGTCATCCAGTAAAGTACTGGTTAGTTGCCTGTCATCCAGTAAAGTACTGGTTAGTAGCTTGTCATCCAGTAAAGTACTGGTTAGTTGCCTGTCATCCAGTAAAGTACTGGTTAGTTGCCTGTCATCCAGTAAAGTACTGGTTAGTTGCCTGTCATCCAGTAAAGTACTGGTTAGTTGCCTGTCATCCAGTAAAATACAGTACTGGTAAGGTGCTAGTTGCCCAATAGGTAATCTCACATGGATTCAAATTTGGGGCTCCCAGATATTAATAGGTTCCGAGGTTGTAGGTTAAGGTCCATGTGGGGTCGAGAGTGGAGTGTATGTGGGGATGTAGCTTTCATGCTGTGCTCTGATCACAAATATGATGATGGCTAATGAAGGGCTTCAAGTGAAGGCCAAGTGACAATGTTGCATTTGGGATGTGTCAATGGCACCAGCTGATGGTTAATAAAGCTTTTGTATATTATTTCTGTAAATGGTGATTATTTTTCTTTTTCTTCAGGCGAACTCCCTTGAAGCAGAGCTCAAGGTTGCTTTACAGAAGAGAGAGCAACTTCAAGAGGAGAACGTTAAGTTGCGGTCATCTTTGAATGCTCAACAAGAAGATGGCTGGCCAGAGACACAGACAGAATCATCTTCAGCTGTTCTAACAAGGTATGAAGACTGAACTGTCATGGGTAATTAAGCTGTAGGATGAGGAGAGAGGTTAACGAGAGACCAGTAAGGTAAACGGACGTGCGGTAGGCTTGCTTTTATGGATGCTGTTGCTGCCAAAAGACTAAGGTATAAGGTGAAGATACAAGGTGGAATAACTGGAAAGATACTGATCTGGATAACTGACTTACAGAAATAAAAGGGTCACATTGAGAGAGGTGTCAGGCTGGAGAGAGATGTGACATCAGAGTAGTAACCTAGGCTCGAGTCCTATGTCTGTTACCGTTCCTAAATTGTGAATGACCATCCTGTGAGCAAGGGGAGTGAGGTCGTACATGTCAGTGTCTGCAAGTGATGCCAAATTTATATAAAAAAAAAAAAGATAAAACTAAGAAGGGTTGTAGATTTTTTGCATAGTGACCTTATCATAAACTGCAAAAAGGCATGTAAAGGGCTGTTCAAATTCAACTCTATTAACCCTTTAACTGCGCAACGCGCCTGCAGGTCCACGTCTGGGGTGCGCTACGCGCCTCCGGGTATTTGTATTTTTCACATTCCATTCAAAACTCCCGCGGCTACATGGGGTTCATATCAGCTTCCTCAGAGCTCTTGTAAACAAACGCTATCTTTAAAAAAAATCGTGGTCCACATTCCCAGGTGTGAGAACCTCAGTAGTGAGTGAGCAACCAAGGCCGGCACACGCAGCATGAGCTCACAGCACTGCTGTTGAGCTTGTGACCACAGCATCGCCTAATAATGTCAATATATATATATATATATATATGTGTGTGTGTGTGTGTGTGTATATCACGAAAATAAACACGTGATTAAAACTGTGACAATGTCAGACCACGGTGGAAAAATGAAACAGGAATTTCCTATTTCCGTGGTCTGACATTGTCATATATATGTAATTACCTAAGTGTAGTTACAGGATGAGAGCTACGCTCGTGGTGTCCCGTCTTCCCAGCACTCTTTGTCATATAACGCTTTGAAACTACTGACGGTCTTGGCCTCCACCACCTTCTCCCCCAACTTGTTCCAACCGTCTACCACTCTGTTTGCGAAAGTGAATTTTCTTATATTTCTTCGGCATCTGTGTTTAGCCAGTTTATATCTATGACCTCTTGTTCTTGAAGTTCCAGGTCTCAGGAAATCTTCCTGTCGATTTTATCAATTCCTGTTACTATTTTGTATGTAGTGATCATATCACCTCTTTTTCTTCTGTCTTCTAGTTTTGGCATATTTAATGCTTCTAACCTTCCTCGTAGCTCTTACCCTTCAGTTCTGGGAGCCACTTAGTAGCATGTCTTTGCATGCTACTAAGTGTGTGCTAATACTTTGTGTGTGTAATTACCTAAGTGTAATTACCTAAGTGTAGTTACAGGATGAGAGCTACGCTCGTGGTGTCCCGTCTTCCCAGCACTCTTTGTCATATAACGCTTTGAAACTACTGACGGTCTTGGCCTCCACCACCTTCTCCCCCAACTTGTTCCAACCGTCTACCACTCTGTTTGCGAAAGTGAATTTTCTTATATTTCTTCGGCATCTGTGTTTAGCCAGTTTATATCTATGACCTCTTGTTCTTGAAGCTCCAGGTCTCAGGAAATCTTTCCTGTCGATTTTATCAATTCCTGTTACTATTTTGTATGTAGTGATCATATCACCTCTTTTTCTTCTGTCTTCTAGTTTTGGCATATTTAATGCTTCTAACCTTCCTCGTAGCTCTTACCCTTCAGTTCTGGGAGCCACTTAGTAGCATGTCTTTGCACCTTTTCCAGTTTGTTGATGTGCTTCTTAAGATATGGGCACCAAACAACAGCTGCATATTCTAGCTTTGGCCTAACAAAAGTCATGAACAATTTCTTTAGTATATCCCCATCCATGTATTTAAAAGCAATTCTGAAGTTAGAAAGCATAGCATAGGCTCCTTGCACAATATTCTTTATGTGGTCTTCAGGTGATAGTTTTCTATCTAGAACCACCCCTAGATCTCTTTCTTTATCTTTAAAGATTTCTCACATAATATATAGGTTGTGTGGGGTCTATGTTCTCCTATTCCACATTCCATAACATGACATTTATTAACATAAATTCCTTTTGCCAAGTGGTGCTCCATATACTTATTTATCTAGGTTCTTCTTGAAGGGCATGACAATCATNGGAGCGCCACTTGGCAAATGGAATTTAATGTTAATAAATGCCATGTTATGGAATGTGGAATAGGAGAACATAGACCCCACACAACCTATATATTATGTGAGAAATCTTTAAAGAATTCTGATAAAGAAAGAGATCTAGGGGTGGTTCTAGATAGAAAACTATCACCTGAGGACCACATAAAGAATATTGTGCGAGGAGCCTATGCCACGCTTTCCAACTTCAGAATTGCGTTTAAATACATGGATGGCGATATACTAAAGAAATTGTTCACGACTTTTGTTAGGCCAAAGCTAGAATATGCAGCGGTTGTGTGGTGCCCATATCTTAAGAAGCACATCAACAAACTGGAAACGGTGCAAAGACATGCTACTATGTGGCTCCCAGAACTGAAGGGCAAGAGCTACGAGGAGAGGTTAGAGGCATTAAATATGCCAAAACTAGAAGACAGAAGAAAAAGAGGTGATATGATCACTACATACAAAATAGTAACAGGAATTGTTGACCAGACCACACACTAGAAGTTGAAGGGACGACGACGTTTCGGTCCGTCCTGGACCATTCTCAAGTCGCTTGTGATGAGGAGGTAGAGAACGGGAATAAATAGGCAAGAGAGAGGTGAGGAGGAAAGTAAGGTGTAGAGAATAGTAGTAATAATGAGAACTGCAGAAGGCCTATTGGCCCATACGAGGCAGCTCCCATAATAACCACCGAAGGAAAGGTAATAGGAATAAGCAGAGGATAGCAAGGGAGTGTAGGAGAAGACAATGAACAGAAAAAGGGGAGAAGAGAGAAAGAAAAGGAAAGAGAAAGAAAGATAAATGGAAGGGGTAAGCTTATGTTAAGTCCCGTTTGTTAGAAAGATTAGAGCATTTGAGTATGTACTGTGAAAGGGAAGAGTCCACAGCAACAAAGCCAGGACTCAAGTTCATGTTGGGTACATTGTGTATAAGAGCCGATTCTACAAGACGGCGTCTGTGAAGAGTAGAGGCAGGAAAGATTTTGGAGGAAGACCAATCAATGGGATGATTAGAATCCCTCACATGGCAGAAGAGAGCATTGTTAGTGTCTGCAGACTTAACACTTCTCTTGTGTTCTTTAAGTCTGTCATTCAATGTACGGCCAGTTTCGCCAAAGTATTGGAGAGGACAAGATGAACAGGAAATAGAGTAGACACCAGCAGCATTAGAAGCAGGAGGAGCAGTGTGAACTAGATTGCTACGAAGTGTGCTAGCTTGTCGAAAGGCGAGTTTAATGTCAAGAGGACGAAAGGTATTGGTAAAAGTTTTGAGTTCAGATATGAAGGGAAGGCATAGTACAGTGCTACTAGTGTTGGAAGCAGGTTTAGGATGAAAGAAATTTCGTTTAGCTTGAGAGTAGGCACAGTTCATGAAATGCAAAGGATAACCAAGGCGAGAGAATGATTTGTAGATAAAGGAAATTTCAGAATCAAGAAACTGAGGGTCGCTGATGCGTAGAGCGCGGAGGAAGAGAGAGACGAGGACACTTTTCTTAACAGAAGGAGGATGGTAGGAAAAGAAGTGAATGTACATGCCACTATGCATGGGTTTACGGTAGACAGAGAAAGAGAACCCAGACACAGAGCTGTGGTGGGAGCTCCTCTTCCCACCACTCCTCCACACTACACAACAAACTTCAACGCCTGATCTCCAACAGTCCTTGGGCCAAATACTCTCTCTCTGACTGTGTTACTACCTTTCGTCCTACTCTCTTTCTAAGCACCAGCAAGAACTTCTTGGTCTTGGTCTGTCTTTTGCTACTTCCCCTGGCCCACGCTGTGGCATTGATCTCATTAGTTCCTTTGACAGGTTTGTCAATTCTAACTCTAGTACTCTTTCGGACCTGTCTGCCTTTAGAGGGGCCTCATCCCCGTTCTTGACAGCTTGTTTTCTAAAAATCACCACCTTCCTCGTCGCTTCCAGCTTGCCCTTGCCTCCCTAAAATCTAACAACTCTATTCTTATCCTTCCGACAAAGGCAATTCGGTGGTTGTCCTTGACCGTGAGGACTACCTCCGAAAGCAGATGTCTTGCTCTCTGACTCTCGCACTTATGCTCCTCTGACTTCTAACCCTTTGGATCGCCTCAAAACTTCCTTTAACCGCAAACTAAGACAGCTCTCTAGTCTTTGCCCTCCTGACTTTGATCTCATAAAGCGTTTCCGTGTCATCTGCCCTTCTCTTCCTTATTTCTATGGTCTTCCTAAGACTCATAAACCTGGTGTTCCTCTTCGTCCTATCATTTCTTCACGGGGCTCTGTCAGCTATTCTCTTGCCTCCTGGCTCGCTAAAACCCTGACACCTTACCTTGGCACTTTTTCCCCTGCCCACCTTCGTCACTCTCAGGACTTCATAGAAAGACTGCGCCTGCAACCCTCTTGTAAGATGCTTAGTCTTGATGTCGACTCTCTGTTCACTAATGTTCCGCTCGATGACGTTCTCTCTTTCCTTAGACGGAAGGCGTCAGAGGGCCTCCTTCCTCTCCCTCTTCCCACTGACGTTTTCCTCGATCTCATTAGACTCTGTGTTGAATCTAACTCTTTCTCTTTTAACGGTAAATATTACACTCAAACTTTCGGTGTCGCTATGGGTTCCCCTCTCTCCCCTGTTCTTGCTAATTTCTACATGGAATACTTCGAAACTGTTCTTCTTCCTTCTATTGATACTCGTCCCTCTCTCTGGCTTCGCTATGTTGATGACATTTTTGCTTTATGGCCTCATGACCTTAATCTTTTCCAGCCTTTCCTCGCCTCTCTTAACAATCTGGCTCCTTCTATCCATTTCAAAGTTGAGTGGGAATCTAATTCCCTCCTTCCTTTTCTTGATGTTCATGTTCACAGCTCTGTGTCTGGGTTCTCTTTCTCTGTCTACCGTAAACCCATGCATAGTGGCATGTACATTCACTTCTTTTCCTACCATCCTCCTTCTGTTAAGAAAAGTGTCCTCGTCTCTCTCTTCCTCCGCGCTCTACGCATCAGCGACCCTCAGTTTCTTGATTCTGAAATTTCCTTTATCTACAAATCATTCTCTCGCCTTGGTTATCCTTTGCATTTCATCAACTCTGCCTACTCTCAAGCTAAACGAAATTTCTTTCATCCTAAACCTGCTTCCAACACTAGTAGCACTGTACTATGCCTTCCCTTCATATCTGAACTCAAAACTTTTACCAATACCTTTCGTCCTCTTGACATTAAACTCGCCTTTCGACAAACTAACACACTTCGTAGCAATCTAGTTCACACTGCTCCTCCTGCTTCTAATGCTGCTGGTGTCTACTCTATTTCCTGTTCATCTTGTCCTCTCCAATACTTTGGCGAAACTGGCCGTACACTGAATGACAGACTTAAAGAACACAAGAGAAGTGTTAAGTCTGCAGACACTAACAATGCTCTCTTCTGCCATGTGAGGGATTCTAATCATCCCATTGATTGGTCTTCCTCCAAAATAATCTTTCCTGCCTCTACTCTTCACAGACGCCGTCTTGTAGAATCGGCTCTTATACACAATGTACCCAACATGAACTTGAGTCCTGGCTTTGTTGCTGTGGACTCTTCCCTTTCACAGTACATACTCAAATGCTCTAATCTTTCTAACAAACGTGACTTAACATAAGCTTACCCCTTCCATTTATCTTTCTTTCTCTTTCCTTTTCTTTCTCTCTTCTCCCCTTTTTCTGTTCATTGTCTTCTCTACACTCCTTGCTATCCTCTGCTTATTCCTATTACCTTTCCTTCGGTGGTTATAATGGGAGCTGCCTCGTATGGGCCAATAGGCCTTCTGCAGTTCTCATTATTACTACTATTCTCTACACCTTACTTTCCTCCTCACCTCTCTCTTGCCTATTTATTCCCGTTCTCTACCTCCTCATCACAAGCGACTTGAGAATGGTCCAGGACGGACCGAAACGTCGTCGTCCCTTCAACTTCTAGTGTGTGGTCTGGTCAACATACTTCAGCCACGTTATTGTGACTCTTCGCCTGCGTAACAGAATGATAAAATCGATAGGGAAGATTTCCTGAGACCTGGACTTTAAGAACAAGAGTCATAGATATAACTAGCTAAACACAGATGCCGAAGAAATATAAGAAAATTCACTTTCGCAAACAGAGTGGTAGACGGTTGGAACAAGTTAGGGGAGAAGGTGGTGGAGGCCAAGACCGTCAGTAGTTTCAAAGCGTTATATGACAAAGAGTGCCAGGAAGACGGGACACCACGAGCGTAGCTCTCATCCTGTAACTACACTTAGGTAATTACACTTAGGTAATTACCTGCGAGCTTCGTCTCGGCGACAGTATGACGTTCCTGATGTTTCTATTCCCTATTTTCTTGCTCTTAGTAGGTTGTCTTCTCTTTCACATGGTTGTCTTGTCCTTTTTGGGTTTTCAGGAGTGTTATTTGATGCTTCTTATTGTGGCCTTGTATCGTGCGGCACTGGCAGAGCCGCTCCGGCTTGCGTTCAGCGTGGACGTCACATTCACCCCGTTCCGTACGCTTTCTCATGTTTTGTTTCACCTCCGGCCTGCTCATGCGTCGCCTGAGCTGTCCTGGTCCTTGATCAGGTGCCCTCTTATCTTTCTTCTCCTCAGTTTGTGGTAGCCCCTTTGGTTTGAGATTGTTTTTCAGAGTCCATATTTTGTTGGCATGGGCCTCTGCGGGCCGGGTCGGGGAGCTTCCAGCTCTCTTCCGGTGCAGAGTTTCTGCTCTTTTGGTACTGGTGGTAGGTTTTTACGTTTGCAGTCTTTCTCCGTCCTTCTGGCGACGGTCGAGACGGCTGCTTTCCGGAGGGGTCCTTGGGTAATTAATACTTGGTTGGTTCGGCCAGGAGTGCGTCATGTGTTGTCCAGTTGCGGCTCTTTGTTGTTACCTGCATACCGTGACTGAGGATGCGCTGTGGGTTGATCCAGTTCCTCTCGTTCCCTGTTTCAAGGCTCGGGTCTCCCAGGTTGTCCGCAGAGTTTTTAAGTCTACCAGCCTGCGGTCTATCCTTGCGCCCGTGCCATTCGGACATTAGCAGCTTTCGGGCGCAAGGATTTGGGGATCGCACAGGTTCCTGGCCGCCCGTTCTTTGTGCTTGTGTGTGTGCTCCTGTGCGTTCTTGTGTTGCCTTGGGTTGCAGGTTACAGCCTGTTGTCTCGGCTTCGCGTTGCTGTGCTTGTGGCGGCCGCCTCCCGGGTCAGCCCTTTCTTTTCCTTCTCTTTGGGTATGAAGCTCCAGGGAGCCGTAGGGGCTCCCCACAGAAAACCAGCATTGAATGTAATGAAACGTCATTTTCTGGGAGAGCCCCGGAGGCTCCTTGGCAACCCTCCCTTCCACCAGTCTGCGTTTTTTTCGTGTTGGTTGAAGCTTAGCTTCTGAACTGATGCTAGACAGCCGGTGTGGTGAGGTCTGTGGGCTCCCCCCCTCTTCCCCTCTCCGGGCGAGGAGGGTTGCACGGACGATCGTCACAGCAGTAAAGTGTGATGTTTACTTGTTTCCTTGGGATTATAGGGAGTTTCTACCTCTCTGTTTGGTTTTCTGTTTTAGTTTTTTACCATGTGGGGTTTGTTTTGTTATGCCTACCTTTCTGGGTGCCTAACTCCGGTCGATGGCAGATAAGGAAAACCCTAACCACAAGGGGGTTTTCCAGGGCCATTGCTCCCTGAAACCTCTCTGAAGGGGCCAGGTTCTGGCGCTGGTCCCNTGTCCAGCCTGTGTTAGTTCTCCTGGGTGTCCAGCCTGTGTTAGTTCTCCTGGGTGTCCAGCCTGTGTTAGTTCTCCTGGGTGTCCAACCTGTTAGTTCTCCTGGGTGTCCAGCCTGTGTTAGTTCTCCTGGGTGTCCAGCCTGCGTTAGTTCTCCTGGGTGTCCAACCTGTGTTAGTTCTCCTGGGTGTCCAACCTGTGTTAGTTCTCCTGGGTGTCCACCTGTGTTAGTTCTCCTGGGTGTCCACCTGTTAGTTCTCCTGGGTGTCCAACCTGTGTTAGTTCTCCTGGGTGTCCAGCCTGTGTTAGTTCTCCTGGGTGTCCAGCCTGTGTTAGTTCCCTTGGGTGTCCAACCTGTGTTAGTTCTCCTGGGTGTCCAGCCTGTGTTAGTTCTCCTGGGTGTCCAACCTGTGTTAGTTCTCCTGGGTGTCCAACCTGTGTTAGTTCTCCTGGGTGTCCAACCTGTGTTAGTTCCCTTGGGTGTCCAACCTGTGTTAGTTCTCCTGGGTGTCCAGCCTGTGTTAGTTCTCCTGGGTGTCCAACCTGTGTTAGTTCTCCTGGGTGTCCAACCTGTTAGTTCTCCTGGTGTCCAGCCTGTGTTAGTTCTCCTGGGTGTCCAGCCTGTGTTAGTTCTCCTGGGTCCAACCTGTTAGTTCTCCTGGGTGTCCAGCCTGTGTTAGTTCTCCTGGGTGTCCAACCTGTGTTAGTTCTCCTGGGTGTCCAACCTGTGTTAGTTCTCCTGGGTGTCCACCTGTGTTAGTTCTCCTGGGTGTCCAGCCTGTGTTAGTTCCCTTGGTGTCCAACCTGTGTTAGTTCTCCTGGGTGTCCAGCCTGTGTTAGTTCTCCTGGGTGTCCAACCTGTGTTAGTTCTCCTGGGTGTCCAGCCTGTGTTAGTTCCCTTGGGTGTCCAACCTGTGTTAGTTCTCCTGGTGTCCAGCCTGTGTTAGTTCTCCTGGGTGTCCAGCCTGTGTTAGTTCCCTTGGGTGTCCAACCTGTGTTAGTTCTCCTGGGTGTCCAACCTGTGTTAGTTCTCCTGGGTGTCCAACCTGTGTTAGTTCTCCTGGGTGTCCAACCTGTGTTAGTTCTCCTGGGTGTCCAACCTGTAATTTTTTTTACCTAAGTGTAATTACCTAAGTGTAGTTACAGATGAGAGCTACGCTCGTGGTGTCCCGTCTTCCCAGCACTCTTTGTCATATAATGCTTTGAAACTACTGACGGTCTTGGCCTCCACCACCTTCTCCCCCAACTTGTTCCAACCGTCTACCACTCTGTTTGCGAAAGTGAATTTTCTTATATTTCTTCGGCATCTGTGTTTAGCCAGTTTATATCTATGACCTCTTGTTCTTAAAGTTCCAGGTCTCAGGAAATCTTTCCTGTCAATTTTATCAATTCTTGTTACTATTTTGTATGTAGTGATCATATCACCTCTTTTTCTTCTGTCTTCTAGTTTTGGCATATTGAATGCTTCTAACCTTTCCTCGTAGCTCTTACCCTTCAGTTCTGGGAGCCACTTAGTAGCATGTCTTTGCACCTTTTCCAGTTTGTTGATGTGCTTCTTAAGATATGGGCACCAAACAACAGCTGCATATTCTAGCTTTGGCCTGACAAAAGTCATGAACAATTTCTTTTGTATATCGCCATCCATGTATTTAAAAGCAATTCTGAAGTTAGAAAGCATAACATAGGCTCCTTGTACAATATTCTTTATGTGGTCTTCAGGTGATAGTTTTCTATCTAGAACCACCCCTAGATCTCTTTCTTTATCAGAGTTCTTTAAAGATTTCTCACATAATACATAGGTTGTGTGGGTCTATGTTCTCCTATTCCACATTCCATAACATGACATTTATTAACATTAAATTCCATTTGCCAAGTGGTGCTCCATATACTTATTTTATCCAGGTCTTCTTGAAGGGCATGACAATCATCTAAATTTCTTATCCTTCCTATTATCTTAGCATCATCAGCAAACATGTTCATATAATTCTGTAAACCAACTGGTAGATCATTTATGTAGACAATAAACATCACTGGTGCAAGAACTGAACCCTGTGGTACTCCACTTGTGACATTTCTCCAGTCCGATACATTGCCTCTGATCACAGCCCTCATTTTTCTATCGGTCAGAAAATCTTTCATCCATGTTAGAAGCGTACCTGTCACTCCTCCAATATTTTCCAGTTTCCAGAACAACCTCTTATATGGAACTCTGTCGAAAGCTCTGTGTTAGTTCTCCTGGGTGTCCAACCTGTGTTAGTTCTCCTGGGTGTCCAACCTGTGTTAGTTCTCCTGGGTGTCCAACCTGTAATTACCTAAGTGTAATTACCTAAGTGTAGTTACAGGATGAGAGCTACGCTCGTGGTGTCCCGTCTTCCCAGCACTCTTTGTCATATAACGCTTTGAAACTACTGACGGTCTTGGCCTCCACCACCTTCTCCCCCAACTTGTTCCAACCGTCTACCACTCTGTTTGCGAAAGTGAATTTTCTTATATTTCTTCGGCATCTGTGTTTAGCCAGTTTATATCTATGACCTCTTGTTCTTGAAGCTCCAGGTCTCAGGAAATCTTTCCTGTCGATTTTATCAATTCCTGTTACTATTTTGTATGTAGTGATCATATCACCTCTTTTTCTTCTGTCTTCTAATTTTGGCATATTTAATGCTTCTAACCTTTCCTCGTAGCTCTTACCCTTCAGTTCTGGGAGCCACTTAGTAGCATGTCTTTGCACCTTTTCCAGTTTGTTGATGTGCTTCTTAAGATATGGGCACCAAACAACAGCTGCATATTCTAGCTTTGGCCTAACAAAAGTCATGAACAATTTCTTTAGTATATCCCCATCCATGTATTCAAAAGCAATTCTGAAGTTAGAAAGCATAGCACAGGCTCCTTGCACAATATTCTTTATGTGGTCTTCAGGTGATAGTTTTCTATCTAGAACCACCCCTAGATCTCCTTCTTTATCAGAGTTCTTTAAAGACTTCTCACACAATATATAGGTTGTGCGGGGTCTATGCTCTCCTATTCCACATATGCTCTCCTATTCTGTGTTAGTTCTCCTGGGTGTTCAACCTGTGTTAGTTCTCCTGGGTGTCCAACCTGTGTTAGTTCTCCTGGGTGTCCAACCTGTGTTAGTTCTCCTGGGTGTCCAACCTGTGTTAGTTCTCCTGGGTGTCCAACCTGTGTTAGTTCTCCTGGGTGTCCAACCTGTGTTAGTTCTCCTGGGTGTCCAACCTGTGTTAGTTCTCCTGGGTGTCCAGCCTGTGTTAGTTCTCCTGGGTGTCCAACCTGTGTTAGTTCCCTTGGGTGTCCAACCTGTGTTAGTTCTCCTGGGTGTCCAGCCTGTGTTAGTTCTCCTGGGTGTCCAGCCTGTGTTAGTTCTCCTGGGTGTCCAGCCTGTGTTAGTTCTCCTGGGTGTCCAACCTGTGTTAGTTCTCCTGGGTGTCCAGCCTGTGTTGGTTCTCCTGGGTGTCCAACCTGTGTTATTTCTCTTGGGTGTCCAGCCTGTGTTAGTTCTCCTGGGTGTCCAACCTGTGTTAGTTCTCCTGGGTGTCCAACCTGTGTTAGTTCTCACGGGTGTCTAGCCTGTGTTAGTTCTCCTGGGTGTCCAGCCTGTGTTAGTTCTCCTGGGTGTCCAACCTGTGTTAGTTCCCTTGGGTGTCCAACCTGTGTTAGTTCTCCTGGGTGTCCAACCTGTGTTAGTTCTCCTGGGTGTCCAACCTGTGTTAGTTCCCCTGGGTGTCCAACCTGTGTTAGTTCCCTGGGTGTCCAACCTGTGTTAGTTCTCCTGGGTGTCCAGCCTGTGTTAGTTCTCCTGGGTGTCCAACCTGTGTTAGTTCTTCTGGGTGTCCAACCTGTGTTAGTTCTCCTGGGTGTCCAACCTGTGTTAGTTCTCCTGGGTGTCCAACCTGTGTTAGTTCTCCTGGGTGTCCAACCTGTGTTAGTTCTCCTGGGTGTCCAACCTGTGTTAGTTCTCCTGGGTGTCCAACCTGTGTTAGTTCTCCTGGGTGTCCAACCTGTGTTAGTTCTCCTGGGTGTCCAACCTGTGTTAGTTCTCCTGGGTGTCCGACCTGTTTTAGTTCTCCTGGGTGTCCAGCCTGTGTTAGTTCTCCTGGGTGTCCAACCTGTGTTAGTTCTCCTGGGTGTCCAACCTGTGTTAGTTCCCATGGGTGTCCAACCTGTGTTAGTTCTCCTGGGTGTCCAACCTGTGTTAGTTCTCCTGGGTGTCCAGCCTATGTTAGTTCTCCTGGGTGTCCAGCCTGTGTTAGTTCTCCTGGGTGTCCAACCTGTGTTAGTTCTCCTGGGTGTCCAACCTGTGTTAGTTCTCCTGGGTGTCCAACCTTTGTTAGTTCTCCTGGGTGTCCAACCTCTGTTAGTTCTCCTGGGTGTCCAACCTGTGTTAGTTCTCCTGGGTGTCCAACCTGTGTTAGTTCCCATGGGTGTCCAGCCTGTGTTAGTTCTCCTGGGTGTCCAACCTGTGTTAGTTCTCCTGGGTGTCCAGCCTGTGTTAGTTCCCATGGGTGTCCAGCCTGTGTTAGTTCTCCTGGTGTCCAACCTGTGTTAGTTCTCCTGGGTGTCCAGCCTGTGTTAGTTCTCCTGGGTGTCCAACCTGTGTTAGTTCTCCTGGGTGTCCAGCCTGTGTTAGTTCTGGGTGTCCAACCTGTGTTAGTTCTCCTGGGTGTCCAACCTGTGTTAGTTCTCCTGGGTGTCCGACCTGTGTTAGTTCTCCTGGGTGTCCGACCTGTGTTAGTTCTCCTGGGTGTCAGACCTGTGTTAGTTCTCCTGGGTGTCCGACCTGTGTTAGTTCCCTTGGGTGTCCAACCTGTGTTAGTTCTCCTGGGTGTCCAACCTGTGTTAGTTCTCCAGGGTGTCCAACCTGTGTTAGTTCTCCTGGGTGTCCAACCTGTGTTAGTTCCCTTGGGTGTCCAACCTGTGTTAGTTCTCCTGGGTGTCCAACCTGTGTTAGTTCCCTTGGGTGTCCAACCTGTGTTAGTTCTCCTGGGTGTCCAACCTGTGTTAGTTCTCCTGGGTGTCCAACCTGTGTTAGTTCCCCTGGGTGTCCAACCTGATACCTGGTTGATGGGGTTCTGGGAGTTCTTCTACTCCCCAAGCCCGGCCCGAGGCCAGGCTCGACTTGTGTGAGTTTGATCCACCAGGCTGTTGCTTGGAGCGGCCCGCAGAGCCACATACCCACCACAGCCCGGCTGATCCGGGACTTCTCTTAGGAAACAGTCCAGTTTTCTCTTGAAGATGTCCACGGTTGTTCCGGCAATATTTCTTATAGTCGCTGGGAGGACGTTGAACAACCGCGGACCTCTGATGTTTATACAGTGTTCTCTGATTGTGCCTATGGCACCTCTGCTCTTCACTGGTTCAACCTGTGTTAACCTGTGTTAGTTCCCTTGGGTGTCCAACCTGTGTTAGTTCTCCTGGGTGTCCAACCTGTGTTAGTTCTCCTGGGTGTCCAGCCTGTGTTAGTTCTCCAGGGTGTCCAGCCTGTGTTAGTTCTCCTGGGTGTCCAGCCTGTGTTAGTTCTCCTGGGTGTCCAACCTGTGTTAGTTCTCCTGGGTGTCCAACCTGTGTTAGTTCTCCTGGGTGTCCAACCTGTGTTAGTTCTCCTGGGTGTCCAACCTGTGTTAGTTCTCCTGGGTGTCCAACCTGTGTTAGTTCTCCTGGGTGTCCGACCTGTTTTAGTTCTCCTGGGTGTCCAGCCTGTGTTAGTTCTCCTGGGTGTCCAACCTGTGTTAGTTCTCCTGGGTGTCCAACCTGTGTTAGTTCCCATGGGTGTCCAACCTGTGTTAGTTCTCCTGGGTGTCCAACCTGTGTTAGTTCTCCTGGGTGTCCAGCCTATGTTAGTTCTCCTGGGTGTCCAGCCTGTGTTAGTTCTCCTGGGTGTCCAACCTGTGTTAGTTCTCCTGGGTGTCCAACCTGTGTTAGTTCTCCTGGGTGTCCAACCTTTGTTAGTTCTCCTGGGTGTCCAACCTCTGTTAGTTCTCCTGGGTGTCCAACCTGTGTTAGTTCTCCTGGGTGTCCAACCTGTGTTAGTTCCCATGGGTGTCCAGCCTGTGTTAGTTCTCCTGGGTGTCCAACCTGTGTTAGTTCTCCTGGGTGTCCAGCCTGTGTTAGTTCCCATGGGTGTCCAGCCTGTGTTAGTTCTCCTGGGTGTCCAACCTGTGTTAGTTCTCCTGGGTGTCCAGCCTGTGTTAGTTCTCCTGGGTGTCCAACCTGTGTTAGTTCTCCTGGGTGTCCAGCCTGTGTTAGTTCTGGGTGTCCAACCTGTGTTAGTTCTCCTGGGTGTCCAACCTGTGTTAGTTCTCCTGGGTGTCCGACCTGTGTTAGTTCTCCTGGGTGTCCGACCTGTGTTAGTTCTCCTGGGTGTCCGACCTGTGTTAGTTCTCCTGGGTGTCCGACCTGTGTTAGTTCCCTTGGGTGTCCAACCTGTGTTAGTTCTCCAGGGTGTCCAACCTGTGTTAGTTCTCCAGGGTGTCCAACCTGTGTTAGTTCTCCTGGGTGTCCAACCTGTGTTAGTTCTTAAGGGTGTCCAACCTGTGTTAGTTCTCCTGGGTGTCCAACCTGTGTTAGTTCTCCTGGGTGTCCAGCCTGTGTTAGTTCTCCTGGGTGTCCAACCTGTGTTAGTTCTCCTGGGTGTCCAAACTGTGCTAGTAGACTTTAGTAGTTAGTAGGGGGGGGGCAGAGTTCTAAAACTCATCAGCATGAATACTTCAAGGATGAATGTTATTCAGGTGTTGAGTCACAAATAAGTGTGACAGTAATAGGCTAATTGAGGTTTGATGTTATTTTCCGTGCAGAGGCTTAGGGGTCATACAGAAATATCAGTGAAAAATGTTTTGAATTTTCATTCAATTTGCAGGCTGTTAAAGATGCTGAAAATGTTGTAAACAAGTTATCTCAAGAGAAGGGTCAACTTGAAGACGAGCTGAAAGCCACAGTAGGGCAGAGAGACGAGGCAATGACAGCTCTCAACACAGCCAAAGAACAGTGTGAAAGGAAGTTAGCAGGTACTTTATCATATTGGCTTTATGTAAGTGATGTTAGTTACTTTAGCTGGATAGTATGATCATTATACCTGCCTGTGGTCGTCATTACATCAGGTTGTAGACATTACACCAGGCTGTTTATATTACACCTGCCTTTGGTTATTACACCAGCCCATGATCATTACACCTGCCCATGATCATTACACCAGCCCATGATCATTACACCTGCCTTTGGTTATTACACCAGCCCATGATCATTACACCAGCCCATGATCATTACACCAGCCCATGATCATTACACCAGCCCATGATCATTACACCTGCCTGTGATCATTACACCAGCCCATTATCATTACACCAGCCCGTGATCATTACACCTGCCTGTGATCATTACACCAGCCCATGATCATTACACCAGCCCATGATCATTACACCTGCCTGTGATCATTACAGCAGCCCATGATCATTATACCTGCCTGTGATCATTACACCAGCCCATGATCATTACACCAGCCCATGATCATTACACCAGCCCATGATCATTACACCTGCCTGTGATCATTACACCTGCCCATGATCATTACACCTGCCTGTGATCATTACACCTGCCCATGATCATTATACCTGCCCATGATCATTACACCTGCCTGTGATCATTACACCTGCCTGTGATCATTACACCAGCCCATGATCATTACACCTGCCCATGATCATTACACCAGCCCATGATCATTATACCTGCCTGTGATCATTACACCAGCCTATGATCATTATACCTGCCTGTGATCATTACACCTGCCTGTGATCATTATACCTGCCTGTGATCATTATACCTGCCTGTGGTTATCGCACCAGCCCATGATCATTATACCAGCCCATGATCATTACACCTGCCTGTGATCATTATACCTGCCTGTGATCATTACACCAGTCCATGATCATTATACCTGCCTGTGATCATTACACCAGTCCATGATCATTATACCTGCCTGTGGTTATCGCACCAGCCCATGATCATTACACCAGCCCATGATCATTACACCTGCCTGTGATCATTACACCAGCCCATGATCATTACACCTGCCTGTGATCATTACACCAGCCCATGATCATTACACCAGCCTGTGATCATTACACCAGCCCATGATCATTACACCAGCCCATGATCATTACACCTGCCTGTGATCATTACACCAGCCCGTGATCATTACACCTGCCTGTGATCATTACACCAGCCCATGATCATTACACCAGCCCATGATCATTACACCAGCCCGTGATCATTACACCTGCCTGTGATCATTACACCAGCCCATGATCATTACACCTGCCCATGATCATTACACCAGCCCATGATCATTACACCTGCCTGTGATCATTACACCAGCCCATGATCATTACACCAGCCCATGATCATTACACCAGCCCATGATCATTACACCAGCCCATGATCATTACACCTGCCTGTGATCATTACACCTGCCTGTGATCATTACACCTGCCCATGATCATTACACCAGCCTGTGATCATTACACCAGCCCATGATCATTACACCAGCCCGTGATCATTACACCAGCCCGTGATCATTACACCAGCCCGAGATCATTACACCAGCCCATGATCATTACACCAGCCCATGATCATTACACCTGTCCATGATCATTACACCTGCCCATGATCATTACACCAGCCTGTGATCATTACACCAGCCCATGATCATTACACCAGCCCGTGATCATTACACCAGCCCGTGATCATTACACCAGCCCGTGATCATTACACCAGCCCATGATCATTACACCAGCCCATGATCATTACACCTGTCCATGATCATTACACCAGCCCATGATCATTACACCAGCCCATGATCATTATACCTGCCTGTGATCATTACACCAGCCCATGATCATTATACCAGCCTGTGATCATTACACCAGCCTGTGATCATTACACCTGTCCATGATCATTACACCTGCCCATGATCATTACACCAGCCCATGATCATTATACCAGCCTGTGATCATTACACCAGCCCATGATCATTATACCAGCCTGTGATCATTACACCTGTCCATGATCATTACACCAGCCCATGATCATTACACCTGCCCATGATCATTACACCTGCCTGTGATCATTACACCTGCCTGTGATCATTACACCAGCCCATGATCATTACACCAGCCCATGATCATTACACCAGCCCATGATCATTACACCTGCCTGTGATCATTACACCTGCCCATGATTATTATACCTGCCTGTGATCATTACACCAGCCTGTGATCATTACACCAGCCCATGATTATTATACCTGCCTGTGATCATTACACCAGCCCATGATCATTATACTAGCCTGTGATCATTACACCAGCCCATGATTATTATACCAGCCTGTGATCATTACACCAGCCCATGATCATTATACCAGCCTGTGATCATTACACCAGCCCATGATTATTATACCAGCCTGTGATCATTACACCAGCCTGTGATCATTACACCAGCCCATGATTATTATACCTGCCTGTGATCATTACACCTGTCCATGATCATTATACCAGCCTGTGATCATTACACTGTCCATGATCATTATACCTGCCTGTGATCATTACACCTGCCTGTGATCATTACACCAGCCTGTGATCATTATACCTGCCTGTGATCATTATACCTGCCTGTGATCATTATACCAGCCCATGATCATTATACCTGCCTGTGATCATTACACCTGCCTGTGATCATTATACCTGCCTGTGATCATTACACCAGCCCATGATCATTACACCTGCCTGTGATCATTACACCAGCCCATGATCATTACACCAGCCTGTGATCATTACACCTGCCTGTGATCATTACACCAGCCTGTGATCATTACACCAGCCCATGATCATTACACCAGCCTGTGATCATTACACCTGCCTGTGATCATTACACCAGCCCATGATCATTACACCAGCCCATGATCATTACACCAGCCTGTGATCATTACACCTGCCCATGATCATTACACCAGCCCATGATCATTACACCAGCCCATGATCATTACACTAGCCCATGATCATTACACCAGCCCATGATCATTACACCTGCCTGTGATCATTACACCTGCCTGTGATCATTACACCTGCCTGTGATCATTACACCAGCCCATGATCATTACACCAGCCCATGATCATTACACCAGCCCATGATCATTACACCTGCCTGTGATCATTACACCTGCCTGTGATCATTACACCTGTCCATGATCATTATACCAGCCTGTGATCATTACACCTGTCCATGATCATTATACCTGCCTGTGATCATTACACCTGCCTGTGATCATTACACTAGCCCATGATCATTACACCAGCCCATGATCATTACACCTGCCTGTGATCATTACACCTGCCTGTGATCATTACACCAGCCTGTGATCATTATACCTGCCTGTGATCATTACACCAGCCTGTGATCATTATACCTGCCTGTGATCATTACACCTGCCTGTGATCATTACACCAGCCTGTGATCATTATACCTGCCTGTGATCATTACACCAGCCTGTGATCATTATACCTGCCTGTGATCATTACACCTGCCTGTGATCATTACACCTGCCTGTGATCATTACACCTGCCTGTGATCATTATACCAGCCCATGATCATTACACCAGCCCATGATCATTACACCAGCCCATGATCATTACACCAGCCCATGATCATTATACCTGCCTGTGATCATTACACCTGCCTGTGATCATTACACCAGCCTGTGATCATTACACCTGTCCATGATCATTATACCTGCCTGTGGTTATCACACCAGCCCATGATCATTATACCTGCCTGTGGTTATCACACCAGCCCATGATCATTATACCTGCCTGTGGTTATCACACCAGCCCATGATCATTATACCTGCCTGTGGTTATCACACCAGCCCATGATCATTATACCTGCCTGTGGTTATCACACCAGCCCATGATCATTATACCTGCCTGTGATCATTACACCTGTCCATGATCATTATACCTGCCTGTGATCATTACACCTGTCCATGATCATTATACCTGCCTGTGATCATTACACCTGTCCATGATCATTATACCTGCCTGTGATCATTACACCTGTCCATGATCATTATACCTGCCTGTGATCATTACACCTGTCCATGATCATTATACCTGCCTGTGGTTATCACACCAGCCCATGATCATTATACCTGCCTGTGATCATTACACCTGTCCATGATCATTATACCTGCCTGTGATCATTACACCTGTCCATGATCATTATACCTGCCTGTGATCATTACCACCTGTCCATGATCATTATACCTGCCTGTGATCATTACACCTGTCCATGATCATTACACCTGCCTGTGATCATTACACCAGCCCATGATCATTACACCTGCCTGTGATCATTACACCTGTCCATGATCATTACACCTGCCTGTGATCATTACACCAGCCCATGATCATTACACCTGCCTGTGATCATTACACCTGCCTGTGATCATTACACCTGCCCATGATCATTACACCTGCCTGTGATCATTACACCAGCCCATGATCATTACACCAGCCCATGATCATTACACCTGCCTGTGATCATTACACCTGTCCATGATCATTATACCTGCCTGTGATCATTACACTTGTCCATGAACCAGTTGATATTGTAAGATGTTCAGATTCTGGAATTCCTTTTTTTTTCTTTGTTGAGTTATTGTTGTGGTGTGATTGAACAATGCCTAGGGGACTCAATGACCTTGTTATTCATCCTGGTATATTTAGCAGGTAGTTTTGCATAAATTTAAATGAATAATATATTTTTAGTAGAGTAGAAGTAAGTCTTTTAATGCACTTTCTAGGAATGAATGCAATGGAAGCGGAGTTGTCGGAAGCGCGAGCCCAGGTTGCCAGTGTGTCTGCCGAGATGGAGAGTGTTAAGGCTAATGCTGCGTCAGTAGTAGAGTCCACCAAGGCAGAAGCTGCTATGGAGATACTTAAAGTCAAAGAAGAAACTGAAAAACAAGTATGTATTGCTGAATGTTTAAACCAGAAATTTGTCAGCTTAGGCTTTCGGTGTATATGACGGTGTATATATAGTTTTTTCTGAGCTAGTAAGAAGGTTGCTCCTCTTAGCTGGGACTAGGTGCCATGGACATGACCAGCTAGCTCAGGAGGGTAGGAGAATGTTTTTTGGGAGAGTTTGAACTTTTGGTATTCATAACAGATATTTCTATAAGCATGTTGAATTTCTGTGATGCCCATTTTAGTTATTTTATAAGTTTCCTTAGTGTTTGTAGTACTAGACACTCAGGTCCCCTGTTTCTGTGAGGGGGCAGGAATTCAGTCCCAGTTAGCAGAAGGCCATGAGATGGTCACAGATGCTTGCTATGCTGGTTTGTTGCTGGTTGGGGCGCACTGTGCTGTCCAGCTTGCATAATTGCAGTGGCCGTGTCTCTTTCTGGTCCCCCTGGGTTGTGGTGCTTCCTTGGGGTTCTCTTTCTTACTTTCAGTTTTCTTTTTGCTCGTTGGGAGGCTGCCGGGGTTCCTATTAGGTGATACCTAGGTTCAGTAGGGCAGTCCTCTGGGCCTCTGAGGTTGCTCACCCTCACAGGGGCCAGTTTGCCCGGATACATATGGGGGTTACAACCAGCTTTGGCGGCACCAGTGCCTAGGGTTCCTGTAGATTACATCCCCATGCGGGCCCTGGAAATCCCAGTTGGGGCTTAGTTGACCTATGGATGTGTTCTCTGAGCCCCCTTCTTGCCTTGTGTGAGTTTGAGGGTTGTTCGTTGCCCCTGTCTCAGGGTGACAATCATCTGTTTTGTCTCCATCATCATGCTGCTTGTTGGGCCAACGACACGTTTGACCTGGAGTCTTGCGAGACCTGTTCTCTGCTCGTACTCCAGTTGATCATGGGCTGGTGTCCCACCTGCAGTCATCTTCTAGGCGACAGTATGAAATCTCTTGATGGTCTTTTCGGTATTTTCTTCCCCTGCGTAGGGTGTCCTCGGTCTCGGATCGGGTGCCAGCTGAGCTGTCCTGGTCTTTGGACCGGGTACTCTTCTTTCTCTCTTCTCCTTGGTTTATGGTGGCCCTTTCGGTCCAAAACTGTTTCCAGAAAGCTTTGTTCTTGTTGGCTTTGGCTTCTGGGGGTCAGGTCGGGGAGCTTCATGCTCTCCTTTGGCACAGAGGCTTTTGCTCTTTCGGTCCGGGTGGACGCTTTGTTCATTTGCAGCCTTCTCCTTTCCAATGAAGAACAAGATGGCGGGCTTCTGGAGGGGTCCGTGGGTTATTGATGCTTGGTTGGTCAGGCTGGAGGGGGTGGGTGCATCATGTTTTGTGTCTAGGTTGCATCTTTTTGTTTGTTGCAGCCACTTGTCTTGTCTTCGTCACGAGTCGTGCAGTGCGGCCGCCTCCCGGGTTAGTCCCTCTTTTTCTGCTCTTTGGGTTACTAGCTCCAGGGAGCCAACAGTGCTCTTTACAGAAAACCAGGGTTGAATGTAATGAAACGTCATTTTCTCTGTGAGCCCCGGAGGCCCCCTGGCACCCTTCCTCCCTCTGGTTGGAGGTTTTGGTTTCTGTTTGCTGAGTCTTCAAACTGGGAACAGACGGCGAGTGCGTCGGGTTGATTACGGTTTGCTTGTTTCCTTGTTTTTCTTGGGGGGAGTTTTTAGCCTCTGTTTTGGTCTCAGGTTGCAAATTTCTCCCATTTGGGGTCAGGGTGCCTGCCTTTCTGAGTGCCCAACCTCGGTTGATGGCAAACTTGAATATTCTCCCAAACTGGCGTTTTCATAGGCCATTACTCCGTTCGCCTCTCTGGGGAAACCCATGTTCTGGCCCGTGGTTCACGGTAGGCTTGACAACTCCGTATGACTGAAGCCCCAGACTAATATAGCTAATATCAATCCAATAAATGCAGGGAGCCTCCAGGGCTCACCCTGAAAATGGTGTTTCATTACATTCAATGCTGGTTTTTCATTCATAAAGTAGTCCTCAGTGTGCTTCATGCTCATTATCTTAGCATGCTCTCAGCTTCTGCTTCTCAGTATTTCCCTTACTAGACATCTCTTTGATGAGATAGTCACAAAATTTTATCTGACTCTAACAATGTGATAGTGCATCAGCTGATAGTGTGCTTAATTGGGTTAAGTGTGGCATCATAAGACCTCATCTGTTGACTACCTGTTGCTGGTTGCGGGGGATCATTTTCCCTTACAGCCTCTGACCAGTCCTGCTTGTTGGCAGTTTGGTCAACCAGGCTGTTGGATGCATCTGCTTGCAGCCTGATGTATCAATCTCAGCCAGGTTGATCATGTATCCTTTGGAGGGCTTTATCGAGTTCTCTCTTGAACACTGTGGGAGAGTTTTGATTGTGCCCTTGTTGTTGATCAAGTTGTCTCAGCATACCTATTACACCTCTGCTTTTCAGTGTGGCTATTTTGCACATTCTGTCATGCCTTCTGGTTTCTTGTAATGGTATTTATTTGTGCAGATATAGAACTAGTTCCTCTCATATTTTCCAATTGTAAATAATTTTGTATCTCTCTCTTGCCTGTGCTCTAGAAAATACATGTTTAAAATTTGTAAGCAGTTGTAATGATACAGTACTATAACTTGTACCCTTCTCTGTCGGATGTGAGGATCACAAAAGGTACTAGAGCAAGCACAGTACTTTGGAGCACTCAACTTTTCACAATTGATGATCTGGATTATGCTTTGTTGACTATTACACACTGGTTTCTATTCATTTAAAAATTAAAATTTCATCTCGCTATTTTGCCAGTAATTCCTTTTGTGCGCATTTTGTGTGCGGTGACATCATGGTCATATTTGTTGAAAGCTTTTGCAAAATCTGTGTATATTACTTCATCATTTTGCTTGTCTTCCAGGACATTTAAGGCCATGCTCTTAGGTCTAGAAATTGCCAGAGGCAAGAGCACCCTGTTCTGAACCCATATTGTCTATTATTATGTAGACTGATAAATAATCATTTTCTCTGGATCACAATCAGTTAATTGCAGCAGTTTGTCATGTTCTTGAGCCCTAGCAAATGTAGTAATTGGATCAGCTTTCAGGAATATTATGTTTCCAATCTAGTTTGTAATTAACAAAAATGCTTATTCTTTACTTGACTGGTAGGTGACTGAAGCAGAGAGACGAGCCAAGGTTGCAGAGAAGGAGAAGTTAGAGGTGCAGAATAAGGAGGATATTGCCCGTGGTGAGAGACTGGCAGCCGAGGTGTCAAAGTGGGAGCTGGAGGGAATGGTAGACACGCTCAGGGCAGATATTGCCCGCCACACTGCAACTATTAGTTCATTGAGAGCAGAGGTAGTAGCATTTTAGTGTTTGTGTAAAAGATATTTTGCTATCTATTGTATGGCTTAGTTGTCATTTTAGGCCATAGCTTAACTTTAGTTCATGTGCAGTATTCAAGAAAAGTGATTTGTCGATACATTTGATGTTATTTGCATTGATGTTAGATATCTTGTAATAATTTATATAATTTGTTTTTATATTAGATTGAAGTGGTGATGAAAGGAAAAGTTGAAGCAGAGAAACATTTTGAAGAACAGTTAAGAGAGAAGGAAGGAAAAATTGATGTGTTAACATCTTCAGTGGAAGAGAAGGAAAAGAGGAGGAGTGAGCTTGAGAAGACGTGCGAGGAGGCGGAGGTGAAGCTGGACACTCTGACAAGAGACAGAGAACAAGGAGAGTCTCAGTTGAAGGAGATGCAGCAGCAGCATGCTGATAGTATTGCAGCTCTTGCCAAGACTGTAGAGGAAAAGGAGCGAGCTTTACTGGAGAGTAACGGCCAAGTGAACACCTTAACACTCAGAGTTGCCGCTCTACACAGAGAGAAAATGGAAGTCGTTGATGAACTAGATAAAGTGAAAGAAGAGAGGGAGGAAAAGTTGAAGGATCTGCAGGTGGCACTTGTAGACGCCGTGACTGACTTGGAGACGCTGGTGGATAATAAGCACACTCTGGAACTCAAGTGTCAAAATAATAAAGAAGAATTTCTACAACTGTTAGCACAGAAAGAAAAGATGGAAGTCAAATATTCAGAGGAACAAAAGCAGCATGCACAAAAGATCATAAATTTGCAACAGATTTTGGAAACAAATGCAGGTTCCTTGGAAAAAAGTAAGAAGGAAATAGAGAATTTAAAATTCCAACTTGAAAATCAAAAGACCGAAAATAGTCAGTTAGCTGAACATTATAGTAGAATAAAAAGTGATAATGAAGAGAAATTGTCTATTGTTCAAGCTGCTCTGGAAGTTGCAGAAAACCATGTTGGTAATATGAAGCAGCAAGTCGAGACTCTTAATGCTCAGGCCAACGAGTTGAGCGTCACGTTTGAGAAGAAGGCCGAGGGACTCGTGCAGGAGAACTCGGACATGCAGCTGGAGGTGGCAGAGCTGAAGTCAACTCTACAAGACCTCAGCAATGAGCATGAGGATAAGTCAAACAAGTTAATGGAAGCTGAGCAAGAGATAACTCTGCTTCAAGCTAGTATAGAGGAGAAATCCTCAGCATTTAAAGAGGCTGCATCAGCTTTAATAGAAAAGGAGAATTTAATTAAAGAAAAAGAGATGGAGATAACAAATATCATTGCTAGAGAGAAGCAGCTGGAGAAATTAGTCGACGAAGCAACTAATAACTTGAGGGAATCCAGAGGCGAGTGTGAAGCGTTGACATCTTCCCTCAAGCAAACAGAAGAACAGTTGAGCCAAAGTAAGAATAATTCTCAACAGTTGAATGATGAATTAGATAAACTAAGAAATAAGCTAGAAGCTACTGATGATGAAATTCTTGCTCTGAGAGAAGATATAACCAAAAAATCTCAAAAATTAAGTGAACTAGAAGTTAATGCATTATGTGCCAAAGAGGCTGTTGTCCGAACTGAAAATCTGGAAGAAGAGTTAAAAACGTGGCACGAGAAACACCGGGAAGCTGTTGCTCAGTACGCAGCTGCAGCGGCAGCGCTAACAACCAAAGAAAAAGAATGTACGGAGCTTCAGGCATCTCTAGTAGAGCTGGAAAATAATAAGAATGCAATTATACAGTGTCTTCAAGATAAGCAATCACTTCTAAATGAAGAAAAGAAAACTTTGCTGGAAAGGCTACACGAGGAGGAGGAGAAAGGTGCAAATGCATCTGAAACTAACTTAGAAGTTCAAATGAAGTTGGATGAGAAATTATCCCAACTGACTGAATTGCAGAAGGAGTTAAGTGAACACCAGTCAACAGTTTGCAGATTGAAGGAAGCGTTGTCGAGCCTTGAAGCCGAGAAGCATCAATGGGAAGAAGAACAGTGTTCGCTGAGATCGGCTGTAGTTAACATAGAACAAGCCAAGAACAATCTTGAATCTGAAATTGAGAATTTGTATAATGATGCAAATTTGAGGTAAGATATGTGTAAGAGAGAGTTTATTCATTTTAATATTGTGTCAGTTTATTTTGTCCTTAGGCATCACATCTCATATTTTATGTATGAAAGTTTGTTGAATGTATTGGGGGCAGTCAGACTGTTTTGCAGACTGGGTATTGATGTTTACCCAGACTGGGTACCATGTTTCTCGCTTTTATGGGTATTCATACATTATCATTCCCATGTTTGCACAATAACATCCCATTAACGTGATGTATCGGTGAGAAAATCAGTAGGGGGCCATAAAGAGGATTGGAACCCACCCACTTTCTACACAAGCAAAATGCCCTAGACAAACACCAAATCCTCCTCGTGGCGGCTCCTGATTTTCTTATTACCATGTTTCTTAGTTAAATGGGCGTTGATCCATTATCATTGTGATATTTTCACTTTTATGGGTATTCATACATACATGATCAGTACCATGTTCTTGCTTTCATGGGTATTCATACATTATCATCACCAAGTTTTCACTTTCATGGATATTCATACATACATAATCACTGCCATGTTCCTCACATTTATGGTAAGGCGCTGTAGCTCCTCAAATATAGTACAACACTTGTATTCATTATCATAGTTTAGCTAGAGCGGCTGGTATAAACCAGCACCGACACACTCCAGCTCCCATTCACAGCAGTAACTCTCCAGTTATAGGACCAGGGGCCAGATTCACAAAGGAATTACGAAAGCACTTGCGAACGTGCACATCGGCAAGAGTCACTGAATTACAGGCCAGTTTCCTTAACTTGTATACCATGCAAGGTGATGGAGAAGATTGTGAGGAAAAGGCTCGTAGAGCATCTGGAGGGAAATAACTTTGTAACGCACCACCAACATGGGTTCAGGGATGGTAAATCGTGCCTCACAAGGTTAATAGAATTTTATGACCAGGCAACAAAAATTAGGCAGGAGAGAAGGGTGGGCCGACTGCATTTTCCTGGATTGCAAAAAAGCCTTTGACACAGTACCCCATAAAAGGCTGTTAAAAAAGTTGGAGCAACAGTCAGGAGTAAAAGGAAAAGTGCTCCAGTGGATAAGGGAGTACTTAAGCAACAAGAAACAGCGAGTAACGGTGAGGGGGAGACATCAGAGTGGCGAGATGACACCAGCGGAGTCCCACACGGCTCAGTACTTGGACCCATCCTGTTTCTAATATATGTGAACGATCTTCCGGAGGGTATAGACTCATTCCTCTCAATGTTTGCTGATGATGCAAATATTATGAGAAGAATCAAGACGGATGAAGATAGACAGAGACTACAGGATGACCTGGATAAACTGGAGGAATGGTCTAGAAAATGGCTGCTAAAGTTCAACTCGGGAAAGTGTAAGGTGATGAAATTAGGCGAAGGGAGCAGGAGGCTGAACACAGGTATCATCTGGGAGGTGAAATCCTGCAAGAGTCAAATAGAGAGAAAGATCTGGGGGTTGATATCACACCGAACCTGTCCCCAGAGGCCCACATCAAAAGAATATCATCAGCGGCATATGCTCGACTGGCCAACATAAGAACTGCCTTTAGAAACTTGTGTAAGGAATCTTTCAGCACCCTGTATACCACTTATGTAAGACCAATCCTGGAGTATGCAGCTCCAGCCTGGAGTCCATACCTAGTTAAACACAAGACAAAGCTAGAGAAGATTCAGCGGTATGCCACCAGGCTCGTCCCGGAACTGAGAGGATTGAGCTACGAGGAAAGGCTAAAGGAGCTGAACCTCACATCCCTGGAAAACAGAAGAGTAAGGGGAGAAATGATAACCACCTACAATTCTCAGGGGAATTGACAGGGTGGACAAAGACAAACTCTTCAGCACGGGTGGGACACGAACAAGGGGACACAGGTGGAAACTTAGTACCCAGATGAGCCACAGAGACGTTAGAAAGAATTTTTTCAGTGTCAGTTAGTTAATAAATGAATGCACTAGGAAGTGATGTGGTGGAGGCTGACTCCATACACAGTTTCAAATGTAGATATGATAGAGCCCAGTAGGCTCAGGAATCTGTACACCAGTTGATTGACAGTTGAGAGGCGGGACCAAAGAGCCAAAGCTCAACCCCCGCAAGCACAATTAGGTGAGTATCGTTTCTCAATCTTTGGCGGCTTTGCTTACAATTATTAAACAGTTAATAAGCTGCGAAGCACCAGGAGGCTGTTTATAATAATAACAACAGTTGATTGGGAAGTTTTCATGCTTGTAAACTGTATAATAAATGTAACCCAAGCCGTCAAAGATTGAGGAAAAATGTACTCGTTCGTAATTACTTGCATAACTGCTTCGTGAATCTGACCCCAGGTGTACAGTACTCTTTATGAATATTCACATATTGTACATATAAACAATGTACATTCAATACCTTTTTGCACATCTTTTCCACATCTTTTCTACCAAGTCTTGTTCCCTTCCATGTAGTGTATTGTTCACACTTGTTCACCACATCTACCCCTCTTTGCTGGCCTTACCTTCTACTTTCGTGAAATTCACTCAATACATTCTTCATGTGTTTTGTTCACATTATGGAACTCAGAAGGAATTATAGTTAAGAATCATTGAGTTTCCAGGGACTCATTTTAGAGGTTGTCATTAAGATGCTATTTAGGAACCCCTGAGCCATCTCACTCTACTTGTAGTCAAGAGAGAACAAGTCTCCCTTCTCCATAACTTTATCAATTTCACTTTGTGCTTTTCTGGGGAAATTCCTTGGTGGCTCTCTATATTTATCTTGCTAAGATTATTCCATGCTACAACAGTCACATCAGTCACAGGTGTTCTGTTTGGCCTACTGGAGACCAGAGCCAGAACCTGGCCCTGCCCTCACAAAGCTGCAGAGAGCAGATAACAATCTGCTATTTCACTGGGAAAGTATCCAGACAATCGGTGAAGCTTTACAGACAACTGCTGGGTTTACGAGACCCAAAACTTCAAAACTGCCGAATAGCTCTCCAAATGATTCAAATGAAACAAAATAATTCACTCGAAACTAGGTCGACCCCGTTAGTACTGATCACTTCCATCTGTCTTCTGGGAACACACCAACCAGTTCTGTTGCTGATGTGCTACGTGGTACATCAAGGTATTACTTCATGTTCGCCATGTTTGCATCCACTCTCATTGCTTCTAAGCTTAGTGCTGGTCATCCTAGGGCTTGTCCTCTGGCAACTATTTGCTTGTGTACTGTTCTAATATAGTATTAGCTAGTGATAGAAGGATACTAAATTTCAAATATTTGATACCAGTGCCAATTCCAGTAAAAAAAGGTCTTAAAAAGGATTCAATTATTGATTGCAATTCCAGTTCTTTTAAAAAATATAATAGATAAATATTTTTCTGAAAATTTTTGTATTTTAGCTTGGAAAAATGAATGGTATCTATTATGAGCATAGCAAGTGTGTTTAATAATGTAAGAGATTGATTTAAGAATAGAAAAACAATAGGTAAATCCAGCTTTAACCCTTACACTACACTGCTCAGGGGTCCTGGGAC
This sequence comes from Procambarus virginalis, assembly GCA_020271785.1. Lineage (NCBI taxonomy): Eukaryota > Metazoa > Arthropoda > Malacostraca > Decapoda > Cambaridae > Procambarus > Procambarus virginalis. Next base: position 768,922 of record WNGS01028583.1, on the reverse strand, counting down.
ATTTACACCCCTGTGCGCAAGAAAAAAAAAAATTCCAAAAATTTTTTCGTCTTCTAAACACGTTAATTTGTGTCCCCTGAGCACGGGAAAAATAGCAAAAAAATCGTAGGTCACATATTTTGGGCGCAATTGACCGAGGAAGTCTGGCAAAAAGTGGGCGTTGACAGAGCGGTCGCCAGGGCCGGTCAGCGTCACCCGCTGCTGACAGATGGGAGTTGCCACAAAGATATTATTACCTAATTGTTTCAATGTCTCCGATTGATTTTTTCTTAGTTTTTTTGCAGTAATATTATTCAATAGTGTGTATTGTAATATATTTATATAATAAAAGTGGTGAATAATCGCTATACTCAAACGTATGGTGTGCATATTAGTAATTCAATTATTATGTTCATAAAACAATAAACAAATAGTTTTGCTGCTATTACACTCTATACACAGGTTATATATAAGTATCTGCATATTTTGGTTACCATAACGAACCACTAAGTTGGTATTGAGAGTCGAAAAGCAACGAAGAGTTACCGCTACACACCAGCCAGCCACTCGCTGCCACTCCCTCAACACACGCACTAAACTTTCTCCCCCAACAATACCATTTGTGGTGTTATTACACTATATACAGACGTTATATATAAGTATGTATATATTTTGTTCACCACAACTGTACAGCTAAGCTGATATAGTTAGTTCAGGCACTAAGAGTCGTCGGTATGCACAGCTGGCGGCTGGCGGCTCCCTCACTCATTCAAGGTCACACACACACTAAACTTTCTCCCCCAACAATACTGTTTGCTGCTATTACACTCTATACACAGGTTATATATAAGTATTTGCATATTTTGGTCACCATTACGAACCACTAAGATGGTATTGAGAGTCGAAGAGCAACGAAGAGTTACCGCCACACACCAGCCAGCCACTCGCTGCCACTCCCTCAACACACACACTAAACTTTCTCCCCCAACAATACCATTTGTGGTGTTATTACACTATATACAGACGTTATATATAAGTATGTATATATTTTGTTCACCACAACTGTACAGCTAAGCTGATATAGTTAGTTCAGGCACTAAGAGTCGTCGGTATACACAGCTGGCGGCTGGCGGCTCCCTCACTCATTCAAGGTCACACGCACTAAACTTTCTCCCCCAACAATACTGTTTTCAGTGTTATTACCCTATATACACATATTATATATAAATATCTACATGTTTTATGCACTGTAACTGTACACCTAAGCTTGTAGTGCGCCCAAAGAGCATAGTGGCCACCCTCTAAACAGCTTGACAAATCGTGCAGACGACGTCACCTCCGTCACCCAAATGGCTCCTCCCAGCATAATCCTTTTGCTGTTATTACACTAATACACACATTATATATAGTATCTACATTTGTGTTCACCATAGAGAACCACTGAGCTGGTATGGTGAATGTAAACAATAACAGGTGGCCACACAGTCAGTAAACGATGCTGTCTTCCTCAGTCTCTCAGCATCACTCCTCCCACAGCGCTAATTATTACAACAATCCTGCTATTATCACAACCCTGGTTATTTATATCACAGTCACGGGTCATCTGTAATATTGTCATCACTAAATAATAACAGTTATATATTTATTTTGACATTTTTCGGTGATGCTGTGGTCACAAGCTGAACAGCAATGCTGATCGCTCATGCTGCGTGCGCCAGCCTTGGTTGCTCCAACAGTACTGTGCCTCTCACACCTGAGAATATTGCCCACGATTTTTTTTTTAAATTGCGTCTGTTTACAAGAGCCCTGAGGAAGCTACTGTGAACCCCGTGTAGCCGCGGGCCATTTGAATCGGGAATGGCACCCTATGGCGTATATATACGCCATGCGCACCGTCGGACATGTTACTCAGGGCGTATATATACGCCATGCGCAGTTTAAGGGTTAAGCTTCTGGAAGAAACCTGAAAGTGAAAACATTCCATTATACATGCCTATGTACATGCTTTATTTTTTGTCCACTAAGCAATGCAATTTGTAATCTTGTTTCAAATGAAGTTAATCCTGCAACACTAGCTCAGTTAAAATATAGCTAATCCCTATGGAAGGGGAAGGTGGGGGTAATACCTAAGTGTAGACGGTGAGAGCTACGCTCGTGGTGTCCCGTGGTGTTTGGGTATGAACTAGCTTGCGCTACTTTAAGGAATTTTCAATAGTTTATTTATATTGTTGTTTAGGCTGTTTTGTAGCTGTGATATAGTTGTAACCAAGCAGTGGTTTGTTTTGTTTGGCTGACTTTCTGGGTGCCTTCCCTTGTAGGTGGCAGACATGAATAAATATCTAACAAACCAAATTTGTCATAGGCACTGCTCGACTGTGCCTCTCTGAAGGGGGCCATGTTCTGGCTCGTGGTCCCCGGTGTGAGCAATAAGAAACTCCAACCAACTGATGGTTCCAGCCTAGTAGTTTGGCTGCTATATCAGTATATAGTGGACCTTCCTTTACCAT
>WNGS01028583.1:751623-766411 GCA_020271785.1 Procambarus virginalis | reverse complement strand
CCCCACCATCCATCCAGTCCCCTCCCCCACCATCCATCCAGTTCCCCCCCCCCCCACCATCCATCCAGTTCCCCCTCCACCATCCATCCAGTTCCCCCCCCCCACCATCCATCCAGTTTCTCTCTCACCCCCCCCCCTCGTCCATCCAGTCTCTTCACCATCCATCTTGGACGCATATATAATAAGAACTTTTATGTTCAGAAACCAAAAAAAGGCAGAAAATAATTTATTCTTCGCAAAGAATTTAAGTGCGATAGTCACTTGGCGGGATACACTGGTTATCTGAGGGTGTCTCGCCCCACGCTCGACCCATGCACTTATCTACAGACGTATCGTATTCCAAGGCAAATGTCATACCCCAATTCAAATTTTATGAGAAATTTGATGTTGTATACCGAAAAATCGTAATCTAGGGCAGTGGTAAACCAAGGTACCACTATAGTAGCTTCAGGGAGCTACCAGGGCTCTCCCAGAAATTGGCATTTCATTATGTTCAGCACTGGTTTTTTGGTACTTCTGTGGAATTCGGGCCTTGCTTCCATAATGGACCCCACTTCCTTGAGTTAGGTCGGCATCGCCATTTTGGTATGCACTATGAGGTTCCAGGTTCATCTTGGCTAGCTGATGACTTTTTATCTTTGGGCTCTGTTATTCCTTTATGCCTGAGTAGTGTGAAATATTTTTAGGTGTTCTTGGTCAGCTCTCATTATTCTCCTCTCAATGACTGCTTGCTCAATATGTTCTGAGTATTCCCAAAGTCATTAAGCTGATTTACTAAAGTGCTCGTACTTAACCAATCCATGGACCCACACACAGAAAATGGGACATTTTGCCTAATATGAAAATGGGACATCTTCTATTTTTTGGTCCTAGGTAAAGTATGTGTCAGTGTGATGTGCTATTAGGAGAATGGATTGACTTGGTTGCTCCTGCTCTTGCCAGTGATGCAGATAAGTGACAGCTTCATATTCAGCTGTCTGTGTTTTCTGTGGCTCTTATCACAGAGGATCATAAGGTATGCACAACCCTTTCAACAGTCATGCATTTTTTGGCATTCTTGGAGCTCTTTGCTGGTAGGCTTCCCAAGGACGTGGACTTGCTTGGTTAAGTTTTGGATGCGGAGTCATTGACACCAGCAGTGGCCTTGGCCAAGATGCTTGCACCCATCCTTCAGGTGGCGGTGCAATGTTTTACGCAGCTCGTCTTGTGTCTGCAGGCCATCCTAGCCCGGTCTTTAGATTCGGCTGGTGTGTTAGGTTATTACAACATGGTTGAACTTTTGGATGGTTGGGCTAACTTTGTCCTTACGTTGGGTCTCCAGACTGTTCCTGGTCCGTAAGAGGGACTCGTCACACTTTCATTTCATCCTCAATCTTTCGTGTTTGAACAGCTTCATTCCCTGTCTGAACTTCCACGTGACCATTGTAGCCCAAGTTTGTCTGGTTTTCCACTCGGGCTTGGTTGGTGTCTCTGGACTCCAGGGATGCATACTTGCACATCCCTATACATCTGGGGTTCAGAGACTGGTTAGGTTTTGTGGTGGTGTGTCATGAATGGTGTGACCATTCAATGGGAGACGGTCTTAAGCGACAAAACTCCCACACAGGGAATAGCTCAACTGACAGCTGAAGCTTACAAGGTCTGCTTGAAGCACGTGCCAGTGAGGAGGGGCAGAAAGAGGAACACTCTAGAAAGAGAACGCAGACGACTGTACAGGAGAAGGAAAAAAATAACGGAAATGCTTCGGCAGACACAACTATCACAAGCAAGGAAAATAAGCCTAAGCAGGGAGATCGAAGAAATCGAACAAACGTTGAAGCGATCATATGAGTCTGAGGAAATGGAATTGGAACAGAGAGCTATACAAGAGATAAGGAAAAATCCGAAATATTTTTCACATACGCTAAATCAAAATCCAAAACCTCGACCAGTATTGGACCGTTAATTACAAATGAAGGTACGTACACAGAGGACAACAAAGAGATTAGTGAAATTCTAAGAAGCCAGTATGAGGCTATGTTTAGCACACCAATTAACAACATGAAAGTTGATGACCCAGACAGCTTCTTTATGAATGACATTCAAGCTGCAGATAATATAACGGATATTACCACAAACTCGGAAGACTTTGAAAGAGAAATTGACAATATGCCCATGCACTCAGCCCTGGGCCTGACTCATGGAATTCAATATTCATAAAGAAATGTAAAGTACCAGTAGCGAGAGCACTCAGCGTAATATGGAGAAAGAGCCTGGATACAGGGGAGATACCAGCAGCACTTAAATCTGCAGATATAGCTCCGTTGCACAAGGGGGGAGTAAAGCCTTGGCAAAAAATTATAGGCCAGTTGCACTAACATCACACATAATAAAAGTGTTTGAAAGAGTGATTAGGAATCAAATTTCTAGTTTTATGGAAAACAATGAATTGCACAATCCAGGACAACATGGATTTAGAGCGGGAAGATCCTGTCTGTCACAGTTACTCAACCACTATGACAAAATCACAGAAGCCCTAGAAGAAAAGCAAAATGCAGATGTTGTATACACAGACTTTGCAAAGGCTTTCGACAAATGTGACCATGGGGTGATAGCTCACAAAATGAGGTCAATGGGAATAACTGGAAAAGTGGGACGCTGGATACTCAATTTCCTGTCGAACAGAACACAAAGAGTAACAGTCAATCAGATAAAATCGAGTCCAAGCGATGTTAAAAGCTCTGTACCTCAAGGTACAGTCCTTGCACCGCTACTGTTCCTTATTCTCATATCTGATATAGACAAAAATACACGTCACAGCTTCGTGTCATCCTTCGCAGATGACACAAAAATCAGCATGAAAATTACCTCTGCTGAAGACATTGAAAAACTACAAACAGATGTCAACAAAGTTTTCGATTGGGCAGCAGAAAATAATATGATGTTTAACAGTGATAAATTTCAGGTACTCAGGTACGGCAAAAATGAGGATCTGAAACATAATACAGGGTACAAAACACAATCAAATCTTCCCATAGTAGAAAAACAGCATGTCAAGGATTTGGGAATAATGATGTCCGACGATCTAACGTTTAGGGAGCATAACCAAGCAAATATCGCATCAGCCAGAAAAATGATCGGATGGATTACGAGAACTTTCAAATCCAGGGATCCCATCACAATGGTTGTACTCTTCAAGTCACTTGTGTTGTCCCGTCTCGAATACTGCTCAGTACTCACTTCCCCCTTCAGAGCAGGAGAGATTGCTGAAATAGAGGGAATACAGAGAACATATACGGCACGCATAGACGAGATAAAACACCTAAATTATTGGGATCGTCTCAAAGCTCTCCAAATGTACTCTCTAGAAAGGAGACGAGAGAGATACCAAATAATATACACGTGGAAAATACTGGAGGGCCAGGTCCCAAATCTACACAGTAAAATAACAACGTACTGGAGTGAACGATATGGAAGAAAATGCAAGATTGAACCAGTGAAGAGCAGAGGTGCCATAGGCACAATCAGAGAACACTGTATAAACATCAGAGGTCCGCGGTTGTTCAACGTCCTCCCAGCGACTATAAGAAATATTGCCGGAACAACCGTGGACATCTTCAAGAGAAAACTGGACTGTTTCCTAAGAGAAGTCCGGATCAGCCGGGCTGTGGTGGGTATGTGGCTCTGCGGGCCGCTCCAAGCAACAGCCTGGTGGATCAAACTCTCACAAGTCGAGCCTGGCCTCGGGCCGGGCTTGGGGAGTAGAAGAACTCCCAGAACCCCATCAACCAGGTATTACCACTTCCAGGCTCTGCCCTTTGGTTTGAATCTGGCTTCCTGTATTTTTCCAAGATTGGTGTGAGTTGTGGCCCAGCTGTCATGTGAGGGTTCATGTCTATCATGCCTCTGTGAGGCTAGGTTGTGGCATGGCCAGGGTCTGGCTCTGGTCTCCAGTAGGTCAAACAGACCTCCTGCGACTGATGTGACTTTGTAGTATGGAGCAGTCTCGGCAAGATAGCTATAGGGAGCTACTGGGGGTCTTCCAGAAAGAGGCATTTCATTATTTTCAATGCTGGGTTTCTTACCCAGTGTGTAGCTCTACCTCATTAAAAGAGGGTGGTTGTTTGGCATCATGTGATGCTGGAATGCAGAGACTAACTCAGAGTAATATAGCTGAAAGTTAAACACCAAACACACAAATATGAAAAGAAATGTGCCATGGTCCTGTATGGACTGAAATGTCATCACTTCTTTTTCATATTTGATAGTTTGATGTCTTATTGCTAGTGTAACATAAGTTTGTGTACATGTTTGGGTGAAAAGACTCAGAGGTTAGTGGTTTTTTATTTTTATTTAATATAGTCTTGGTTACAGTAGATGGTTGTTGGAAATGTAGTGACGTGTGGTGATAGCTGAGACAAGGCCCGGAGCAGAGACCTTGAGTTAGGCTGGAGGGTAGAAAGCTCGAATGCAGAACGAAAGCGGTAGTTCGAGTGTGTCGCCGGAATCTGTCTGTCGGCTCTCTAGTGAGGCTTGTAGGGTCTTGCGAGTAGGAACTAAACTCGACAGGTTACTGACATTGTTACTGGTGAATGTCAGTTGGTGTTGAAGATCCGTGGTATCTCTCGAGCATCTTTAATGAACCGCTATTCAAGTTAGACTGTGTACGGTCTGCTGTTGATGGCTTATATTACTCGAGTTTACTGACTTGCCAAGATAACAAACATCTATAACGGGTTATCTTTCTGCATCCTCGATGATGTCTGTACATTTGGGAAGATGTATTAATTGTAATAAGTGGACCTAGGATTAATATACACATCCACAGATCTCCAGTATCAGCTGTTGGTATTGGTAATGGCTCCAGAGAGCCTCCACTTACGGGCTGTTCATGCCCGTGCCACCTCTTGGCTGGCTTAATGTTTATCAATCGATCGTTATTATAGAACTTCCTAGAATGAGGAATTCCCTCGGTATAAGCTGTGGGGAATTAACTGGCACATATAATTATATGCATTGAAACTTTTACAATTTGGAGCAATTACATTACTCATAATATAATTGCTACACTAAAATATATTACTAGTCTTCATGCTTGAATGTATGACTGTACCTGCTTGATACCTGCTTGATGGGGTTCTGGGAGCTCTTCTACTCCCCAAAGAAGTAGACATGAGTTTTGAACTATAGATAGAACTATAGACATGAATTTTGTATTTTTGTGTTTTTCAGAGATGAATTGGAGAGTTTACAGGAAGTTAATGCAACGCTGATAGCAGGGTCGAGGAAATGGTTGTAACAAATGAGCAGCTACGGTCATCTCTGACAGAGACGAGCGAGGAACTGAAACAACAGAGAACGTCACATAAAATGCTGCAGGATCAGCTGGAGCAACACACCATGCACACTAATGAAGTTATTTGTAGTCTCACTGAGAAGTTGGCCACTAGTCAGAAGGATATTCAGTCGAAAGAAAGTGAATGGCAAGATCTTACTAAGCAGCAAGCAGTCTTGTAAGTACTGTAGCTTCAGGGAGTCACCAAGGCCAAGCCAAAAAGAGGCATTTCCTTTATATATTGAATAATTATTTTATATAATTTACATTAGTATTTTTTACAATTAGCCAAGAAATATTTTGTGATCCTCTTAATATATTGTTGAAGGCTGGATATAAATACAGTACTGTATAACATTTTATAATTGATTCAAGTTTAATATCTTGTTTATTCAATAAAAGGATTCAAGAATGTGAAGAAGCCAAGTGTAAGGAAGTGAAGATGAAGGAACAGCTGGACACAGCAATGAGAACATTACAGACGGCCAAGAGTAGAATGATTGACAGCGACGTGTACGACGAGGTGTGTAAGGAGAAGGAGGACATGAGGGAACGCATTAATGGCCTCCATGAAGAATACATTATGGTTGGTTTATTTCTTTGGTCTTTTTCCATCAAGAATAAACATGTAGTACAGGCGATGAGCCACAATAACGTGGCTAAAGTATGTTAACGAGACCACACACTAGAAGGTGAAGGGACGACGACGTTTCGGTCCGTCCTGGACCATTCTCAAGTCGATTGACTTGAGAATGGTCCAGGACGGACCGAAACGTCGTCATCCCTTCACCTTCTAAGTGTGTGGTCTGGTCAATAAACATACAGTGTTTACATTCTCAATAAGCATCTCTCAAATAAGCTTTTATATGAACTGGAAGGTTTGTAAGGGTTTTAGAATCTGTCGTAAGCAAGTCCGTTTTTTGTAGTGTACAGTATTCTGTGCTCCTACTGCTCTCTCTCTTCTTTATTTAGCTCTGTAACTACATACTCAGTGTTCAGGTTCATCTAGCCCATCGTGTTTACTCATGGTTACTTTAATCTTTGAGGCAACCTTTAACAAGCTACTTGTGCTGGTTAACTATTGATTACTAAATACTTTCCTTTTAATAATTCAAATGGCAGCAATTGTATTTATTCAGTCAGTGTTTGCACCAAGCAAACTAATCCAGGCATAGACAAAGAAGAAATAAATTAAATTAAATACAAGAATCCTTAATAAACAGTTGGGTTACAAAATATTGTTTTGTGTTGATGGGGAAGGTGGGTGTAAATGTATTCACCTAGTTGTGTTGATGGGGAAGGTGGGTGTGTTGAGGTGGTTGGTGGGTGTAGATGTGTTCACCTAGTTGTGTTGATGGGCAAGGTGGGTGTGTTGAGGTGGTTGGTGGGTGTAAATGTGTTCACCTAGTTGTGTTGATGGGAAAGGTGGGGGTGTTGAGGTGGTTGGTGGGTGTAAATGTATTCACCTAGTTGTGTTGATGGGCAAGGTGGGTGTAGATGTGTTCACCTGGTTGTGTTGATGGGGAAGGTGGGAGTGTTGAGGTGGTTGGAACGGGCAGGAAGGCAGACCCAGCGAAGCATTGTGTGCTTAACTAGGGTGCAGTGAGACACGTAGGACACTGCTGGCCACCCACTGCATCCTAGGCAGTGATGTGGTGGAGGCTGACTCCATACACAGTTTCAAGTGTAGATATGATAGAGCCCAATAGGCTCAGGAATCTGTACACCTGTTGATTGACAGTTGAGAGGCGGGACCAAAGAGCCAGAGCTCAACCCCCACAAGCACAATTAGGTGAGTACTGGATCCTAACCCATCTCCTGCTGTCTCCACTTGTCTTGCTGCTGGACCCAAATAAGCCGGGACGAGAGAGAGAGAGAGAGAGGCTGACGACTTTCACAACTCTCCTTCACTTGATCAAAGTCAAGTGCAAGTCATGACTTCGACCCATGTAATTAAGTCATGGTCATCTTCGACAATGAAGGACGAACATCATCATCAATGGATAATAATTGTTGTGTAGTTTTTATAATTTGGGCATCAAAATGTTTTGCAGGAGTTTGCTCTTTTGTTGCACTCTACACTAGAAGGAAAATGAGGATTGAGGCAGCTTGATACCTGGTTGATACCTGGTTGATGGGGTTCGGGAGTTCTTCTACTCCCCAAGCCCGGCCCGAGGCCAGGCTTGACTTGTGAGAGTTTGGTCCACTAGGCTGTTGCTTGGAGTGGCCCGCAGGCCCACATACCCACCACAGCCCGGCTGGTCCGGAACTCCTTGGAGGAATAAATCTAGTTTCCTCTTGAAGATGTCCACGGTTGTTCCGGCAATATTTCTTATGCTTGCTGGGAGGACGTTGAACAACCGCGGACCTCTGATGTTTATACAGTGTTCTCTGATTGTGCCTATGGCACCCAGTGTGGTTTCCTATGTTGCATAAAATAAGGATGAAAATTCCCCAAAGATGTGGCATTTCGGGATCTCCACAATGGTCTAATAAGTGAAAGAATGGTAACACAGAGCACTTGAGATAATAGGTGGTTGCTCTGTGCAGTTTAGTCCCTGCGACCACCTCTTCCAGGTGTTATCTTGCACTTGTTTGGAGTAAAGCTGTGCTGCCATTTCTCACATCTCTAGTTTGTCTAGGACCTCTTGGAGCAACGATCTTTGTTCTTACTTTCATCATTAGTTTGGTGTTGTCTGCTTACATTGACGTATAGGAACCTTCCTCACTTGTTATTGACATATCAGTAGTGCTAGCTGTGGGACTCACCAGTACTCGCCTAGTTGTGCTTGTGGAGGTTGAGCTTTGGCTCTTTGGTCCCACCACTCAACTGTCAATCAACTGGTATTCAGATTCCTGAGCCTATTGGGCTTTATCATACCTACATTTGAAACTGTAGGATGGAGTCTTGCCTCCATCACATCACTGCCTAGTGCATTCCTTTTGTTAACTACTCTGACAATGAAGTTTTTTCTAATGTCTCTGTGACTCCTCTGAGTACTATGTTTCCACCTTTGTCCCCTTGTTTATATTCCACCCATGCTAAATAGTTTGTCTTTGTCCACCCTGTCAGTTCCTCTGAGAATTTTGTAGGTGGTGATCATGTCTCCCCTATCTCTTGTGTCTTCCAGTGACGTAAGGTTTATTTCCCATAGCCTTATCTCATAACTCATATCTCTCAGCTCTGGGACTAGTCTGGTGGCAGACCTCTGAATCTTCTTGAACTTTGTCTTGTGTTTAACTAGGCATGGACTCCAAGCTGGAGCTGCATACTCCAGTACTGGTCTGGCATATGTGATATTCAAGGTTCTGAATGATTCCTTACACAAGTTTCTAAAGGTAGTTCTTGGCCAATCTAGCATATGCCGCTGATATTCTTTCGGTGTGGGCTTCGTGGGGCAGGTTCGGTGTTATATCAACCCCCTAGATCTTTCTCTTTACTTGACTCTTGAAAGATCTCACCTCCCACCTTGTGTTTGGCTTCCTGCTCCTTTATTTAATTTCATTACATTACAATTACTTGAGTTAAAGTTTAGTAGCCATTTTCTAGACCATTCCTCCAGTTTGTCCAAGTCATCTTGTAGTCTCTGTCTATCTTCCTCTGTCTTGATTCTTCTCATAATTTTTGCATCAGCAGCAAACATTGAAAAGGCGGAGTTTATACCCTCTGGAAGATCATCTGCAAATATCAGAAACAGGATGGGTCCAAGTACAGAGCCAACCCTCTGGGACTCTGTTGGTGATAGAGCATAAATGAGAGGGATAACTAATAATTTAAACTTGGAAAATGTTGAGAGAGACTAGTTCCAAATCTGCACTTGGAAATAATTCCACATGAGGCCAGAAAGCATGACAGAAAGTGCAAAATTGCTCTGTTGAAGAGCAGAGGTGCAGTAGCTGTGCTAAGTGGCAATTTTTCAACATCAAGGTCCCATGAGTCAATGTGGCATTAGAAGAAAAACTGAATGCTGATGTGATATACACGGACTTTGCAAAGGTTTTCGATAAATGTGACCATGGCGTGATAGCACACAAAATGAAGTCAATGGGAATAACCGGTAAAGTAGGATGCTGGATACTCAGTTTTCTGTCAAACAGGACTCGGCAAGTAACGGTCAACCATATAAAATCTAGTCCAAGTGCAGTTCAAAGCTCTGTACCTCAGGGTACAGTCCTTGCACCGCTGCTTTTCCTTATTCTCATATCAGATATAGACAAAAATACAAGTCACAGCTTCATATCATCCTTTGCAGATGACACAAAAATCAGTATGAAAATTACCTCGGCTGAAGACATTGAATAACTTCAAGCTGATATTAATAAAGTTTTTGACTGGGCATCAGAAAATAACATGATGTTTAACAGTGATAAATTCCAGATACTCAGGTACGATAAAAATGAGGATCTTAAACATAATACAGGGTATAAAACACAATCAAATGTACCCATAGTAGGAAAACAGCATGTCAAGGATTTGGGAATAATGATGTCTGATGACCTAACGTTTAGGGAGCATAACCAAGCAAATATTGCGACAGCCAGAAAAATGATAGGATGGATTACGAGAACTTTCAAACCCAGGGATCCCATCACAATGGTTGTACTCTTCAAGTCACTTGTGTTGTTCCGTCTTGAGTACTGCTCGGTACTCACTTCCCCCTTCAGAGCAGGAGAGATTGCTGAAATAGAGGGAATACAGAGAACATATACGGCACGCATAGACGTGATAAAGCACCTAAATTATTGGGATCGTCTCAAAGCTCTCCAAGTGTACTCTCTAGAAAGAAGACGAGAGAGATATCAAATAATATACACCTGGAAGATACTGGAGGGCCAAGTACCAAATCTACACAGTAAAATAACAACGTACTGAAGTGAACGATATGGAAGAAAATGCAGAATAGAACCAGTGAAGAGCAGGGGTGCCATAGGCACAATCAGAGAACACTGTATAAGGTCAATCAGAGGTCCATGGTTGTTCAACACCCTCCCAGCAAGCATAAGAAATATTGCCGGAACAACCGTGGACATCTTCAAGAGGAAACTAGATTTATTCCTCCAAGGAGTGCCGGACCAACCGGGCTGTGGTGGGTATGTGGGCCTGTGGCCCGTTCCAAGCAACAGCCTAGTGGACCAAACTCTCACAAGTCGCGCCTGGCCTCGGGCCGGGCTTGGGGAGTAGAAGAACTCCCAGAACCCCATCAAGCAGGTATCCATGATTGTTCAGTATTCTCTAAACAAAGGGTATAACTGGCCGACCTCTTACAGTGTTCAAGAGAGAGAGAACTTGATAAACACCTCCAGAGGATACCTGATCAACCAGACTACGAGCAGCAACACTGAACGGCCTGGTTGTCCAGACCACCAACCAGGAGGGCTGGTCAGAGACGGGATGGTGATCCTCGGAATCATGACAAGGTAACCATGGGGTATGAGGCTCGTCATTCACAGATAAGAGCTCTCATTGCTGCAGAACTGGACACTTTTGTTGAGTACCTATAAGCCAGCATGTCCAAACTAATATTGCTACAAAATAATGCTCTCTTGGCTACTTGGTAAGTAGCTTTCAGTGGCTGAATTGCAAAGCATTGAGGTGGAGGTGGTAAGTATGGAGGCAGCCAAAATGGCACCCAAATTTCAGCATAGAGAGCATTGTGTGTGTGTGTGTGTAAGTCATCATTCATTCTAATTTATTTCCACTATGCATGTTATATTTCTATTCTGTTTTATCTTTAATATATATTTCAGGTTTATAATGATAATACTAATCTACACGAACGTTTGAAATTAGCCGAAGAAGAAGCCAAAAAGTATGAAATGAATTATATAAATTCAGAAAACAATTCTCAGGTACTTAATGTTAGAGTGAATGCCTTATCAAATGTCATTAGCTCCCAGCACATGGTGTTAAAAGCTCGGGATGACACGATAAGCGAGGTGAGTAGTCGCAGTGTTTAGTCAGTGGCACTTGACATCCTGTAGCTGTTCCAGAGTGTAATCTGTCACACCACATCTACTACATGTTAGGGACTACCCCTTCCTCCCAGTAGGGATACATTATGACTCTTCAAATGAATTAGTTTTCTCTGTTAGAAGTGGGTATGTGTGGTAGGCATATTGTACCTATGTTTACTGTTGAATGTGCCTGTTATTGCATTATGTTGCTCCTTGGTAGGCAGGTTGAGAACAGTTTTAACATGGGTGGGACGGGGGTCACTATTACTGATAAGTTTCTCCGCACCAAAATTGTTACACCTGCACTTGCCCTAATACTAGGGAATGTACTTGGTAATCTGTGTCATATATAATTCCCCACAAACTTGAGCCATAGAGCCAGTCGTGTTCTTTGTATGTTGCACAGCTCGTATAGATTTGAATTTATATTTCTAAAGTGTAAGCCTTAGAAATACAGTATACCATCTAGTGTGTTGAGTTTTATCATGAACCTAATATTTTAAAACCCTAATTTCTTCATAACTGCAATGAGAGAAATTGATGTCGGCCAGTGATACCTGTCACAGTATCCAACATGGTGAATGGCTTTTGTGTGTGTAATTACCCAAGTGTAGTTACAGGATGAGAGCTACGCTCCTGGTATCCCGTCTTCCCAGCACTCTTTGTCATATAACGCTTAGAAACTACTGACGGCTTCCACCACCACCTCACTCAACTTGTTCCAACCGTGTACCACTCTGTTTGCGAAAGTGAATTTTCTTATATTTCTTCCGCATCTTTGTTTAGTTAGTTTAACCCTTAAAGTGCGCATCACGTCATATGACGTGTTGGACGTTGTTCCAGTCAACTGCGCATCAAGTCATATGATGTGTTGGAGTACTACGCAAGATTTAAACGGCCCGCGGATACACGGGGTTCACCACACCTTCATCAGGGCTCTTGTAAACAGACGCCATTTTAAAAAAAAATCGTGGGCCAAACTCCCGGGTGTTATTGGCCTCAGTATTGAGTGAGCAACCAAGCCTGACGCACGCAGCATGAGCTAACAGCAATGCTGTTCAGCTTGTGACCACAGCATTGCCTAAAAATGCCAAAATATACTTGTTCATGCTATTATGTAGCGATGATATTATTACAGAAGACCCCTGACTGTGATAAAACTGACCAGGGTTTTGATAATAGCAGGATTGCGATGATATTTAGCGCTGTGCGCCATGGAGGGAGAAGTAATGCTGTGGGAGGGAGGGTGTTGGCGATGTTTTCTGACTTTGTGGGGCCACCGTTTATTGACTGCACTCAGCATACCAGCTTAGTGTTTCGCTATAGTGAACACAAATGTAGATACTTATATATAACGTGTGTATAGAGGGTATAAACAGCAAGAGAAGGTTTGGAGCCGCCATTTTGGTGAGGGCGGTGGCGTCGTCTGCACGACGCCACCGTGCAGACGACAGTGTTGTTTACTGGTTACCACGATGGTCTTAGGGCACCATACCAGTTTATTTGTACAAGTATGGTGAATAAAACAGGTAGATATTTATTTATAATGTGTGTATATAGCGTAATAACACCACACAGTATTGTTGGAGGAGAAATATTAGTGCATCTGGCCTTGAGGGTGGCAGCCATCAGCTGACTGTGTTAGGTCCTATGTCTTTGTGCCTTTACTCACCATACAAGCTTAGATGTACAGTTATGTTGAACAAAGCATGTAAATACTTATATATAACGTCTGTATATAAGATATATAGCGTAATAACACCACACAGTATTGTTGGAGGAGAAATATTAGTGCATCTGGCCTTGAGGGTGGCAGCCATCAGCTGACTGTGTTAGGTCCTATGTCTTTGTGCCTTTACTCACCATACAAGCTTAGATGTACAGTTATGGTGAACAAAACATGTAGATACTTATATATAACGTCTGTATATAGTGAATTATAGCAAAAACAGTATTGTGGGAGGAGAATGTGGGCGAGTCAGATGACTGGAGGGAGGGCGGGAGTGGCTGGCTGGTACACGGCGGTCACTCCTCGTTACTTTTTGACTCATAATAGCTACTTAGTGGTTCGTTATAGTGAACAAAACATGCAGATACTTATATATAACCTGTGCTTATAGTGTAATAACCGACAAAGTATTTGTTCACTGATTGATGAACATAACTGAATCAACAATATGCACACCATATTTTTGAGTACAGCAATGATTCACTCATTTTATTATATAAATATATCAAACTACACACTATTGAATAATATTACAGCAAAAAAACTGTGAAAAATCAATCAGAGACATAGAAATAATTAGGTAATTATCTCTTTGTGGCAACTCTGGCCTGACAGCTGGCGAGCAACAGACCGCCTGGGACGCATGCTGAGTCAGCGCCTATAATTTTCCAGACTTCCCTGCCCTATAGCGGGCAATATATGGCACTTAGGATTTTTTATTATTTTTCCCGTGATCAGTGAACACAAATTAACAGGTTAGGAAGAAAATTTTTTTTTTTTTTTTTTCAAAATGACATGCGCCTGTGGGGATGACAGGATATTAAACCCCGAGCATGTTAAGGGTTAAATCTATGACTTCTGGTTCTTGATGTTCCTGGTCTCGGGAATTCTTCCCTATCAATTTTATCAATTCCTGTTACTATTTTGTACGTTGTGATCATATCACCTCTTTTCTGGGGGGAGCCCCGTCGGCTCCCCGGAGCTATCCCAGGCTGATATGCTAATTGCAGACTTTGGCATCAGTCATGTGTATGGAGTTCTTAGGCCTACCGGAGACCACGGCCAGAACCGGGCCCCCTCAGAGAGGCACGGGGAGCAATGGCCTATAGAAGCCCCCGTGTGGTTGGAAGCATTCTATGTCTGCCATCGACCGGGACAGGCACCCAGAAAGGTAAGCGCCCCAAAACAAACCCCTATTCTGGTTAAAATTGCTACCAAAATCCGAACTAGTGGATAGAACTCCCAAACAGAAAAACAAGCAAACTAGTGTGACGTCACACGTCACCGCGCCGCTGTCTGCGCAGCTCCCCCCTCCCCGGGAGGGGGAAGGTGGAGCCCCAGACCTCCCACGCCGGCTATCCACCCATCAGTTCTTCGGCTGATGCTATAGGCACCGGTTATGTGCTCCGGCTCCAGTGGTTGTTTCAGCACTGCACCTAGAGTGTGGTGTCTGTTTTCTAGGCGGTGCGCGAGCCGGGAGTGATTCTCCAGTACTCGGGCTGCATGCGCCTAGGGTTCCCTTCCTAGGTGCCCTGTAAGTACTGCCCTTGGGACTTGGGGCCACCTTCCACAAGTTCCTTGGGGTCTGCCCTGCTAGGCCGTTTACCGCTTGGTTTTCGGCCGCTCTTTGTGTGCTCGGGTGTTCTGTCTCCCTTGTTCGCCTTAGAGTAAGGGGCAGTTTTTGCACTGGTAGGGCGCAGGGTACTGTGCAGCTTGTCTTTTCCCAATCATAGCGGCCGGCTCTGTTCCGCTTGGGTACGCTGTCCTCTTGCGGGGTTTTCTTTTTCTTT
>WNGS01028583.1:726682-751523 GCA_020271785.1 Procambarus virginalis | reverse complement strand
ACTACACAACAAACTTCAACGCCTGATCTCCAACGTCCTTGGGCAAATACTCTCTCTCTGACTGTGTTACTAACCTTTCGTCCTACTCTCTTTCTAAGCACCAGCAAGAACTTCTTGTCTTGGTCTGTCTTTTGCTACTTCCCCTGGCCCACGCTGTGGCATTGATCTCATTATTCCTTTGACAGGTTTGTCAATTCTAACTCTAGTACTCTTTCGGACCTGTCTGCCTTTAGAGGGGCCCTCATCCCCGTTCTTGACAGCTTGTTTTCTAAAAATCACCACCTTCCTCGTCGCTTCCAGCTTGCCCTTGCCTCCCTAAAATCTAACAACTCTATTCTTATCCTCCGACAAAGGCAATTCGGTGGTTGTCCTTGACCGTGAGGACTACCTCCGGAAAGCAGATGTCTTGCTCTCTGACTCTCGCACTTATGCTCCTCTGACTTCTAACCCTTTGGATCGCCTCAAAACTTCCTTTAACCGCAAACTAAGACAGCCTCTCTAGTCTTGCCCTCCTGACTTTGATCTCATAAAGCGTTTCCGTGTCATCTGCCCTTCTCTTCCCTATTTCTATGGTCTTCCTAAGACTCATAAACCTGGTGTTCCTCTTCGTCCTATCATTTCTTCACGGGGCTCTGTCAGCTATTCTCTTGCCTCCTGGCTCGCTAAACCCTGACACCTTACCTTGGCACTTTTTCCCCTGCCCACCTTCGTCACTCTCAGGACTTCATAGAAAGACTGCGCCTGCAACCCTCTTGTAAGATGCTTAGTCTTGATGTCGACTCTCTGTTCACTAATGTTCCGCTCGATGACGTTCTCTCTTTCCTTAGACGGAAGGCGTCAGAGGGCCTTCCTCTCCCCACTTCCCACTGACGTTTTCCTCGATCTCATTAGACTCTGTGTTGAATCTAACTCTTTCTCTTTTAACGGTAAATATTACACTCAAACTTTCGGTGTCGCTATGGGTTCCCCTCTCTCCCCTGTTCTTGCTAATTTCTACATGGAATACTTCGAAACTGTTCTTCTTCCTTCTATTGATACTCGTCCCTCTCTCTGGCTTCGCTATGTTGATGACATTTTTGCTTTATGGCCTCATGACCTTAATCTTTTCCAGCCTTTCCTCGCCTCTCTTAACAATCTGGCTCCTTCTATCCATTTCAAAGTTGAGTGGGAATCTAATTCCCTCCTTCCTTTTCTTGATGTTCATGTTCACAGCTCTGTGTCTGGGTTCTCTTTCTCTGTCTACCGTAAACCCATGCATAGTGGCATGTACATTCACTTCTTTTCCTACCATCCTCCTTCTGTTAAGAAAGTGTCCTCGTCTCTCTCTTCCTCCGCGCTCTACGCATCAGCGACCCTCAGTTTCTTGATTCTGAAATTTCCTTTATCTACAAATCATTCTCTCGCCTTGGTTATCCTTTGCATTTCATCAACTCTGCCTACTCTCAAGCTAAACGAAATTTCTTTCATCCTAAACCTGCTTCCAACACTAGTAGCACTGTACTATGCCTTCCCTTCATATCTGAACTCAAAACTTTTACCAATACCTTTCGTCCTCTTGACATTAAACTCGCCTTTCGACAAACTAACACACTTCGTAGCAATCTAGTTCACACTGCTCCTCCTGCTTCTAATGCTGCTGGTGTCTACTCTATTTCCTGTTCATCTTGTCCTCTCCAATACTTTGGCGAAACTGGCCGTACACTGAATGACAGACTTAAAGAACACAAGAGAAGTGTTAAGTCTGCAGACACTAACAATGCTCTCTTCTGCCATGTGAGGGATTCTAATCATCCCATTGATTGGTCTTCCTCCAAAATAATCTTTCCTGCCTCTACTCTTCACAGACGCCGTCTTGTAGAATCGGCTCTTATACACAATGTACCCAAACATGAACTTGAGTCCTGGCTTTGTTGCTGTGGACTCTTCCCTTTCACAGTACATACTCAAATGCTCTAATCTTTCTAACAAACGTGACTTAACATAAGCTTACCCCTTCCATTTATCTTTCTTTCTCTTTCTTTTCTTTCTCTCTTCTCCCCTTTTTCTGTTCATTGTCTTCTCCTACACTCCCTTGCTATCCTCTGCTTATTCCTATTACCTTTCCTTCGGTGGTTATATGGGAGCTGCCTCGTATGGGCCAATAGGCCTTCTGCAGTTCTCATTATTACTACTATTCTCTACACCTTACTTTCCTCCTCACCTCTCTCTTGCCTATTTATTCCCGTTCTCTACCTCCTCATCACAAGCGACTTGAGAATGGTCCAGGACGGACCGAAACGTCGTCGTCCCTTCAACTTCTAGTGTGTGGTCTGGTCAACATACTTCAGCCACGTTTTGTGACTCTTCGCCTGCCGTACAGATTGAAAATCGATAGGGAATATTTCCTGAGACCCCTGGAACTTAAAGAACAAGGTCCTAAGATATAACTAGCTACACAGATTGCCGAAGAATTAAGAAAATTCACTTTCGCAACAAGAGTGGTAGACGTTTGGAACAATTAGGGGAGAAGGTGGTGGAGGCCAAGACCGTCAGTAGTTTCAAAGCGTTATATGACAAAGAGTGCCAGGAAGACGGGACACCACGAGCGTAGCTCTCATCCTGTAACTACACTTAGGTAATTACACTTAGGTAATTACCTGCGAGCTTCGTCTCGGCGACAGTATGACGTCCTGATGTTTCTATTCCCTATTTTCTTGCTCTTAGTAGGTTGTCTTCTCTTTCACATGGGTTGTCTTGTCCTTTTTTGGGTTTTCAGGAGTGTTATTTGATGCTTCTTATTGTGGCCTTGTATCGTGCGGCACTGGCAGAGCCGCTCCGGCTTGCGTTCAGCGTGGACGTCACATTCACCCCGTTCCGTACGCTTTCTCATGTTTTGTTTCACCTCCGGCCTGCTCATGCGTCGCCTGAGCTGTCCTGGTCCTTGATCAGGGTGCCCTCTTATCTTTCTTCTCCTCAGTTTGTGGTAGCCCCTTTGGTTTGAGATTGTTTTTCAGAGTCCATATTTTGTTGGCATGGCCTCTGCGGCCGGGTCGGGGAGCTTCCAGCTCTCTTCCGGTGCAGAGGTTTCTGCTCTTTTGGTACTGGTGGTAGGTTTTTACGTTTGCAGTCTTTCGTCTTTCTCCGTCCTTCTGGCGACGGTCGAGACGGCTGCTTTCCGGAGGGGTCCTTGGGTAATTAATACTTGGTTGGTTCGGCCAGGAGTGCGTCATGTGTTGTCCAGTTGCGGCTCTTTGCTGTTACCTGCATACCGTGACTAAGGATACACTGTGGGTTGATCCAGTTCCTCTCGTTCCCTGTTTCAAGGCTCGGGTCTCCCAGGTTGTCCGCAGAGTTTTTAGTCTACCAGCCTGCGGTCTATCCTTGCGCCCGTGCCATTCGGACATTAGCAGCTTTCGGGCGCAAGGATTTGGGGATCGCACAGGTTCCTGGCCGCCCGTTCTTTGTGCTTGTTGTGTGCTCCTGTGCGTTCTTGTGTTGCCTTGGGTTGCAGGTTACAGCCTGTTGTCTCGGCTTCGCGTTGCTGTGCTTGTGGCGGCCGCCTCCCGGGTCAGCCCTTTCTTCTTCCTTCTCTTTGGGTATGAAGCTCCAGGGAGCCGTAGGGCTCCCCACAGAAACCAGCATTGAATGTAATGAAACGTCATTTTCTGGGAGAGCCCCGGAGGCTCCTTGGCAACCCTCCCTTCCCAGTCTGCGGTTTTTTTTCGTGTTGGTTGAAGCTTAGCTTCTGAACTGATGCTAGACAGCCGGTGTGGTGAGGTCTGTGGACCCCCCCTCTCCCCCTCTCCGGGTGGGAGGGTTGCACGGACGATCGTCACAGCAGTAAAGTGTGATGTTTACTTGTTTCCTTGGGATTATAGGGAGTTTCTACCTCTCTGTTTGGTTTTCTGTTTTAGTTTTTTACCATGTGGGGTTTGTTTTGTTATGCCTACCTTTCTGGGTGCCTAACTCCGGTCGATGGCAGATAAGGAAAACCCTAACCAAAGGGGGTTTTCCAGGGCCATTGCTCCCTGAAACCTCTCTGAAGGGCCAGGTTCTGGCGCTGGTCCCTGGTAGGTCTGAACTCCTTAGCTAATGTCCCGGTCTAATATAACATACATTAGCCCGATAAGCTCCAGGGAGCCGTATGGTCTCACCCAGAAAATGGCGTTTCATTACATTCAATGCTGTTTTTTTTGTGTCTTCATATATTTCACAGAATTTGGCATATATATCATTTATTTCCTTGCCTAGCAACAATTCGTTCCAATGACAGTGTAATTAAAGAATTTGCTCAGTTCCCCATAGTATCCTCTCTTAAAATCAAAGTTTGTCAACTATTTCAATTTTGCCTTTCTCTTCTAGATTATTAGAAGAGTATAAGAGTTTGTGTGTGTGTGGTGGATAGAATGTTTTGCAGTGTATCCCTAGCACCTGTATAATCCACTGGGATGGGATAAAGTGTTCCAAGCCATGCTGTGGTGGAATGTTTAACTACTCTGGCTATAGCACATTCTAACCCAAAGGTGAATAGCTTCTTGCCTTAGGGAACAGCTGAGTGGAATAGCTTAGTAAACAACTTTTCATATTCTGTACAGTAGATCCAGTGCCAAAGTTATATTCAGTATATATAAAACTACTTTATACTTTCTTTGACTAATGGAGCCATTTTTCAGATGACAAATAAAATATCAAAAAGAATGTGAGAAAGTCGAGAGCTTGCAGAAGGACTTTGATAATTATCGTGATGCAATACGGATGATGGGACACCAACAGGATAACAGCAGAGACAACGAAGTGGCTGAGGTTAGTCAAATTTGCCTAGTATCAAGATCAGAGAGTGAAGTCATCTTTATTTTGGTTCATTTTGCCTTCACCCACCCCTTCATTGTTGCTAGATTTCAGGTGCTTCAATGCTACAAAACATTAACTGGGAAATTTGTGTATAATTGCTTTACATAAACAAGCCGGCATTCTTCCTGAGTGTAGTGTTGGTTAGTGAAGGTCATGAGGGGTGGCAGCAGGAGGTCCTCATAGTGTGCTTAGTGAAGGTTATGAGGGGTGGCAGCAGGAGGTCCTCATAGTGTGCTTAGTCAAGTTATGAGGGTGGCAGCAGGAGGTCCTCATAGTGTGCTTAGTGGAAGGTCATGAGGGGGGCAGCAGGAGGTCCTCATAGTGTGCTTAGTGAAGGTTATGGAGGTGGCAGCAGGAGGTCCTCATAGTGTCTTAGTGAAGGTTATGAGGGGTGGCAGCAGGAGGTCCTCATAGTGTGCTTAGTGAAGGTTATGAGGGGTGGCAGCAGGAGGTCCTCGTAGTGTGCTAAGTCAAGGTCATGACGGTGGCCAGGAGGTTCTCGTAGTGTGCTAAGTCAAGGTCATGACGGTGGCAGCAGGAGTCCTCGTAGTGTGCTAAGTCAAGGTCGTGACGGTGGCAGCAGGAGGTCCTCGTAGTGTGCTAAGTCAAGGTCATGACGGTGGCAGCAGGAGTCCTCGTAGTGTACTAAGTCAAGGTCGTGACAGTGGCAGCAGGAGGTCCTCGTAGTGTGCTAAGTCAAGGTCGTGACGGTGGCAGCAGGAGGTCCTCGTAGTGTACTAAGTCAAGTCATGACGGTGGCAGCAGGAGGTCCTCGTAGTGTACTAAGTCAAGGTCATGACGGTGGCAGCAGGAGGTCCTCGTAGTGTGCTAAGTCATGACGGTGGCAGCAGGAGTCCTCGTAGTGTACTAGTCAGGTCGTGACGGTGGCAGCAGGAGGTCCTCGTAGTGTACTAAGTCAAGGTCGTGACGGTGGCAGCAGGAGGTCCTCGTAGTGTACTAAGTCAAGGTCGTGACGGTGGCAGCAGGAGGTCCTCGTAGTGTACTAAGTCAAGGTCATGACGGTGGCAGCAGAGGTCTCGTAGTGTGCTAAGTCAAGGTCGTGACGGTGGCAGCAGGAGGTCCTCGTAGTGTACTAAGTCAAGGTCGTGACGGTGGCAGCAGGAGGTCCTCGTAGTGTGCTAAGTCAAGGTCGTGACGGTGGCAGCAGGAGGTCCTCGTAGTGTACTAAGTCAAGGTCGTGACGGTGGCAGCAGGAGGTCCCGTAGTGTGCTAAGTCAAGGTCGTGACGGTGGCAGCAGGAGGTCCTCGTAGTGTACTAAGTCAAGGTCGTGACGGTGGCAGCAGGAGGTCCTCGTAGTGTGCTAAGTCAAGGTCGTGACGGTGGCAGCAGGAGGTCCTCGTAGTGTGCTAAGTCAAGGTCATGACGGTGGCAGCAGGAGGTCCTCGTAGTGTGCTAGTCAAGGTCGTGACGGTGGCAGCAGGAGGTCCTCGTAGTGTGCTAAGTCAAGGTCGTGACGGTGGCAGCAGGAGGTCCTCGTAGTGTACTAAGTCAAGGTCGTGACGGTGGCAGCAGGAGGTCCTCGTAGTGTGCTAAGTCAAGGTCGTGACGGTGGCAGCAGGAGGTCCTCGTAGTGTACTAAGTAAGGTCGTGACGGTGGCAGCAGGAGGTCCTCGTAGTGTACTAAGTCAAGGTCGTGACGGTGGCAGCAGGAGGTCCTCGTATGTGCTAGTCAAGGTCATGACGGTGGCAGCAGGAGGTCCTCGTAGTTGTCTAAGTCAAGGTCGTGACGGTGGCAGCAGGAGGTCCTCGTAGTGTGCTAAGTCAAGGTCGTGACGGTGGCAGCAGGAGGTCCTCGTAGTGTACTAAGTCAAGGTCGTGACGGTGGCAGCAGGAGGTCCTCGTAGTGTACTAATCAAGGTCTGACGGTGGCAGCAGGAGGTCCTCGTAGTGTACTAAGTCAAGGTCGTGACGGTGGCAGCAGGAGGTCCTCGTAGTGTGCTAAGTCAAGGTCATGACGGTGGCAGCAGGAGGTCCTCGTAGTGTACTAAGTCAAGGTCGTGACGGTGGCAGCAGGAGTCCTCGTAGTGTGCTAAGTCAAGGTCGTGACGGTGGCAGCAGGAGGTCCTCGTGTGTACTAAGTCAGGTCATGACGGTGGCAGCAGGAGGTCCTCGTAGTGTGCTAAGTCAAGGTCGTGACGGGGCAGCAGGAGGTCCTCGTATGTGTACTAAGTCAAGGTCATGACGGTGGCAGCAGGAGGCCTCGTAGTGTGCTAAGTCAAGGTCATGACGGTGGCAGCAGGAGGTCCTCGTAGTGTTCTAAGTCAAGGTCATGACGGTGGCAGCAGGAGGTCCTCGTAGTGTGCTAAGTCAGGTCGTGACGGTGGCAGCAGGAGGTCCTCGTAGTGTCTAAGGTCATGACGGTGGCAGCAGGATGTTCTCGTAGTGTACTAAGTCAAGGTCGTGACGGTGGCAGCAGGAGGTCCTCGTAGTGTGCTAAGTCAAGGTCGTGACGGTGGCAGCAGGAGGTCCTCGTAGTGTACTAAGTCAAGGTCGTGACGGTGGCAGCAGGAGGTCCTCGTAGTGTGCTAAGTCAAGGTCGTGACGGTGGCAGCAGGAGGTCCTCGTAGTGTNCTTTTATCACAAACTTATGAAAAATGGCTTATGATACGTCGGCAGTTTTGAAGGAAGTTCACATCATCTCACCACCTTACCCAGCATACATAACCCACACCTGATTTATGTCATACATTATTTAATGACTGTGTTACCTTTAAGACACATTTATTCATCATCTAAATGAAAAATGCTTCTAGAAATTTGAAAGGAATGTTAAACTTTCATCTGCCTGTCAGCCATTTGCAATGAGTGAACGCCAACCAGATGGTGTGATGGTGCGCCACGGCCAGGTTCGTTACCCCGGTGGCCTGATGCGGAACACATCCAGAATACGTTTCACATCCTGTATAGCAATTCTTTTGCCATCAATATAAACAACTACACAGTTGGTCTTAGAGGAGGCAAAACTTTCGGTACACAATCCACTTTAAAATATCTTTCAATAAATGAATGATGAAACGTACTAAGATGTTTTTCCCCCCAAAATAGCCTTGTGTAAAACAGGGGTGCGTCCTATGTAAGGGTGCATCTTTTACGCTAGCAAATAAGGTATGTGCAGCTCATCTACATAGTGTTATCATCTCTAGACTGCATCAGTGGAGAAGGATTGCAAGGCAGCCGAGAGTCGGAGCGGTCAGCTAGAGGCAGAGATTGCCCGTTAGAGAAGACGGCTGAAGATTCGACCAAAACTCTTACTATGTTGCGCCAAGACAAGGAGATGGCAGCTGCTCAGGTATGATTATTTTTCATTTATATTTGTACATGAATGTGGCATAGTTTTGTGAATGAGATGAGCATGAAAATAATCCATTGCAGAATCATTTTCATAATGATTTGAATGGTCGAGAAAAAGAATAGCCTGGTAATGATGTCATGATGTCCTAGGAATAAATTAACAACGTTCAAATGAACAAATCCACAAGGGCCGTGACGAGGATTTGAACCTGCATCCGGGAGCATCCCAGACACTGCCTTAATCGACTGAGCTACGACAGGGTAAAAGGGTTGAAACCCAAGTTCTACTGGATGGGATCCAGTAAGTTCAGTAGAACTTCGGTTTCAACCCTTTTACCCTGTCGTAGCTCAGTTGATTAAGGCAGTGTCTGGGATGCTCCCGGACGCAGGTTCAAATCCTCATCATGGCCCTTGTGGATTTGTTCATTTGATGCATCACGTTAGTGTGATCTCTGTGTGTAAAATGGTTCGTTCTTTGGAAATATCTAGACCAGGTTGGCCTTTGCCTGTGTTAGTCTGGCTTGCACTGAGCGTTTCTGGCTTCGATGGTGTTTGACTGTGATGGCTTTGTTAATGCTAACACACCTGGCACTGGGACTGCATTATCCAGCTGGCTCTGAAATGAGTTGGTCTGGCTGTCGTCAGGTTGGGTTTTTCCTGTTTTGCACCCGGCCATATTGGTCGTGTTGATGCTGGGCCCATATGGTGCTGGGTTGTGTTTGTGCAGCTAGCTCCATGCTGTATTGGTCCTGCCGGAGCCAGCCTGCTATGTTGGTTTGGCTTGTGCCAGGTCTTGTTGATACAGCTGGACCATTCTCTGCCATACTGGTGGGTGGTCTCTGGGTGGGGCAGGTTACTGGTCTCATGATCTGTGTTGCTGAGGCAGTTGTTCTAGCCCATTGTGCCCCCGGTGTGGTCTAGGCTGGTTGCTGCTGCTGCTCTCTTTTCTGGGAGACCACTCGCCCAAATTATTGGACACTTGTTGAATAATCCTGAGAGTTGGACACAATGATTGGATAATCAGATTACTATACTTTTTAGTCATACATGTATTTTAGGTATCATTGGAAAGAACAGATAAAGTTCTATAATCTATACTTGTATTGGCAAAACATCTAATTTATTTCCTTAAAAAAAATAATAAATAAAAGGCCTCAATAATGATTTTGACCTCTTAAACTTAAATTTTCCATTGTTTTGCAGGTCTCAGGATTGAAGGTGAAACTTTCTGCAGCAGAATCTTCGATAGAAAAGCTGACAACGCGCTTAGAGTTGGCCGAGCAAGTGGCAGACAGCAGGAAGGTTTCACTTGAACAGATGCAGGCAGATAAGGACAAAGTGAGCTTTTCTTACACATTTTAAGTACTTACTAATTAGACACTCCCAGTAAAAGATGTCCTTACTGTTTGGTCACGTTTATTTTGTTTATTCTTCACAGATCCATTCAGTATCTTGAGGCCTCATCATATTGGCCAAAAGTTAAAAAGGAAGTGAATGTGAGAGTTGGGCAAGAAAATAGGAAAATAACTAGGATAAAAGTGGTAGAACAATTTTTTTTAAGTGGAAAAACAAACAGCAATTAAAACTAAATTAACACATTGTTAGAACTCTGAGGTTTCCAACTTGCATTATTTCACTTGGATGTCCAACCTGTGTTAGTTCTCCTGGGTGTCCACCTGTGTTAGTTCTCCTAGGTGTCCAGCCTGTGTTAGTTCTCCTGGGTGTCCAGCCTGTGTTAGTTCTCCTGGGTGTCCAACCTGTGTTAGTTCTCCTGGGTGTCCAGCCTGTGTTAGTTCTCCTGGGTGTCCAGCCTGTGTTAGTTCTCCTGGGTGTCCAGCCTGTGTTAGTTCTCCTGGGTGTCCAACCTGTGTTAGTTCTCCTGGGTGTCCAACCTGTGTTAGTTCTCCTGGGTGTCCAGCCTGTGTTAGTTCTCCTGGGTGTCCACCTGTGTTAGTTCTCCTGGGTGTCCAACCTGTGTTAGTTCTCCTGGGTGTCCAACCTGTGTTAGTTCTCCTGGGTGTCCAACCTGTGTTAGTTCTCCTGGGTGTCCAACCTGTGTTAGTTCTCCTGGGTGTCCAGCCTGTGTTAGTTCTCCTGGGTGTCCAACCTGTGTTAGTTTCTCCTGGGTGTCCAGCCTGTGTTAGTTCTCCTGGGTGTCCAGCCTGTGTTAGTTCTCCTGGGTGTCCAGCCTGTGTTAGTTCTCCTGGGTGTCCAGCCTGTGTTAGTTCTCCTGGGTGTCCAACCTGTGTTAGTTCTCCTGGGTGTCCAACCTGTGTTAGTTCTCCTGGGTGTCCAACCTGTGTTAGTTCTCCTGGGTGTCCAACCTGTGTTAGTTCTCCTGGGTGTCCAACCTGTGTTAGTTCTCCTGGGTGTCCAACCTGTGTTAGTTCTCCTGGGTGTCCAACCTGTGTTAGTTCTCCTGGGTGTCCAACCTATGTTAGTTCTCCTGGGTGTCCAACCTGTGTTAGTTCTCCTGGGTGTCCGACATCTGTTAGTTCTCCTGGGTGTTCAACCTGTGTTAGTTCTCCTGGGTGTCCAACCTGTGTTAGTTCTCCTGGGTGTCCAACCTGTGTTAGTTCTCCTGGGTGTCCAACCTGTGTTTGTTCTCTGGGTGTCCAACCTGTGTTAGTTCTCCTGGGTGTCCAACCTGTGTTAGTTCTCCTGGTGTCCAACCTGTGTTAGTTCTCCTGGGTGTCCGACATCTGTTAGTTCTCCTGGGTGTTCAACCTGTGTTAGTTCTCCTGGTGTCCGACCTGTGTAGTTCTCCTGGGTGTCCGACCTGTGTTAGTTCTCCTGGGTGTCCGACCTGTGTTAGTTCTCCTGGGTGTCCAACCTGTGTTAGTTCTCCTGGGTGTCCTACATCTGTTAGTTCTCCTGGGTGTTCAACCTGTGTTAGTTCTCCTGGGTGTCCGACCTGTGTTAGTTCTCCTGGGTGTCCGACCTGTGTTAGTTCTCCTGGGTGTTCAACCTGGTTAGTTCTCCTGGGTGTCAGCCTGTGTTAGTTCTCCTGGGTGTCCAACCTATGTTAGTTCTCCTGGGTGTCCAACGGTGTTAGTTCTCCTGGGTGTCCAACCTGTGTTAGTTCTCCTGGGTGTCCAAACTGTGCTAGTAGACTTTAGTAGTTAGTAGGGGGGGGGGCCGAGTTCTAAAACTCATCAGCATGAATACTTCAAGGATGAATGTTATTCAGGTGTTGAGTCACAAATAAGTGTGACAGTAATAGGCTAATTGAGGTTTGATGTTATTTTCCGTGCAGAGGCTTAGGGGTCATACAGAAATATCAGTGAAAAATGTTTTGAATTTTCATTCAATTGCAGGCTGTTAAAGATGCTGAAAATGTTGTAAACAAGTTATCTCAAGAGAAGGGTCAACTTGAAGACGAGCTGAAAGCCACAGTAGGGCAGAGAGACGAGGCAATGACAGCTCTCAACACAGCCAAAGAACAGTGTGAAAGGAAGTTAGCAGGTACTTTATCATATTGGCTTTATGTAAGTGATGTTGTTACTTTAGCTGGAAAGAATGATCATTATACCTGCCTGTGGTCGTCATACATCAGGTTGTAGACATTACACCAGGCTGTTTATATTACACCTGCCTTTGGTTATTATACCAGCCCATGGTCATTACACCAGCCCATGATCATTACACCTGCCTGTGATCATTACACCAGCCCATGATCATTACACCAGCATGGATCATTACACCAGCCCATGATCATTACACCAGCCCATGATCATTACACCTGCCTGTGATCATTACACCAGCCCATGATCATTACACCAGCCCATGATCATTACACCAGCCCATGATCATTACACCTGCCTGTGATCATTACACCAGCCCATGATCATTATACCTGCCTGTGATCATTACACCAGCCCATGATCATTACACCAGCCTGTGATCATTACACCAGCCCATGATCATTACACCTGCCCATGATCATTACACCTGCCGTGTGTTTATCACACCAGCCCATGATCATTACACCAGTCCATGATCATTACACCAGCCCATGATCATTACACCAGCCCATGATCATACACCAGTCCATGATCATTACACCAGCCGTGATCATTACACCTGCCTGTGATCATTACACAAGCCCCCCATGATCATTACACCAGCCCGTGATCATTACACCTGCCTGTGGTTATCACACCAGCCCATGATCATTACACCAGCCCATGATCATTACACCAGCCCATGATCATTACACCTGCCCATGATCATTACACCTGCCTGTGGTTATCACACCAGCCCATGATCATTACACCAGCCCATGATCATTACACCAGCCCATGATCATTACACCAGCCCGTGATCATTACACCAGCCCGTGATCATTACACCAGCCCATGATCATTATACCAGCCCATGATCATTACACCTGCCCATGATCATTACACCTGCCTGTGGTTATCACACCAGCCCATGATCATTACACCATGCCTGGTTGATGGGGTTCTGGGAGTTCTTCTACTCCCAAGCCCAGCCCGAGGCCAGGCTCGACTTGTGAGAGTTTGATCCACCAGGCTGTTGCTTGGAGCGGCCCGCAGAGCCACATACCCACCACAGCCCGGCTGATCCGGGACTTCTCTTAGGAAACAGTCCAGTTTTCTCTTGAAAATGTCCACGGTTGTTCCGGCAATATTTCTTATAGTCGCTGGGAGGACGTTGAACAACCGCGGACCTCTGATGTTTATACAGTGTTCTCTGATTGTGCCTATGGCACCTCTGCTCTTCACTGGTTCAATCTTGCATTTTCTTCCATATCGTTCACTCCAGTACGTTGTTATTTTACTGTGTAGATTTGGGACCTGGCCCTCCAGTATTTTCCACGTGTATATTATTTGGTATCTCTCTCGTCTCCTTTCTAGAGAGTACATTTGGAGAGCTTTGAGACGATCCCAATAATTTAGGTGTTTTATCTCGTCTATGCGTGCCGAATATGTTCTCTGTATTCCCTCTATTTCAGCAATCTCTCCTGCTCTGAAGGGGGAAGTGAGTACTGAGCAGTATTCGAGACGGGACAACACAAGTGACTTGAAGAGTACAACCATTGTGATGGGATCCCTGGATTTGAAAGTTCTCGTAATCCATCCGATCATTTTTCTGGTTGATGCGATATTTGCTTGGTTATGCTCCCTAAACGTTAGATCGTCGGACATCATTATTCCCAAATCCTTGACATGCTGTTTTTCTACTATGGGAAGATTTGATTGTGTTTTGTACCCTGTATTATGTTTCAGATCCACCAGCCCATGATCATTACACCAGCCCGTGATCATTACACCAGCCATGATCATTACACCAGCCCATGATCATTACACCTGCCCATGATCATTACACCAGCCCGTGATCATTACACCAGCCCGTGATCATTACACCACCCCATGATCATTACACCAGCCCATGATCATTACACCTGCCCATGATCATTACACCAGCCCGTGATCATTACACCAGCCCGTGATCATTACACCAGCCCATGATCATTACACCAACCCATGATCATTACACCTGCCCATGATCATTACACCTGCCTGTGGTTATCACACCAGCCATGATCATTACACCAGCCCATGATCATTACACCAGCCCATGATCATTACACCAGCCCGTGATCATTACACCAGCCCGTGATCATTACACCTGCCCATGATCATTACACCAGCCCATGATCATTACACCAGCCCATGATCATTACACCAGCCCGTGATCATTACACCTGCCCATGATCATTACACCAGCCCATGATCATTACACCAGCCCATGATCATTACACCAGCCCATGATCATTATACCTGCCTGTGATCATTACACCAGCCCATGATCATTACACCTGCCCATGATCATTACACCTGCCCATGATCATTACACCAGCCCATGATCATTATACCTGCCTGTGATCATTACACCAGCCCATGATCATTACACCAGCCCATGATCATTACACCAGCCCGTGATCATTACACCAGCCCATGATCATTACACCTGCCCATGATCATTACACCAGCCCATGATCATTACACCAGCCCATGATCATTATACCTGCCTGTGATCATTACACCAGCCCATGATCATTACACCAGCCCGTGATCATTACACCAGCCCGTGATCATTACACCAGCCCGTGATCATTACACCAGCCCGTGATCATTACACCAGCCCGTGATCATTACACCAGCCCATGATCATTACACCAGCCCATGATCATTACACCAGCCCGTGATCATTACACCAGCCCGTGATCATTACACCAGCCTGTGATCATTACACCAGCCCATGATCATTACACCTGCCCATGATCATTACACCTGCCCATGATCATTACACCAGCCCATGATCATTACACCTGCCCATGATCATTACACCAGCCCGTGATCATTACACTAGCCCATGATCATTACACCTGCCTGTGATCATTACACCAGCCCGTGATCATTACACCTGCCCATGATCATTACACCAGCCCGTGATCATTACACTAGCCCGTGATCATTACACCAGCCCATGATCATTACACCAGCCTGTGATCATTACACCAGCCCATGATCATTACACCTGCCCATGATCATTACACCTGCCCATGATCATTACACCTGCCCATGATCATTACACCAGCCCATGATCATTACACCTGCCCATGATCATTACACCAGCCCATGATCATTACACCTGCCCATGATCATTACACCAGCCCGTGATCATTACACCAGCCCATGATCATTACACTAGCCCATGATCATTACACCTGCCCATGATCATTACACCAGCCCATGATCATTACACCTGCCCATGATCATTACACCAGCCCGTGATCATTACACTAGCCCGTGATCATTACACCAGCCCGTGATCATTACACCAGCCTGTGATCATTACACCAGCCCATGATCATTACACCAGCCCATGATCATTACACCTTCCCATGATCATTACACCTGCCCATGATCATTACACCAGCCCATGATCATTACACCTGCCCGTGATCATTACACCAGCCCGTGATCATTACACCAGCCCGTGATCATTACACCAGCCCATGATCATTATACCAGCCCATGATCATTACACCAGCCCATGATCATTACACCTGCCCATGATCATTACACCTGCCCATGATCATTACACCTGCCCATGATCATTACACCTGCCCATGATCATTACACCAGCCCATGATCATTACACATGCCTGTGATCATTACACCTGCCTGTGATCATTACACCAGCCCATGATCATTACACCTGTCTGTGATCATTACACCAGCCCATGATCATTATACCTGCCTGTGATCATTACACCTGCCCATGATCATTACACCAGCCCATGATCATTACACCAGCCCATGATCATTACACCAGCCCATGATCATTACACCTGCCCATGATCATTACACCAGCCCATGATCATTACACCTGCCCATGATCATTACACCTGCCTGTGGTTATCACACCAGCCCATGATCATTACACCAGCCCATGATCATTACACCTGCCTGTGGTTATCACACCAGCCCATGATCATTACACCTGCCTGTGATCATTACACCAGCCCATGATCATTATACCTGCCTGTGGTTATTACACCAGCCCATGATCATTATACCTGCCTGTGATCATTACACCAGCCCATGATCATTATACCTGCTGTGATCATTACACCTGCCTGTGATCATTACACCTGCCTGTGATCATTACACCAGCCTGTGATCATTATACCTGCCTGTGGTTATTACACCAGCCCATGATCATTATACCAGCCCATGATCATTACACCAGCCCATGATCATTACACCAGCCCATGATCATTATACCAGCCCATGATCATTACACCAGCCCATGATCATTACACCAGCCTGTGATCATTATACCTGCCTGTGGTTATTACACCAGCCCATGATCATTACACCAGCCCATGATCATTACACCAGCCTGTGAGCATTATACCTGCCTGTGGTTATTACACCAGCCCATGATCATTATACCTGCCTGTGATCATTACACCAGCCCATGATCATTACACCAGCTCATGATCATTACACCAGCCCATGATCATTACACCAGCCCATGATCATTATACCTGCCCATGATCATTACACCTGCCTGTGATCATTTTGCCTGCCTGTGATCATTACACCAGCCTGTGATCATTATACCTGCCTGTGGTTATTACACCAGCCCATGATCATTATACCAGCCCATGATCATTACACCAGCCCATAATCATTACACCAGCCCATGATCATTACACCTGCCTGTGGTTATCACACCAGCCCATGATCATTACACCAGCCCGTGATCATTACACCAGCCCATGATCATTACACCAGCCCATGATCATTACACCGGCCCATGATCATTACACCAGCCCATGATCATTACACCAGCCCGTGATCAATACACCAGCCCATGATCATTACACCAGCCCATGATCATTACACCTGCCTGTGGTTATCACACCATCCCATGATCATTACACCAGCCCATGATCATTACACCAGCCCATGATCATTACACCTGCCCATGATCATTACACCTGCCTGTGGTTATCACACCAGCCCATGATCATTACACCAGCCCATGATCATTACACCAGCCCATGATCATTACACCAGCCCGTGATCATTACACCAGCCCGTGATCATTACACCTGCCCATGATCATTACACCAGCCCATGATCATTACACCAGCCCATGATCATTACACCAGCCCGTGATCATTACACCTGCCCATGATCATTACACCAGCCCATGATCATTACACCAGCCCATGATCATTACACCAGCCCATGATCATTATACCTGCCTGTGATCATTACACCAGCCCATGATCATTACACCTGCCCATGATCATTACACCAGCCCATGATCATTATACCTGCCTGTGATCATTACACCAGCCCATGATCATTACACCAGCCCATGATCATTACACCAGCCCGTGATCATTACACCAGCCCATGATCATTACACCTGCCTGTGATCATTACACCTGCCCATGATCATTACACCAGCCCATGATCATTACACCAGCCCATGATCATTACACCTGCCCATGATCATTACATCAGCCCATGATCATTACACCTGCCCATGATCATTACACCAGCCCATGATCATTACACCAGCCCATGATCATTATACCTGCCTGTGATCATTACACCAGCCCATGATCATTACACCTGCCCATGATCATTACACCAGCCCGTGATCATTACACCAGCCCATGATCATTACACCAGCCCGTGATCATTACACCAGCCCATGATCATTACACCAGCCTGTGATCATTACACCAGCCTGTGATCATTACACCAGCCCATGATCATTACACCTGCCCATGATCATTACACCTGCCCATGATCATTACACCAGCCCATGATCATTACACCTGCCCATGATCATTACACCAGCCCGTGATCATTACACCAGCCCGTGATCATTACACCAGCCCGTGATCATTACACCAGCCTGTGATCATTACACCACCCATGATCATTACACCTGCCTGTGATCATTACACCAGCCCATGATCATTACACCTGCCCATGATCATTACACCAGCCCGTGATCATTACACCAGCCCATGATCATTATACCAGCCCATGATCATTACACCAGCCCATGATCATTACACCAGCCCATGATCATTACACCTGCCCATGATCATTACACCTGCCCATGATCATTACACCAGCCCATGATCATTACACCTGCCTGTGATCATTACACCACCCCATGATCATTACACCTGCCTGTGATCATTACACCAGCCCATGATCATTACACCTGCCTGTGATCATTACACCAGCCCATGATCATTATACCTGCCTGTGGTTATTACACCAGCCCATGATCAATATACCTGCCTGTGATCATTACACCAGCCCATGATCATTACACCTGCCTGTGATCATTACACCAGCCTGTGATCATTATACCTGCCTGTGGTTATTACACCAGCCCATGATCATTATACCTGCTGTGATCATTACACCAGCCTGTGATCATTATACCTGCCTGTGATCATTACACCAGCCATGATCATTATACCTGCTGTGGTCATTACACCTGCCTGTGATCATTACACCAGCCCATGATCATTATACCTGCCTGTGGTTATTACACCAGCCCATGATCATTATTCCAGCCCATGATCATTACACCAGCCCATGATCATTACACCAGCCCATGATCATTACACCAGCCCATGATCATTACTCCAGCCCATGATCATTACACCAGCCTGTGATCATTATACCTGCCTGTGGTTATTACACCAGCCCATGATCATTATACCTGCCTGTGATCATTACACCAGCCCATGATCATTACACCAGCCCATGATCATTACACCAGCCCATGATCATTATACCTGCCCATGACCATTACACCTGCCTGTGATCATTTTGCCTGCCTGTGATCATTACACCAGCCCATGATCATTACACCAGCCCATGATCATTATACCAGCCCATGATCATTACACCAGCCCATGATCATTATACCTGCCTGTGGTCATTACACCAGCCCATGATCATTACACCAGCCCATGATCATTACACCAGCCCATGATCATTATACCTGCCTGTGATCATTATACCTGCCTGTGATCATTATACCTGCCTGTGATCATTACACCTGCCTGTGATCATTATACCTGCCTGTGATCATTATACCTGCCTGTGGTTATCACACCAGCCTATGATCATTATACCAGCCCATGATCATTACACCTGCCTGTGATCATTATACCTGCCTGTGATCATTACACCAGTCCATGATCATTACACCTGCCTGTGATCATTACACCAGCCCATGATCATTACACCAGCCCATGATCATTACACCAGCCCATGATCATTACACCTGCCCATGATCATTACACCAGCCCGTGATCATTACACCAGCCCATGATCATTACACCAGCCCGTGATCATTACACCAGCCCGTGATCATTATACCTGCCTGTGATCATTACACCTGTCCATGATCATTATACCTGCCTGTGATCATTACACCTGTCCATGATCATTATACCTACCTGTGATCATTACACCTGTCCATGATCATTATACCTGCCTGTGATCATTACACCAGCCCATGATCATTACACCAGCCCATGATCATCACACCAGCCCATGATCATTATACCTGCCTGTGATCATTACACCTGTCCATGATCATTATACCTGCCTGTGATCATTACACCTGTCCATGATCATTATACCTGCCTGTGATCATTACACCTGTCCATGATCATTATACCTGCCTGTGATCATTACACCTGTCCATGATCATTATACCTGCCTGTGATCATTACACCAGCCCATGATCATTATACCTGCCTGTGATCATTACACCAGCCCATGATCATTATACCTGCCTGTGATCATTACACCTGTCCATGATCATTATACCTGCCTGTGATCATTACACCAGCCCATGATCATTATACCTGCCTGTGATCATTACATCAGCCCATGATCATTATACCTGCCTGTGATCATTACACCTGTCCATGATCATTATACCTGCCTGTGATCATTACACCAGCCCATGATCATTATACCTGCCTGTGATCATTACACCTGTCCATGATCATTATACCTGCCTGTGATCATTACACTAGCCCATGATCATTACACCAGCTCATGATCATTATACCTGCCTGTGATCATTACACCAGCCCATGATCATTATACCTGCCTGTGATCATTACACCTGTCCATGATCATTATACCTGCCTGTGATCATTACACCAGCCCATGATCATTACACCAGCCCATGATCATTATACCTGCCTGTGATCATTACACCAGCCCATGATCATTATACCTGCCTGTGATCATTACACCTGTCCATGATCATTATACCTGCCTGTGATCATTACACCAGCCCATGATCATTATACCTGCCTGTGATCATTACACCAGTCCATGATCATTATACCTGCCTGTGATCATTACACCTGTCCATGATCATTATACCTGTCTGTGATCATTACACCAGTCCATGATCATTATACCTGCCTGTGATCATTACACCTGTCCATGATCATTATACCTGCCTGTGATCATTACACCAGTCCATGATCATTATACCTGCCTGTGATCATTATACCTGCCTGTGATCATTATACCTGCCTGTGATCATTATACCTGCCTGTGATCATTATACCTGCCTGTGATCATTACACCTGTCCATGATCATTAAACCTGCCTGTGATCATTACACCTGTCCATGATCATTATACCTGCCTGTGATCATTATACCTGTCCATGATCATTACACCTGTCCATGATCATTATACCTGCCTGTGAT
This sequence comes from Procambarus virginalis, assembly GCA_020271785.1. Lineage (NCBI taxonomy): Eukaryota > Metazoa > Arthropoda > Malacostraca > Decapoda > Cambaridae > Procambarus > Procambarus virginalis. The sequence continues at coordinate 731,050 of WNGS01028583.1, read as the reverse complement.
CATTACACATGTCCATGATCATTATACCTGCCTGTGATCATTACACCTGTCCATGATCATTACACCTGTCCATGATCATTATACCTGCCTGTGATCATTATACCTGCCTGTGATCATTATACCAGCCCATGATCATTACACCTGCCCATGATCATTATACCTGCCTGTGATCATACACCTGCCTGTGATCATTACACCAGCCCATGATCATTACACCTGCCCATGATCATTACACCAGCCTGTGATCATTATACCTGCCTGTGATCATTACACCTGTCTGTGATCATTACACCAGCCCATGATCATTACACCTGCCCATGATCATTACACCAGCCTGTGATCATTACACCTGCCCATGATCATTACACCTGCCTGTGATCATTATACCTGCCTGTGATCATTACACCTGCCTGTGATCATTACACCAGCCCATGATCATTACACCTGCCCATGATCATTACACCAGCCTGTGATCATTACACCTGTCCTGTGATCATTATACCTGCCTGTGATCATTACACCTGTCCATGATCCAGTTGATATTGTAAGATGTTCAGATTCTGGAATTCCTTTTTTTTTCTTTGTTGAGTTATTGTTGTGGTGTGATTGAACAATGCCTAGGGGACTCAATGACCTTGTTATTCATCTGGTATATTTAGCAGGTAGTTTTGCATAAATTTAAATGAATAATATATTTTTAGTAGAGTAGAAGTAAGTCTTTTAATGCACTTTCTAGGAATGAATGCAATGGAAGCGGAGTTGTCGGAAGCGCGAGCCCAGGTTGCCAGTGTGTCTGCCGAGATGGAGAGTGTTAAGGCTAATGCTGCGTCAGTAGTAGAGTCCACCAAGGCAGAAGCTGCTATGGAGATACTTAAAGTCAAAGAAGAAACTGAAAAACAAGTATGTATTGCTGAATGTTTAAACCAGAAATTTGTCAGCTTAGGCTTTCGGTGTATATGACGGTGTATATATAGTTTTTCTGAGCTAGTAAGAAGGTTGCTCCTCTTAGCTGGGGCTAGGTGCCATGGACATGACCAGCTAGCTCAGGAGGGTAGGAGGATGTTTTTTGGGAGAGTTTGAACTTTTGGTATTCATAACAGATATTTCTATAAGCATGTTGAATTTCTGTGATGCCCATTTTAGTTATTTTATAAGTTTCCTTAGTGTTTGTAGTACTAGACACTCAGGTCCCCTGTTTCTGTGAGGGGGCAGGAATTCAGTCCCGGTTAGCAGAAGGCCATGAGATGGTCACAGATGCTTGCTATGCTGGTTTGTTGCTGGTTGGGGCGCACTGTGCTGTCCAGCTTGCATAATTGCAGTGGCCGTGCCTCTTTCTGGTCCCCCTGGGTTGTGGTGCTTCCTCGGGGTTCTCTTTCTTACTTTCAGTTTTCTTTTTGCTCGTTGGGAGGCTGCCGGGGTTCCTATTAGGTGATACCTAGGTTCAGTAGGGCAGTCCTCTGGGCCTCTGAGGTTGCTCACCCTCACAGGGGCCAGTTTGCCCGGATACATATGGGGGTTACAACCAGCTTTGGCGGCACCAGTGCCTAGGGTTCCTGTAGATTACATCCCCATGCGGGCCCTGGAAATCCCAGTCGGGGCTTAGTTGACCTATGGATGTGTTCTCTGAGCCCCCTTCTCGCCTTGTGTGAGTTTGAGGGTTGTTCGTTGCCCCTGTCTCAGGGTGACAATCATCTGTTTTCTCTCCATCATCATGCTGCTTGTTGGGCCAACGACACGTTTGACCTGGAGTCTTGCGAGACCTGTTCTCTGCTCGTACTCCAATTGATCATGGGCTGGTGTCCCACCTGCGGTCATCTTCTAGGCGACAGTATGAAATCTCTTGATGGTCTTTTCGGCATTTTCTTTCCCTGCGTAGGGTGTCCTCGGTCTCGGATCGGGTGCCAGCTGAGCTGTCCTGGTCTTTGGACCGGGTACTCTTCTTTCTCTCTTCTCCTTGGTTTATGGTGGCCCTTTCGGTCCAAAACTGTTTCCAGAAAGCTTTGTTCTTGTTGGCTTTGGCATCTGGGGGTCAGGTCAGGGAGTTTCATGCTCTCCTTCGGCACAGAGGCTTTTGCTCTTTCGGTCCGGGTGGACGCTTTGTTCATTTGCAGCCTTCTCCTTTCCAATGAAGAACAAGATGGCGGGCTTCTGGAGGGGTCCGTGGGTTATTGATGCTTGGTTGGTCAGGCTGGAGGGGGGGTGCATCATGTTTTGTGTCTAGGTTGCATCTTTTTGTTTGTTGCAGCCACTTGTCTTGTCTTCGTCACGAGTCGTGCAGTGCGGCCGCCTCCCGGGTTAGTCCCTCTTTTTCTGCTCTTTGGGTTACTAGCTCCAGGGAGCCAACAGTGCTCTTTACAGAAAACCAGGGTTGAATGTAATGAAACGTCATTTTCTCTGTGAGCCCCGGAGGCTCCCTGGCACCCTTCCTCCCTCTGGTTGGAGGTTTTGGTTTCTGTTTGCCGAGTCTTCAAACTGGGGACAGACAGCGAGTGTGTCGGGTTGATTACGGTTTGCTTGTTTCCTTGTTTTTCTTGGGGGAGTTTTTAGCCTCTGTTTTGGTCTCAGGTTGCAAATTTCTCCCATTTGGGGTCAGGGTGCCTGCCTTTCTGAGTGCCCAACCTCGGTCGATGGCAAATTTGAATATTCTCCCAAACTGGCGTTTTCATAGGCCATTACTCCCTTCGCCTCTCTGGGGAAACCCATGTTCTGGCCCGTGGTTCACGGTAGGCTTGACAACTCCGTATGACTGAAGCCCCAGACTAATATAGCTAATATCAATTCAATAAATGCAGGGAGCCTCCAGGGCTCACCCTGAAAATGGCGTTTCATTACATTCAATGCTGGTTTTTCATTCATAAAGTAGTCCTCAGTGTGCTTCATGCTCATTATCTTAGTATGCTCTCAGCTTCTGCTTCTCAGTATTTCCCTTACTAGACATCTCTTTGATGAGATAGTCACAAAATTTTACCTGAATCTAACAATGTGATAGTGCATCAGCTGATAGTGTGCTTAATTGGGTTAAGTGTGGCATCATAAGACCTCATCTGTTGACTACCTGTTGCTGGTTGCGGTGGATCATTTTCCCTTACAGCCTCTGACCAGTCCTGCTTGTTGGCAGTTTGGTCAACCAGGCTGTTGGATGCATCTGCTTGCAGCCTGATGTATCAATCTCAGCCAGGTTGATCATGTATCCTTTGGAGGGCTTTATCGAGTTCTCTCTTGAACACTGTGGGAGAGTTTTGATTGTGCCCTTGTTGTTGATCAAGTTGTCTCAGCATACCTATTACACCTCTGCTTTTCAGTGTGGCTATTTTGCACATTCTGTCATGCCTTCTGGTTTCTTGTAATGGTATTTATTTGTGCAGATATAGAACTAGTTCCTCTCATATTTTCCAATTGTAAATAATTTTGTATCTCTCTCTTGCCTGTGCTTTAGAAAATACATGTTTAAAATTTGTAAGCAGTTGTAATGATACAGTACTATAACTTGTACCCTTCTCTGTCGGATGTGAGGATCACAAAAGGTACTGGAGTAAGCACAGTACTTTGGAGCACTCAACTTTTCACAATTGATGATCTGGATTGTGCTTTGTTGACTGTTACACTCTGGGTTCTATTCATTTAAAAATTAAAATTTCATCTCGCTATTTTGCCAGTAATTCCTTTTGTGCGCATTTTGTGTGCGGTGACATCATGGTCATATTTGTTGAAAGCTTTTGCAAAATCTGTGTATATTACTTCATCATTTTGCTTGTCTTCCAGCAAATTTAAGACCATGCTCTTAGGTCTAGAAATTGCCAGAGGCAAGAGCACCCTGTTCTGAACCCATATTGTCTATTATTATGTAGACTGATAAATAATCATTTTCTCTGGATCACAATCAGTTAATTGGAGCAGTTGTCATGTTCTTGAGCCCTAGCAAATGTAGTAATTGGATCAGCTTTCAGGAATATTATGTTTCCAATCTAGTTTGTAATTAACAAAAATGCTTATTCTTTACTTGACTGGTAGGTGACTGAAGCAGAGAGACGAGCCAAGGTTGCAGAGAAGGAGAAGTTAGAGGTGCAGAATAAGGAGGATATTGCCCGTGTGAGAGACTGGCAGCCGAGGTGTCAAAGTGGGAGCTGGAGGGAATGGTAGACACGCAGGGCAGATATTGCCGCCACACTGCAACTATAGTTCATTGAGAGCAGAGGTAGTAGCATTTTAGTGTTTGTGTAAAAGATATTTTGCTATCTATGTATGGCTTAGTTGTCATTTTAGGCCATAGCTTAACTTTAGTTCATGTGCAGTATTCAAGAAAAGTGATTTGTCGATACATTTGATGTTATTTGCATTGATGTTAGATATCTTGTAATAATTTATATA
>WNGS01028583.1:708939-720046 GCA_020271785.1 Procambarus virginalis | reverse complement strand
ACCCCGCAGGAGCAGCGCAACCAACTCCAGCAGGAAGAACGATGCACGCATCTCCGAGTTATATATGAGAAGATTCAAGACATGAAAAGGAATACAAAGAAAAGCCGTAGCCAGGACAGCAATCCTAGCACCCCCTGTCCCAACGAAAAGAACCATAGGGGCAGGAGTGGTCAATCGGACCCCCCATGGCAGGACCCGGGCCGAGCCGTCCCTCCAAGCCCCGGCCCCACAAGAGAAAGCCAGGGCAGCCGTAAAAACACTAAGCCCACTGGTCAGACCCCAAAGCTACGGCTGGAGGAACAGGCTCAAATGCCTCCGCCGCCACCCTAGAAGAGGAAACCCGAGACCACACGAGTCTCAACCCAACTAGACCCAGCCCCAACTCCGAAACCTGCAGACGTTTCAGAGTCGGAAGCAAGGGGAAGGAAGTATGCACAACAGAAGGGAACCAGAGCCGAAGCGACCCCCCACTCCCAAGTCCGGACCCCTGTAACCAAAACGGGGCAGTTTTGGGGCATCCGGGGCCGCAATACCCACCGAGCACACTGCAGCAACCAAACCAAGCATGCAATGCAGCAGCTACCAGCACCCACATATGTTGAGTTACATGGGTGAACTGGAGCACGAACAGACAACAATGTCGTACGACTCCGGGTCAAAGGAACACTGACCCAACAGGCAGCTTGGCGAAGGCACAACTATTGAATGTCGCCCCAAGACAAGGGGACAGAGCAATCTGCAAAATTGCAAGAAGCGAGAGAGGACTCGAGGGTCACAACCACCGGACCACAGAGCCCCCCACAGGTTTCCCAGGGCCCTTAGCTATATTAACACGCTATGGTAAGCCCAGGCAGGGTACTGCGAACCGGCACCCAAGTCTAACCAAACAACCTGCTAAAACCTGAACCCCCCGGGACTTGTCCACTCACGGGGGCTAAGCGGGGGATACTACCAACCACAATATATATATATATCACCCCAAACCAGCTAAGGGGAAATACACAGGCAGGCCCCCCCCCCACCTCCATCAGGCAGAAACGAAAAACAAAAGAAAAACCCCGCACAAGGACAACGTACCCAGACGGAACAGAACCGGCCGCTATGTGGTGAAATTAGCTGTGCAGTACCCCGCGCTGCCCATACCAGTGACGAAAACTACCCCCTATCCAGGATCACACAAGGCAAGAAAACCCCAGCAGACCCCAAGGGCGGCCAAGTACCGAGCAGTAAAAGGAACAGCGGAGGCAGATCCCAAGGATGACTTGTGGAAGGAGGCCACAAGCCCCAAGGCAGTGTACTTAAGAACACCTAGGGAAGGGAGCCCTAGGCGCATGCAGCCCAGGTACCATGGAATATTACTCCTAGCTCACACACCACCTGGAGAGACCAGCCCACGTCACTATACACAGAACTGAGGACAAAAATTCCTGAGAAAGAGTCACAAGACTTTCCCAGAATCGCATCAGTCAAGAACTGCAGGTTGGGCGCCAGCACGGGTTTGGGGCTCCCCTTTCCCCTCCTGGGAGGTGGGGGGGGGAGGGGGGTTGTGCAGATGGCGGCGAGGCAACAAGATGATGTCATGCTCAATCGCTAATTTTCATTTGGGAGTTCCGCCCACTCGTTCAGCTTTCGGTAGCAATAGTTTCACCAGACTAGGGGTTGTTTTGGGGCGCCTACCTTTCTAAGTGCCTATCCCAGTCGATGGAAGACATAGAATGCTCCCAACCACAGGAGGGTTTCCTATAAGCCCTTGCTCCTCGTGCCTCTCTCGGGGGGGGTGGGGGGGGGGGGTGGGAAGAGGGCCAGGTTCTGGCTCGTGGTCCCTGGTAGGCAAGAACTCCAGCACATATAGACTGATGCCAGAAAAGTTAATAATCCATTCAGCCTGGATAGTCTCCAGGGGAAGCCGACGGAAGCTCCAGCCCAGGAATTCGCATTTTTACACACACCGGCAAATACTTAGACATCTGGGTAATGAGTAATTTATATATACACGAGCTATGGCCATAAGTATAAGGTAGATAAGTTAATTAACTTTAATCTCAGCAGCACTTTGAACTCCCAACTAGGTATACAGTGGCACCTTGACTAACGAGTGCCCCTACTTACGATAAATTCGAGTTACGGTATAAATTTCATAGAAAAATGCGACCTCGACATCCGATGGTGTCCGTCGACCAATCCGATATTTTTTGGTACACGTTCGGGTCGACCGAGCGCGTGTTTCCCCCGGCACGCGGTCCGACCTGCCTCAGTTGTACTTACTACTGCTGCCTGCTTAGTGACGATCGCATCTATAAGAGAATTCCGCTTTTGTGGTGATTTTTATGCACTTGAACATAAAAGTAATTATTTATATATCACGCCATGAGTCCCAGGAAATTCAGTGGTAAGGCTCAACATCTGAGATCCCATGTAAGGATGCCAAGAGCAGAAACAAGAGATCATTCGGTAAATATGAAGATGGTGTGAGGGTAGGTGGACCTGGCTAGGACAGTCCACAAACAATCTCAGTAAACGATATCCGACCATACTGGCCTAAGAAAATGGACATTATGAGTGCTAAAGTGGCCAAAGGCGTATCAATAATCACGAAACCTAGAACACAAACACTTGAGGATGTTGAACAGTTATGATTAATTTGGATACACAAAGAGTTAGCGGGTGATAGTGTTTTCAGAGGCCATCATTTGTGAAAAGGCAAGACAAATTGCATGAAGACCTTTTAAAGAAAACCCCCCTGGAACGAGTGATGCAGAAGTGAAGGAGTTTAAGGCGAGCAGGGGAGGGTTTGAGAAATTTAGAAAAGAAGTGGAATTCATAGTGTTTGAGCATGAGGAGGCTGCCAGTGCAGACAAACCAACCGGCTGAAAGATTATTGGACGAATTAAGATTTTGTGCAGTGAGGCATACCTACACAAAGAAAGTGTTTAAATGTGACGAGACAGGGCTATTCTGGAAAAGATTGCCAAAGAAAACCATATCATTACCCCCCCCCATCCCCCCCATAGAGGAGAAATCATTGCCTGGACACCAGCCTATGAAAGATCGGTTTACTTCTTGTGTTGTGTGGGTAATTCGCGAGTGGCACACTTTGAAAATTTAAACCCTTGCTTGTGTATCATTCCGAAACTCCAAGGGTTTTTTTCATAAAACATATAAATGTGCAGAAAAACCCAAAATTGTTTGTGGTTGATGTGGAAAGCTAATGCCTAAGGCACGGTGACTAGGCAATTTTTTCCGGAGTGGGTGATAATGGTGGTGTGGACACCTGCCATCAAAAATATTTGCAGGAGAACAGCTTTGCCCACTCAAGGCTCTGCTTCTCCTCGATAATGCTACTGCCCATCCTCCAGGCTTGGAGGGTTCATTGATGGAGGAATTTAAGGTTCTTTACAATAAAGTTCCTTCCTACCCAACACCACTTCCTCTACTTATCAGCCTATGGACCAGAAAATCATTGCCAATTTTGAGAAACTTTATGAAAGGGCACTTTTCCGAGAATGTGTCAAAGTGACTGAAGCCAAAAACCTCACCCTCAAAGAGTTCAGGAAAAACCATTTTAACATTAGTAGTGCTTTAAAACTTGTTGACACAGCCTGGCAAGAAGTGACTATAAGAACCATGATCTCTGCCTGGAGAAAACTGTGGCCTGAATGTGATGCAGAACGAGACTTTGAGGGGGTTTGAGCCTGAACCCTGAAGTGCCCCTCGTTGAGGAAATTGTTTCTCTCGGCTGGCAATTGGGCTTGGAGTTGGATGGTGCCGATGTGGAGGAGTTGGTGGAAGAAAACAACGAAGAACTGACCACCGAAGAACTCCAAGCCTTTCAAAAGGAGCAGCAAGAAGAGGCAGCCGAGGGAACTTCTTCAGGGGAGGATGTGCCAGTAGAGAATGTCTTCTTCTCAAAAATTAAGAAAATGTGTGCAGCATGGGAAGAATTGCAAACCTTTGCTTAAACGACTCACCCAAATCAAACTGCAGTAGGTCGTTTTGCATTAACCTATCCAATGACACTGATGCATCATTACAGACTAACGTTAAAAAGGTAAAGGAAAAACAAATGTCTCTTGACAAATTTGTAGTGAGACAAACAAACGCTGAACCACAACCAGGTCCTCGTGGTATTCCGGCAAAGACGTAGGAGAGAGAGTACCCCAGAGAAAAACATCACTGCCTGATATCCTGCGGTGTCGCTGATTTTTGCTTCGAGTCTCGCGATTCGGTTCGTTGTGCTCGTTTTTCTCTTTGGCCTGGGCCCTGGCTCTTCAGTTTTCGTCGTCATCTGGTCCTAGCTGTTTGCTGTGTCTGCATTCAACTCTTTTGGCAGGCTTATATTCTTTTGTTGCCATCTGTTTTCGGCCTTGTTGTCCTTCAGAGGTCCCGGGCGGGTGTGTCTGATCGCAGGTGGTTGGTTCCTTTCAGGCTCGCCGGGTTTTGGGTTCCTGGTTCCCTGGTGGCTGTTCCTTCTGGTTCTTTGCCTGCCTTGGTTTGGGGGCGCTGCTTTCCTCGGTGTCCGTTCCTGAGGGTCTTCCCGTGGCTCCTCCCGTTTTTGCGGATCAGTCCGGCCCAGTACGAGGCTGGTTCGTTTTTCCCCTCGAGTCTTCGAGTCTCAGGTTTTTGTTTCAAGTTCTCGTCGCTTGTGTAGGCACAAGCGTTGTTGGTCTCCCACCTGCGTGCTTCATCTTGGCGGCAGTATGTAGTTTCCTGGCGGTCCTTCCGGGTTTCCTATCACTGCGTAGGTGTACTGCGGTCTCTAATATGGTTATTTTGTCCTTCCCCTCGGGTTGTTTCCTGACCGTCGTTTGATGCCGAATACTGTGCTTCATTTCAGGTGGCACTAGCGGGGCTGCTCTAGCTTGTGTTTAGTGTTGCTGTTTCTTCTGCTCCGTTCCGCTAGCTGTCTAGTTCGTTGTTTCACCTCCGGCCTGCTCATGCGCTTCTGGTGCCATCCTGGTGTCTATCCTTTCTTCTCCTTGGGTTATAGTGACCCCTTCGGTTATGGTGTGTTTTCCTGCTTGTTTGGTCCTGGTGGTAGGTTGTTCATTTGCTGCAATCTCCTTTTCGGGTGAAGTTTTGGGTCTGCTGTTTTCCGGAGGGGTCCTGGGTTGCTGCTTGGTGTTTAGGCCGGGGGTGCTTCGTGTGTGTGTTTGGTTGCAGCTCTTCACTGTTATCTGCACGTCTTGGCCTCTGGGCCGTGGGCACGTTTTGGTGGACCCAGGTTACCTTCCCTCCTTCCTGTTCTGGGATTCAGGTCTCCCGGTCGTCTGCATGGTCCTTTGGTTTGGCCTGGGGTTTTGTTTTTTGTGTTGGGCGTGTGGCAACTGCCTCCCAGGTCCTTCTCTCTTTTCCTTATCTTTGGGTGGTAGCTCCAGGGAGCCGACGGAGCTCCCCCCCCCCCCAGAAAATCAGCGTTGATTGTAATGAAACACCATTTTCTGGGTGAAAGCCTCTCTGAGGGGGGCCAGGTTCTGGCTCGTGGTCCCTGGTAGGCAAGAACTCCAAGCACATTAATGCCGGAAAGTTATACATATCCATTCAGCCTGGATAGCTCCAGGGAGCCTCTGGGACTCACCCAGAAAATGGTGTTTCATTACATTCACCGCTGTTTTTTATTTTTAAATATATAAAAATTGCCCTGCATCAAATGCGGCCGTATTACGGACAAGAGACTGAGTTCCATAGGTTAGGGAGCCGGATGAGCATACTGGGTAAGTTCGCTAGGCACAAAAATTGTTGCTAATAATAAAATAATGAAAACAAGCAGAGTTATTATAGTCTTTTATCACAAACTTATGAAAAATGGCTTATGATACGTCGGCAGTTATGAAGGAAGTTCACATCATCTCACCACCTTACCCAGCATACATAACCCACACCTGATTTATGTCATACATTATTTAATGACTGTGTTACCTTTAAGACACATTTATTCATCATCTAAATGAAAAATGCTTCTAGAAATTTGAAAGGAATGTTAAACTTTCATCTGCCTGTCAGCCATTTGCAATGAGTGAACGCCAACCAGATTGGTGTGATGGTGCGCCACGGCCAGGTTCGTCACCCCGGCGGCCTGATGCGGGAACACAAAATATCACATCCAGAAATACGTTTCACATCCTGTATAGCAATTCTTTTTCCATCAATATAAACAACTACACACTTGATCTTAGAGGAGGCAAAAGTTGGGGTACACAATCCACTTTAAAATATCTTTCAATAAATGAATGATGAAACATACTAAGATGTTTTTTTCCGCAAAATAGCCTTGTGTAAAACAGGGGTGCGTCCTATGTAAGGGTGCATCTTTTACGCTAGCAAATAAGGTATGTGCAGCTCATCTACATAGTGTTATCATCTCTAGACTGCATCAGCGGAGAAGGATTGCAAGGCAGCCGAGAGTCGGAGCGGTCAGCTCGAGGCAGAGATTGCCCGGTTAGAGAAGACGGCTGAAGATTCGACCAAAACTCTTACTATGTTGCGCCAAGACAAGGAGATGGCAGCTGCTCAGGTATGATTATTTGTCATTTATATTTGTAAATGAATGTGGCATAGTTTTGTGAATGAGATGAGCATGAAAATAATCCATTGCAGAATCATTTTCATAATGATTTGAATGGTCGAGAAAAAGAATAGCCTGGTAATGATGTCATGGTGTCCTAAGAATAAATTAACAACGTTCAAATGAACAAATCCACAAGGGCCGTGATGAGGATTTGAACCTGCATCCGGGCATCCCAGACACTGCCTTAATCGACTGAGCTACGACAGGGTAAAAGGTTTGAAACGGAAGTTCTACTGGATGGGATCCAGTAAGTTCAGTAGAACTTCGGTTTCAACCCTTTTACCCTGTCGTAGCTCAGTTGATTAAGGCAGTGTCTGGGATGCTCTCGGACGCAGGTTCGAATCCTCGTCATGGCCCTTGTGGATTTGTTCATTTGATGCATCACGTTAGTGTGATCTCTGTGTGTAAAATGGTTCGTTCTTTGGAAATATCTTGACCAGGTTGGCCTTTGCCTGTGTTAGTCTGGCTTGCACTGAGCGTTTCTGGCTTCGATGGTGTTTGACTGTGATGGCTTTGTTAACCCTTAAATGGCGCATAGCAATATACCATTTGACGCCCACAGGCGCATACAAAAAAAAAAAAAAAAAAATTATTTTTTCTTCCTAACCTGTTAATTTGTGTTCACTGATCACGGGAAAAATAATAAAAAAATTGTAAGTTGAATATATTGGCCGCTATAGGGCAGGGAAGTCTGGCACAAAACAGGCGCTCACTCAGCATGCGTCCCAGGCGGTCTGTTGATCGCCAGCTGTCAGGCCAGAGTTGCCACAAAGAGATAATTGCCTAATTATTTCAATGTCTCTGATTGATTTTTCGTAGTTTTTTTTGCTGTAATATTATTCAATAGTGTGTAGTGTGATATATTTATATAATGAAATGTGTGAATCATCGCTGTACTCAAAAATATGGTGTGCTTATTGTTGATTCAATTATGTTCATCAAACAGTGAACAAATACTTTGTCGGTTGTTACACTATATACACAGGTTATATATAAGTATCTGCATGTTTTGTTCACCATAACGAACCACTAAGTTGCTATTATGAGTCAAAAGTAACGAGGAGTGACCGCCGTGTACCAGCCAGCCACTCACGCCCTCCCTCAAGTCATCTGACTCACCCACATTCTCCTCCCACAATACTGTTTTTGCTTTTATTCACTATATACAGACGCTATATATAAGTATCTACATTCGTGTTCACCATAACGAACCACTAAGTTGGTATGCTGAGTGGCAGTGGCAGGCAGTGGCAGCCCGCCACTGGCTGCCACTCCCTCCCTCCCTCACCTGACTTGCCACCATTTTCCACTCACCATACTGTTTTTGCTTTTATATACAGACGTTATATATAAGTATTTACATGTTTTGTTCACCATAACTGTACATCTAAGCTTGTATGGTGAGTAAAGGCACAAAGACGTAGGACCTCACAGTCAGCTGATGGCTGCCGCCCTCAAGGCCAGACGCACTAATATTTCTCCTCCAACAATACTGCTTGTGGTGTTATTACGCTATATACACACATTATATATAAATATCTACCGGTTTTATTCACCATACTTGTACAAGTAAACTGGTATGGTGCCCAAAGACCATCGTGGTCACCAGTAAACAACACGATAATTCCTGCAGACGACGCTCCTCTCACCAAAATGGCGGCTCCCAACCTCCTACTCTTGCTGTTTATACCCTCTATACACACGTTATATATAAGTATCTACATTTGTGTTCACCATAGCGAACCACTAAGCTGGTATGGTGAGTGCAGTCAATAAAAGGTGGCCACACACAGTCAGATACAACGCCACCACCCTCCCTCCCACAGCATTACTCCTCCCTCCATGGAGCACAGCGCTAAATATCATCACAATCCTCTTATTATCAGACCCCTGGTCAGTTTTATCACAGTCAGGGTCTTCTGTAATAATATTATCGCTACATAATAGCATGAACAAGTATATTATGGCATTTTAGGCGATGCTGTGGTCACAAGCTGAACAGCAGTGCTGTGAGCTCATGCTGCATGCGTCAGGCTTGGTAGCTTACGCGATACTGAGGCCCCTAACACTCGGGAGTTTGGCCCACTATTTTTTTAAAAAATGGCGTCTGTTTACAAGAGCCCTGATGAAGGTGTGGTGAACTCCGTGTATCCGCGGGCCGTTTAAATTTTGCGTAGTACTCCAACGCATCATATGATGCGATGCGCAATTTACTGCAAGTCGGTCAAAGCATCATATGATGCGATGCGCAATTGAAGGGTTAATGCTAACACACCTGGCACTGGGACTGCATTATCCAGCTGGCTCTGAAACGAGTTGGTCTGGCTGTCGTCAGGTTGGGTTTTTCCTGTTTTGTACCCGGCCATATTGGTCGTGTTGATGCTGGGTTGTGTTTGTGCAGCTAGCTCCATGCTGTATTGGTCCTGCCGGAGCCAGGCTGCTATGTTGGTTTGGCTTGTGCCAGGTCTTGTTGATACAGCTGGACCATTCTCTGCCATTCTGGTGGGTGGTCTCTGGGTGGGGCAGGTTACTGGTCTCATGATCTGTGTTGCTGAGGCAGTTGTTCTAGCCCATTGTTCCCCCGGTGTGGTCTAGGCTGGTTGCTGCTGCTCTCTTTTCTGGGAGACCACTCGCCCAAATTATTGGACACTTGTTGAATAATCCTGAGAGTTGGACACAATGATTGGATAATCAGATTACTATACTTTTTAGTCATACATGTATTTTAGGTATCATTGGAAAGAACAGATAAAGTTCTATAATCTATACTTGTATTGGCAAAACGTCTAATTTATTTCCTTAAAAAAAAAAATAAATAAAAGGCCTCAATAATGATTTTGACCTCTTAAACTTAAATTTTCCATTGTTTTGCAGGTCTCAGGATTGAAGGTGAAACTTTCTGCAGCAGAATCTTCGATAGAAAAGCTGACAACGCGCTTAGAGTTGGCCGAGCAAGTGGCAGACAGCAGGAAGGTTTCACTTGAACAGATGCAGGCAGATAAGGACAAAGTGAGCTTTTCTTACACATTTTAGTACTTACTAATTAGACACTCCCAGTAAAAGATGTCCTTACTGTTTGGTCACGTTTATTTTGTTTATTCTTCACAGATCCATTCAGTATCTTGAGGCCTCATCATATTGGCCAAAAGTTAAAAAGGAAGTGAATGTGAGAGTTGGGCAAGAAAATAGGAAAATAACTAGGATAAAAGTGGTAGAACAATTTTTTTTAAGTGGAAAAACAAACAGCAATTTAAAACTAAATTAACACATTGTTAGAACTCTGAGGTTTCCAACTTGCATTATTTCACTTGGATGTCCAACCTGTGTTAGTTCTCCTGGGTGTCCAACCTGTGTTAGTTCTCCTGGTGTCCAACCTGTGTTAGTTCTCCTGGGTGTCCAGCCTGTGTTAGTTCTCCTGGGTGTCCAGCCTGTGTTAGTTCTCCTGGGTGTCCAGCCTGTGTTAGTTCCCTTGGGTGTCCAGCCTGTGTTAGTTCCCTTGGGTGTCCAGCCTGTGTTAGTTCTCCTGGGTGTCCAACCTGTGTTAGTTCTCCTGGGTGTCCAACCTGTGTTAGTTCCCTTGGGTGTCCAGCCTGTGTTAGTTCTCCTGGGTGTCCACCTGTGTTAGTTCTCCTGGGTGTCCAACCTGTGTTAGTTCCCTGGGTGTCCAACCTGTGTTAGTTCTCCTGGGTGTCCAACCTGTGTTAGTTCTCCTGGGTGTCCAACCTGTGTTAGTTCTCCTGGGTGTCCAGCCTGTGTTAGTTCTCCTGGTGTCCAACCTGTGTTAGTTCTCCTGGGTGTCCAGCCTGTGTTAGTTCTCCTGGGTGTCCAACCTGTGTTAGTTCTCCTGGGTGTCCAGCCTGTGTTAGTTCTCCTGGGTGTCCAGCCTGTGTTAGTTCTCCTGGGTGTCCAGCCTGTGTTAGTTCCCTTGGTGTCCAGCCTGTGTTAGTTCTCCTGGGTGTCCAACCTGTGTTAGTTCTCCTGGGTGTCCAACCTGTGTTAGTTCCCTTGGGTGTCCAGCCTGTGTTAGTTCTCCTGGGTGTCCAACCTGTGTTAGTTCTCCTGGGTGTCCAACCTGTGTTAGTTCCCTTGGGTGTCCAACCTGTGTTAGTTCTCCTGGGTGTCCAACCTGTGTTAGTTCTCCTGGGTGTCCAACCTGTAATTTTTTTTACCTCAGTGTAATTACCTAAGTGTAGTTACAGGATGAGAGCTACGCTCGTGGTGTCCCGTCTTCCCAGCACTCTTGTCATATAACGCTTTGAAACTACTGACGGTCTTGGCCTCCACCACCTTCTCCCCCAACTTGTTCCAACCGTCTACCACTCTGTTTGCGAAAGTGAATTTTCTTATATTTCTTCGGCATCTGTGTTTAGCCAGTTTATATCTATGACCTCTTGTTCTTGAAGTTCCAGGTCTCAGGAAATCTTTCCTGTCAATTTTATCAATTCCTGTTACTATTTTGTATGTAGTGATCATATCACCTCTTTTTTCTTCTGTCTTCTAGTTTTGGCATATTTATGCTTCTAACCTTTCCTCGTAGCTCTT
>WNGS01028583.1:694483-705529 GCA_020271785.1 Procambarus virginalis | reverse complement strand
TTCCACGTGTTATTTATTATGTATCTCTCCCGCCTGCCTTGCAGGCAGGCAGGCAGGGCAGGGCAGGGCAGGGCAGGGCAGGGCAGGGCAGGGCAGGGCAGGCAGGCAGGCAGGCAGGCAGGCAGGCAGGCAGGCAGGCAGGCCAGGCAGGCCAGGCAGGCCAGGCAGGCCAGGCAGGCCAGGCAGGCCAGGCAGGCCAGGCAGGCCAGGCAGGCCAGGCAGGCAGGTCAGGCAGGCAGGCAGGCAGGCAGGCAGGCAGGCAGGCAGCAGGCAGGCAGCAGGCAGGCAGGCAGGCAGGCAGGCAGGCAGGCAGGCAGCAGGCAGACAGGCCAGGCAGACAAGCCAGGCAGGCGCCCGAGTGTCTGGTGGGAAGTGTAAACCAACTTTGCAACCTACTGAATAACGGTATGCTGGACCGCCCCCACACCCTCCACCCTGACCAGCCTTGCTCACCTCCACACCACCAGCCTCACTCACTCACACTCATTCCTTCATTCATTGACTCTCGCCACACCACGCACTCGGCATACTCACAACAGGGCGTCAAGACAGCAAGGACCTGACTAGGAGCTGGCATGTCCAACCCGGACACACGCAACACGGGCACAGGAACATTACGTCCCTACACTCATTTTTATCTACACTTTGATAGTTAAATTGTCAATTTTGCCCCGAGGGGCGAGTTTGGGCAGCGTCGCTCATCCTGTGAGTGGACACACCGCCAGAGTGACAGTATTGGGCAGCGCCACTCATCCTGTGAGTGGAACCCCGCCATAGTGACAGTATGGGCAGCGTCGCTCATCCTGTGAGTGGACACACCGCCATAGTGACAGTATTGGGCAGCGTCGCTCATCCTGTGAGTGGACACACCGCCATAGTGACAGTATTGGGCAGCGCCACTCATCCTGTGAGTGGACACACCGCCATAGTGACAGTATTGGGCAGCGCCACTCATCCTGTGAGTGGACACACCGCCATAGTGACAGTATTGGACAGCGCCACTCATCCTGTGAGTGGACACACCGCCATAGTGACAGTATTGGGCAGCGCCACTCATCCTGTGAGTGGACACACCGCCATAGTGACAGTATTGGGCAGCGCCACTCATCCTGTGAGTGGACACACCGCCATAGTGACAGTATTGGGCAGCGCCACTCATCCTGTGAGTGGACACACCGCCATAGTGACAGTATTGGGCAGCGCCACTCATCCTGTGAGTGGACACACCGCCATAGTGACAGTATTGGGCAGCGTCACTCATCCTGTGAGTGGACACACCGCCATAGTGACAGTATTGGGCAGCGCCACTCATCCTGTGAGTGGACACACCGCCATAGTGACAGTATTGGGCAGCGCCACTCATCCTGTGAGTGGACACACCGCCATAGTGACAGTATTGGGCAGCGCCACTCATCTTGTGAGTGGACACACCGCCATAGTGACAGTATTGGGCAGCGCCACTCATCCTGTGAGTGGACACACCGCCATAGTGACAGTATGGGCAGCGCCACTCATCCTGTGAGTGGACACACCGCCATAGTGACAGTATTGGGCAGCGTCACTCATCCTGTGAGTGGACACACCGCTATAGTGACAGTATTGGGCAGCGCCACTCATCCTGTGAGTGGACACACCGCCATAGTGACAGTATTGGGCAGCGCCACTCATCCTGTGAGTGGACACACCGCCATAGTGACAGTATTGGGCAGCGCCACTCATCCTGTGAGTGGACACACCGCCATAGTGACAGTATTGGGCAGCGTCACTCATCCTGTGAGTGAACACACCGCCATAGTGACAGTATTGGGCAGCGTCACTCATCCTGTGAGTGGACACACCGCCATAGTGACAGTATTGGGCAGCGCCAC
Source organism: Procambarus virginalis (assembly GCA_020271785.1). NCBI lineage: Eukaryota > Metazoa > Arthropoda > Malacostraca > Decapoda > Cambaridae > Procambarus > Procambarus virginalis. The sequence continues at coordinate 703,661 of WNGS01028583.1, read as the reverse complement.
TCATCCTGTGAGTGGACACACCGCCATAGTGACAGTATTGGGCAGCGTCACTCATCCTGTGAGTGAACACACCGCCATAGTGACAGTATTGGGCAGCGCCACTCATCCTGTAAGTGGACACACCGCCATACCTTGAGGTACCTTGAGGTGCTTCCGGGGCTTATCGTCCCCGCGGCCCGGTCATCGACCAGGCCTCCTGGTTGCTGCACTGATCAACCAGGCTGTTTGACGCGGTGCTCGCAGCCTGACGTATGAATCACAGCCTGGTTGATCAGGTATCCTTTGGAGGTGCTTATCCAGTTCTCTCTTGAACACTGTGAGGGGTTTGCGTTAGTCCCTTATGTGTAGTGGAAGCGTGTTGAACAGTCTCGGGCCTCTGATGTTGATAGTTCTCTCTTGAACACTGTGAGGGGTCGGCCAGTTATGTCCCTTATGTGTAGTGGAAGCGTGTTGAACAGTCTCGGGCCTCTGATGTTGATAGAGTTCTCTCTCAGAGTACCTGTTGCACCTCTGTTTTTCAACGGGGGTATTCTGCACATCCTGCCATGTCTTCTGGTCTCATGTGATGTTATTTTCTGTGTGAGGTTTGGGACCAGCCCCTCTAATATTTTCCACGTGTAAATTATTATGTATCTCTCCCGCCTGCGCTCAAGGGAGTACAGATTTAGGCTCTTTAGTCGGTCCTAATAGTTTAGATGTTTTACCGAGTGGATTCTAGCAGTAAAGGACCTCTGCACGCTCTCCAGGTCAGCAATTTCACCAGCAGTGAAAGGGGCTGTCATTGTGCAGCAGTACTCCACTCTAGAGAGCACAAGCGTTTTGAAAAGTGTCATCATCGGTATAGCATCTCTAGTGTGAAAAGTTCTTGTTATCCAACCTGTCATTTTTCTTGCAGTTGTGACGGCTACTTTATTGTGTTCTTTAAAGGTAAGGTCTTCCGACATGAGTACACCCAGATCCTTTACATTGCCTTTTCGTTCTATGTTATGATTTGCCTGAGTTTTGTACGTGGTTTCCGTTTTTATATTTTCATTTTTTCCGTAGCGCATGAGCTGGAACTTATCTTCGTTAAACACCATATTATTTCTGTAGCCCATAGAAAGACCTGATCTACATCTGACTGGAGGTTCGCCGTGTCCTCTATGTTGCCGACTCTCATGAAGATCCTAGTGTCATATGCAAAGGATGATACTGTGCTATAGGTTGTGTTCTTGTCTATGTCCGATATAAGGATGAGAAAAAGTACTGGAGCAAACACAGTACCCTGGGGGACTGTACTGTAGCGCACAGAACCCTGGGGGACTGTACTGGAGCAAGCACAGAACCCTGGGGGACTGTACTGGAGCAAGCACAGAACCCTGGGGGACTGTACTGGAGCAAGCACAGTACCCTGGGGGACTGTACTGGAGCAAGCACAGTACCCTGGGGGACTGTACTGGAGCAAGCACAGTACCCTGGGGGACTGTACTGGAGCAAGCACAGACCCTGGGGGACTGTACTGGAGCAAGCACAGAACCTGGGGGACTGTACTGGAGCAAGCACAGTACCCTGGGGGACTGTACTGTAGCAAGCACAGTACCCTGGGGGACTGAGCTCTTCACGGTTGATGGACTGGATTTATTTTGTTGACTATTACACATTGGGTTCTGTTAGTCAGGAAATTGTAGATCCATCTGCCTATTTTCCCTAATTCCTTTTGAGCGCATTTTATGGGCAATAACACCATGGTCACATTTATCAAAAGCTTTTGCGAAATCTGTGTAAATTATATCAGCATTTTGTTTGTCTTCCATAGCATCTAATGCCATATCATAGTGGTCCAGCAACTGTGACAGGCAAGAGCGCCCTGTTCTGAAACCATGTTGTCCGGGGTTATGGAGATGCTGTGATTCCATGTATTTTGTGATCTTACTTCTTAGCACTCTCTCAAAAAATTTTATGATGTGCGATGTTAGTGCTATCGGTCTGTAATTTTTTGCCTCTGCCTTATTTCCTCCTTTATGAAGTGGTGCTATCTCTGCTGTTTTTAGTATATCAGGAATAACGCCAGTATCTAGGCTTTGTCTCCACAGAATGTGAAGGGCCTGCGATAGTGGTTTTTTGCAGTTCTTGATGAATATGGAGTTCCAAGAATCTGGGCCTGGTGCAGAGTGCATAGGCACACTGTTTATGGCTTCTTCAAAATCCAGTGGGGATAGGGTGACGTCTGATATATGATTTGATGTTGGTATCATATCCACGAAAAATTCATTTGGGTTATCAATTTTTAGTGCGTTTAATGGCTCGCTGAAAACTGAGGGAAAGTTCCATCTCCCTTTCGCAGGGGCCCGATACTAGATGTGGTTTTTTATCTTGATTTGCATAGGAGAAAAAATATTCGGATTTCTCTCTATTTCACTGATGGCCTTTTGCTCTCTTTGCCTCTCCTGCGTTTTGTATGAGTCTTGTAGCTTGAGTTCAATTGTTTCTATTTCTCTACCTAACCTTCTTCGCCGTTCTTGAGATAGGGTGCGACTCTCAAGTTGTACCGCGATTCGTTTTCTTCGCCTATATAGGGAACGACGTTCTCGTTCCAATCTGCATCTCTTCCTCTTTTTTCTTAGGGGGATGCGGTTTGTACATATTTCTAGTGCTACTGAGCTTATTTTTTTCCAGGCACTGTTCAGGTTTGCCATAGTGACATTATCGGGCAGCGTCACTCATCCTGTGAGTGGACACACCGCCATAGTGACATTATCGGGCAGCGTCCACTCATCCTGTGAGTGGACACACCGCCATAGTGACAGTATTGGGCAGCGCCACTCATCCTGTGAGTGGACACACCCCCATAGTGACAGTATTGGGCAGCGTCACTCATCCTGTGAGTGGACACACCGCCATAGTGACAGTATGGGCAGCGTCACTCATCCTGTGAGTGGACACACCGCCATAGTGACAGTATTGGGCAGCGCCACTCATCTTGTGAGTGGACACACCGCCATAGTGACAGTATGGGCAGCGTCACTCATCCTGTGAGTGGACACACCGCCATAGTGACAGTATTGGGCAGCGCCACTCATCCTGTGAGTGGACACACCGCCATAGTGACAGTATTGGGCAGCGCCACTCATCCTGTGAGTGGACACACCGCCATAGTGACAGTATTGGGCAGCGTCACTCATCCTGTGAGTGGACACACCGCCATAGTGACAGTATTGGGCAGCGCCACTCATCCTGTGAGTGGACACACCGCCATAGTGACAGTATTGGGGCAGCGCCACTCATCCTGTGAGTGGACACACCGCCATAGTGACAGTATTGGGCAGCGCCACTCATCTTGTGAGTGGACACACCGCCATAGTGACAGTATTGGGCAGCGCCACTCATCCTGTGAGTGGACACCGCCATAGTGACAGTATTGGGCAGCGCCACTCATCTGTGAGTGGACACACCGCCATAGTGACAGTATTGGGCAGCGCCACTCATCCTGTGAGTGGACACACCGCCATAGTGACAGTATGGGCAGGCGCCACTCATCCTGTGAGTGGACACACCGCCATAGCAGCATGTACAACACTCCCCAATAGGAAGAAAACCCGCTGGGTTGTTCATCCTGTCACTTGTACCCAGACACAGCTGGGACTTGCTTAACTGTCTCAAGTGAACAGCTCCTCAAACAAGAAGATTAACATCTGTCAACACTTAAAATCTTACGTTATCTTGCGGGTACAAAATGGGGGAACCTTTTAAAAGCAGTATTAATATTTGACAAATAGTGTTTTCCTAACTCAAGCAATGTGGGGTTTATTATTCTACACATTTCTAATGACTCTTAGATGTTCACATTCCCTGGGGATAGTGGTCAAGGCGGTGTCCGTCACTCTCACCACAGATTCTGTAACTCCTCTGTTCAACTGTTGTTTCCATTCAGAATCGCCAGGGATATTTGTATGCAAGACGGACTCCGGCTGTTACTGATTCTCTCCCGCGTCCCTAGGAATTAAGAAACTCACACCTCTAAGCGTTCATGACCTCAAGTCGACCTGAGGTCAGCTCGTGCTAACTCCACCTTGCTCCTGCTAATGTGGTAATTGTAGCGTGATAGCCGGGTCGGTCCGTCAAACATGCCGACCTTCAAAGAGTGGCTTGGTAGAGTGCCTGGGGCTATCTACTGGTGGGCGGAGTTAGCTAGTTGGTCCCCAGTAAATACTCGGCCAGCTGGAGATGCGAGAGCAATAAGCAAGAGGACAACAGAGACAGCACAGCAGAAGACAGCAGCCGAGATAGGCTGTCAGCCGGACGGGCTGGGCAGTCTCTGTCAACTGCAGACCCTCCCCCCCTCCTCTCTACCCAGCTATAGGCAGACACTTTTTTTTTTTGAGATATATACAAGGTTGTTACATTCTTGTACAGCCACTAGTACACGGAGCGTTTCGGGCAAGTCCCTGGAATACGATCCCCGCCGCGAAGAATCGTTTTTTCATCCAAGTACACATTTTACTGTTGCGTTAAACAGAGGCTACAGTTAAGGAATTGCGCCCAGTAAATCCTCCCCGGCCAGGATACGAACCCATGACATAGCGCTCGCGGAACGCCAGGCGAGTGTCTTACCACTACACCACGGAGACTGTAAAGCAACCACTCACCAAGCAACAACTTGGTGAGCTGAACATGAAAGGTGACATATTTCATGTACTAAGATGTTGTGTGATGATCTCTCGGGGTAGGCAGCTATAGTGACTCTCAAAGTTGTGTGTGGTGGCTCACATTGTTTATCTGCACATATTGAACCTTCAGTACATTGCTTGTATTCTGATATTTATCATGCTAAATAAATTTTTGATTCACTTACTTTTAATTTGATTTAATTGTGTTCCTGAGATCTTGAGTTTTGTGATATAATATGCACCCTAATGTAGAGTACTCTTGAGTTGTGGACTTAATCTTGCCTGGAACATCATTCCAGTTGACACAGGCTAATAACATCTTTTGATACAGACAAGTTCCATTCCTTGTCTTGTATGTACTGACTAGAATGGATGGTGGCAGCACTTCTACTTCTAATACCTATCTACCTCTACCCTTCTACCACCTACTCACTTCCTACTCCCTCCGCCTCTCTCTCCCCCTTTCACCTGACGACCATCCTCACTCCTCCCTCCTCTCTACCTCCCTCACCCCAAACCCTCACTAATTACTTCATTATTCATCTCTTTCGGTTTTCTTATACGTTTGTGGCAGCGAAATGTTGTAGAGTCCTGTAGAGTCGCGGGTAGCCGGTCAGGTACAATGTTGTAGAGTCCTGTAGAGTTGCGGGTAGCCGGTCAGGTGAAATGTTGTAGTCCTGTAGAGTTGCGGGTAGCCGGTCAGGTGCAATGTTGTAGAGTCCTGTAGAGTTGCGGGTAGCCGGTCAGGTGCAATGTTTTAGAGTCCTGTAGAGTTGCGGGTAGCCGGTCAGGTACAAGTTGTAGAGTCCTGTAGAGTCGCGGGTAGACGGTCAGGTACAATGTTGTAGAGTCCTGTAGAGTGGCGGGTAGCCGGTCCAGGTGAAAGTTGTTAGTCCTGTAGAGTTGCGGGTAGCCGGTCAGGTGCATGTTGTAGAGTCCTGTAGAGTTGCGGGTAGCCGGTCAGGTGCAATGTTGTAGAGTCCTGTAGAGTTGCGGGTAGCCGGTCAGGTACAATGTTGTAGAGTCCTGTAAGTTGCGGGTAGCGCGGTCAGGTACAATGTTGTAGAGTCCTGTAGAGTTGCGGGTAGCCGGTCAGGTACAATGCCTTGTGGAGTGACACCTAGGTAGGGCCTAGGGAGCCGAACGGACAGCANCAGAATGGAACAAGTAGACGGAATGGAACAAGTAGACGGAATGGAACACAAGTAGACGGAATGGGACACAAGTAGACGGAATGGGACACAAGTAGACGGAATGGAACAAGTAGACGGAATGGAACAAGTAGACGGAATGGAACAAGTAGACGGAATGGAACAAGTAGACGGAATGGAACAAGTAGACGGAAGAACAAGTAGCACGAAGGGGGAACACAAGTAGACGAATGGGACACAAGTAGACGGAATGGGAACACAAGTAGACGGAATGGAACAAGTAGCGGAATTGAACAAGTAGACGGAATGGAACAAGTAGACGTAATGGACACAAGTAGACGGAATGGGACACAAGTAGACGGAATGGAACAAGTAGACGGAATGGAACAAGTAGACGGATGGAACAAGTAGACGAATGGAACAAGTAGACGGAATGGAACAAGTAGACGGATGGAACACAAGTAGACGGAATGGAACACAAGTAGACGGAATGGGACACAAGTAGACGGAATGGAAACAAGTAGACGGAATGGAACCGTAGACGGAATGGAACAAGTAGACGGAAGGAACAAGTAGAGGAATGGAACACAAGTAGACGGAATGGGACACACGTAGACGGAATGGACACAAGTAGACGGAATGGAACACAAGTAGACGGAATGGAACAAGTAGACGGAATGGAACAAGTAGACGGAATGGAACACAAGTAGACGGAATGGGACACAAGTAGACGGAATGGGACACAAGTAGACGGAATGGGACACAAGTAGACGGAATGGGACACAAGTAGACGGAATGGGACACAAGTAGACGGAAGGGGACACAAGTAGACGGAATGGAACAAGTAGACGGAATGGAACAAGTAGACTCAATGGGACACAAGCAGACACAATGGGACACAAGTAGACACAATGGAACACAAGTAGACACAATGGAACACAAGTAGACATAATGGGACACAAGTAGACATAATGGAACACAAGTAGACATAATGGAACACAAGTAGACATAATGGAACACAAGTAGACATAGTGGAACACAAGTAGACAAATTTAATTAAATCAATAATAGTATATTTTGGTAGCAGTCTTTCCTGTAGACATATATTATTAAATATGACCGAAAAAGTAAGATTAATAATTCTAACACGAATTTTCTCAATATTTCTTATGTTTCTTTTCACTGTTGATGTAATTGAAAAATCAGTTCTCCAAAATTAATTTTATTTTAGTCTGACGCGAAACTTGAACGCGTTTCGTAATAACTTATTACATTTTCAGAGACTTTAGTTTACACACACACAAAACTATAACCTGCAAACACTAAACAGATTTCTTACTATGCTATAATTCAAATGGCTTTCATTTTTATACTTGCATTTGGGTGAGGGTGATATGTTACAACAGTTTGGATGAAGTGAAAACAAACTTTCAACACAAGACAGAACACGAAATATGGGGTAATATTTTGGGTAAAGTTAAAGGGGAAGAATGGAAGTAACTGCAGAGGGCCTATTGGCCCATATTTCTTGATGCTTCTATATTGGAGCGGAGTCTTGAAGTGGGTAGAATATAGTTGTGTATTAATGGCTGTTGATTGCTGGTGTTGACTTCTTAATGTGTAGTGCCTCGCAGATATCAAGCCGCCTGCTATCGCTGATCTATCGATGATTTCCGTGTTTTTTGTTAAGACTTCTCTGGTGATGGTCTGGTTTTGGGAAGAGATTATATGTTCCTTAATGGAGCCCCTGTTGCTTATGCATCGTTAATCGCCTGGAAAGAGATGTCTGTCTTGCCTATATACTGAGTTCTTTAAGGCTTACAGTCCCCAAGTGGGCATTTGAAGGCATAGACGACATTGGTCTCTTTCAAAGCGTTCTGCTTTGTGTCTGGAGAGTTTCTCATGAGTAGGTTGGCAGTTTTCTTGGTTTTATAGTAAATCGTCAATTGTATCTTCTGATTTTGTCTGTAGGGATAACGTTTCTATTAACAATATCTTTCAGGACCCTTTCCTCCATTTTATGAGCTGTGGAAAAGAAGTTCCTGTAAAATAGTCTAATAGGGGGTACAGGTGTTGTGTTAGTTGTCTCTTCAGAGGTTGCATGGCGTTTCACCTTCCTTCTTATGATGTCTTCAATGAAACCATTGGAGAAGCCGTTGTTGACTAGGACCTGCCTTACCCTACAGAGTTCTTCATCGACTTGCTTCCATCCTGAGCTGTGGCTGAGAGCACAGTCGACATAAGCGTTAACAACACTCCTCTTGTACCTGTCTGGGCAGTCACTGTTGGCATTGAGGCACATTCCTATGTTTGTTTCCTTAGTGTAGACTGCAGTGTGGAAACCTCCGCTCCTTTCCATGACTGTTACATCTAGAAAGGGTAGTTTCCCATCCTTCTCCATCTCGTAAGTGAAACACAACACAGAATTCTGCTCAAATGCGTCCTTCAGCTCACTGGAGTGAACGATAAGCTGCAGATAATATAACGGATATTACCACAAACTCGGAAGACTTTGAAAGAGAAATTGACATATGCCCATGCACTCAGCCCTGGGCCTGACTCATGGAATTCAATATTCATAAAGAAATGTAAAGTACCAGTAGCGAGAGCACTCAGCGTAATATGGAGAAAGAGCCTGGATACAGGGGAGATACCAGCAGCACTTAAATCTGCAGATATAGCTCCGTTGCACAGGGGGGGAGTAAAGCCTTGGCAAAAAATTATAGGCCAGTTGCACTAACATCACACATAATAAAAGTTTTTAAAAGAGTGATTAGGAATCAAATTTCTAGTTTTATGGAAAACAATGAATTGCACAATCCAGGACAACATGGATTTAGAGCGGGAAGATCCTGTCTGTCACAGTTACTCAACCACTATGACAAAATCACAGAAGCCCTAGAAGAAAAGCAAAATGCAGATGTTGTATACACAGACTTTGCAAAGGCTTTCGACAAATGTGACCATGGGGTGATAGCTCACAAAATGAGGTCAATGGGAATAACTGGAAAAGTAGGACGCTGGATACTCAATTTCCTGTCGAACAGAACACAAAGAGTAACAGTCAATCAGATAAAATCGAGTCCAAGCGATGTTAAAAGCTCTGTACCTCAAGGTACAGTCCTTGCACCGCTACTGTTCCTTATTCTCATATCTGATATAGACAAAAATACACGTCACAGCTTCGTGTCATCCTTCGCAGATGACAAAAATCAGCATGAAAATTACCTCTGATGAAGACATTGAAAAACTACAAACAGATGTCAACAAAGTTTTCGATTGAGCAGCAGAAAAATAATATGATGTTTAACAGTTATAAATTTCAGGTACTCGGTACGTCAAAAATGAGGATCTGAAACATAATACAGGGTACAAAACACA
>WNGS01028583.1:622646-683044 GCA_020271785.1 Procambarus virginalis | reverse complement strand
ACATCGATGCATAGGGCCAGGACATAGGGTGTACTCTGCCACCGTAGCCGAGTGTTGGTATAACATGTCCAGCTGGTTGCTGCATCCACCCACACCCGCACCGGCCCAGCAAATATCTGTGGTGAATGTGGAGTTTGTTTGCGAGTAGCATGTGTGAGTATGACTGACTAACATTTCGCTGGTAATTTGAGAGAGAATTAAGGGAAGTCTCCGGAGATTTAGAGTTTGGGTAACTAGGATTTAGGATGTGACCAACGGTTGTTGGTGTAGCTGGACATGTCGTACCAACACTCGGCTACAGTGGCTGAGTACACCCTATGTCCCGGCCCTCTGCATCGATGTTCTGTCCATCGCTGAGACTTGCCACTTGCTGGCGTCCATATTTATTCAGTGACCCTAGGTGGGTGTTGTGGGTCTGTTTGCATTTTGTGAAACATTGTGTATATAGTAATATTTTTAGCAGTGTTTTTTTAGCTTCTCGTCTTGTGTTCCTGCTCATCCGAATGGCCTCCTTGTAGGAGGTCTGGTGCATACTAATGACAATGGGTCCCCATGGTCCTGGTCGACTGGTACTGGGCCCCCACGGTCCTGGTTGGCTGGTACTGGGCCCCCACGGTCCTGGTCGGCTGGTACTGGGCCCCGACGGTCCTGGTCGGCTGGTACTGAGCCCCCACGGCCCTAGCCGGCTGGTGCTGGGCCCCCACGTCCCTGGCTGGCTGGTGCCGGGCCCCCACGGCCCTGGCTGGCTGGTGCCGGGCCCCCACGGTCCTGGCCGGCTGGTGCCGGGCCCCCCACGTCCCTGGTCGACTGGTGCCGGGCCCCCACGGCCATGGCCGGCTGGTGCCGGACACCCCCCCCTTCCAGAGCCCTAGTCGGCTGGTGCCGGACACCCCCCCCCTTCCAGAGCCCTAGTCGGCTGGTGCCGGACACCCCCCCCTTCCAGAGCCCTAGTCGGCTGGTCGTAACTTATTTGACTCGACCCTCCACTCGACCTACATGATCGAGTATCATGTAGGTCTATATTAGGCTGGGCTAAACACTTACATTGCTGTAATATAAAATGCATCAATCACTAATCCTGGGCAGGAAGAAATGGTTTGGGACATTTCATTTCACCTATTACTATACCTGGGTTCACCTAGCAGTAAACAGGTACCTAGAAGAACTTGGTCAATTGTTGTAGGGTTGCATCGTGGGGAGGGTCAGTAGTTCAACCTTAGGTGGGGGGGGGGACCTTACCTTACCTTGAGGATACCTTGAGGTGCTTCCGGGGCTTATCGTCCCCGCGGCCCGGTCATCGACCAGGCCTCCTGGTTGCTGGACTGATCAACCAGGCTGTTGGACGCGGCTGCTCGCAGCCTGACGTATGAGTCACAGCCTGGTTGATCAGGTATCCTTTGGAGGTGCTTATCCAGTTCTCTCTTGAACACTGTGAGGGGTTTGCCAGTTATGTCCCTTATGTGTAGTGGAAGCGTGTTGAACAGTCTCGGGCCTCTGATGTTGATAGAGTTCTCTCTCAGAGTACCAGTTGCACCTCTGCTTTTCAACGGGGGTATTCTGCACATCCTGCCATGTCTTCTGGTCTCATGTGATGTTATTTCTGTGTGCAGGTTTGGGACCAGCCCCTCTAATATTTTCCACGTGTAAATTATTATGTATCTCTCCCGCCTGCGCTCAAGGGAATACAGATTTAGGCTCTTTAGTCGGTCCCAATAGTTTAGATGTTTTACCGAGTGGATTCTAGCAGTAAAGGATCTCTGCACGCTCTCCAGGTCAGCAATTTCACCAGCAGTGAAAGGGGCTGTCATTGTGCAGCAGTACTCCACTCTAGAGAGCACAAGCGTTTTGAAAAGTGTCATCATCGGTATAGCATCTCTAGTGTGAAAAGTTCTTGTTATCCAACCTGTCATTTTTCTTGCAGTTGTGACGGCTACTTTATTGTGTTCTTTAAAGGTAAGGTCTTCCGACATGAGTACACCCAGATCCTTTACATTGCCTTTTCGTTCTATGTTATGATTTGCCTGAGTTTTGTACGTGGTTTCCGTTTTTATATTTTCATTTTTTCCATAGCGCATGAGCTGGAACTTGTCTTCGTTAAACACCATATTATTTTCTGTAGCCCATAGAAAGACCTGATCTACATCTGACTGGAGGTTCGCCGTGTCCTCTATGTTGCCTACTCTCATGAAGATCCTAGTGTCATCTGCAAAGGATGCAAAGGGGGGGAGAATCCTTGATATAAGCCTAACATACGTACATACTTTCATTCATTTATCTTTTGTACCTGTTAGTCATACCTGATATGCTGTATTGTACATTCAATGATCTGCTGTACTTTACTGTGCAATATACTAATATTGCACTTTACTGTGCAATATACTAATAAAATTATAAAATTTTAACTTTTTTTTTTTTTAGTTTTACATTTGTATTTGTTTTGGGGGAAGTTTAACGTTACATGTTTTGCCAGACTAATAAATCGACGCCTAACACCATGACTGAGAAACTGAAAGGCAGAGACGGTGCTCCAGCAGCAAAAAGAGTGAAAGCTGGTGGTAGAGTGAGTATTACAAAATATATTCAAATTTTCTGTACATAAATTAATTTGTTAGGTCTAAAAATTCTATATTAATGATCTTATCTAATTATAGACTTGAACTAAATATATTGCTTCTTTATTCAATAAATGTCTCGAGTTTTGTTCATTTGTTATACTGTACCGAGAACAATCTACAGGGTGTGCCACTTCGGAAAATTGATTACAAGATTGACCCAAGCTATCAGTTCAGTGAGGCTCCTGTGGAGAAGGTCGACGACCCTTCAAATTTTCACCCAAAGTACTTTTTACGGACACACTCCAAGAACAATGACCCTGCTGATGTACAGACACAAGTGAGTTGCTTCTTTCTTGTTGGGTTACCATGATGCAAGAGGGTTCCCTCTGTCACTACTTGAAACACAGTATCCATATGGTTCACAGTTTAAAGTGTAACTAAATTACACACGAGAACTTAACAAGAGCAACTGGAGAAAGCATACTGGCCCATGTGATGTAGTCATTCATATTCATATAAAATATATATATATGTATGTATGTATGTGTATGTGTATACAGTCTTGGGTAGTCGGCACGAGGGGTCTGGGGCTCCCCCTTACCCCTCCTGGGGGGAGCTGTGCAGACGGCGGTGCGGCGACGTGGTGACATCATGCTCGTTTGCTCATTTTTTATTTTGGAAGTTCTGTCCACTAGTTCGGCTCTTGGTAGCAATTTCTTAACCAAAATAGGGGCTTGTTTTGGGATGCTTAACTTTCTGGGTGCCTGAACCGCACGATGGCAGACATAGAATGCTTCAAATTAAAATTAAAATTCAAATTCAAATGTCTATTCAGGTAAAGTACATACATACAAGAGGTTATACAAAAATTGATAGAGCTAGTACATACAATGCCTAAAGCCACTACAGTATTATGCAAAGCGTTTCGGGCAGGAAAAACATTGAAAACTAAAACTTAATACTTCCAACCACATGGGTGTTTCTATAGGCCATTGCTCCTCGTGCCTCTCTGAGGGGGCCAGGTTCTGGCTTGTAGTCCCCAGTAGGCCTAAGAACTCCATACACATGACTAATTCCAAAGTCTGACATTAGCAATATCAGCCTGGATAGCTCCGGGGAGCCTCCGGGTCTCACCCAGAAAATGACGTTTCATTACATTCAACGCAGGTTCTTTAGCTTAAGAGCCTTACTAATCATGACTCTTAGATCTTTTTTTTTTATTCAGATTTAGCAATTGTTACATTGTTCAGCTGAAAGTGATTATAATTTTCTAGGCTAAGACTCCTGCATTTGACATCATTAAACTACATTTGCTTACCATTTGTCCATATAAATAATGTGCTATTGTCATGTAGTGTTTCTGGGGGAGCCCCTTCGGCTCACTGGAGCTATCCAGGCCGATATGGATGTATTTGACTTTAGCATCAGTCAATGTGAATGGAGTTCTAGGCCTACCAGGGTAACACGAGGCAGAACCTGGCCCTCTGAAAGGGCCAGGTTCTATAGGAGGAGGAGGAGGAGCAATGGCCTATAGAAATGCACATGTGGTTATGGAGCATTCTATGTCTGCCATCGACTGGGTCAGGCACCCAGAAAGGTAAGCATCCCAAAAAACATCCCAAACAAACCCCTATTCTGGTTGAATTCTGGTTGGTCTGCCAGTCGATGGCAGACATAGAATACTCCATAACCACATGTGTATTTCTATAGGCCATTGCTCCTCGTGCCTTTCTGAGGGGGCCAGGTTCTGGCTCGTGGTCCCTTGTAGGCCTAGAACTCCATTCACATTGATGCCAAGTCTAATACAGTATATCCATATCAGCCTGGATAGCTCTGGGGAGCCTCCGGGTCTCACCCAGAAAATAGCGTTTCATTACATTCAATGCTGGTTTTTTGAGTTCTGAATTTATTTCCCAACCAATTTTAGCATCTGCATATTTCTTAATTCGTATTGGTATTCCATCCTCTGTGCTGTACTGTGTGGCAACAAGAACTTTTCGAACGATTCCATACCAATGATACTTTTAAAATACAATACTCTCTAGGTTGGAATACTGTTGTACACTAACAGCCATGTTTAAAGTTGGAGAAATTGCTGACCTGGAGAGCATGCTAGGATCTTTTACTGCTAGAATCCACTCGGTAAATCACCTAAATTACTGTATTGGGATTACTTAAAATTTCTAAATCTGTATTCCCTGAAGTGAAGGCGGGAGAGATACTTAATAATTTACACTTGGAAAATACCTGAAAGACTGGTTCCAAACCTGCACACAAAAATAACACCACAAAATAGCACCGTTGAAAAGCAGAGGTGCAATAGGTACTCTGAGAGAGGAGAACTGNAGCTACCTTGAGGATACCTTGAGGATACCTTGAGGTGCTTCCGGGCTTATCGTCCCCGCGGCCCGGTCATCGACCAGGCCTCCTGGTTGCTGGACTGATCAACCAGGCTGTTGGACGCGGCTGCTCGCAGCCTGACGTATGAGTCACAGCCTGGTTGATCAGGTATCCTTTGGAGGTGCTTATCCAGTTCTCTCTTGAACACTGTGAGGGGTTTGCCAGTTATGTCCCTTATGTGTAGTGGAAGCGTGTTGAACAGTCTCGGGCCTCTGATGTTGATAGAGTTCTCTCTCAGAGTACCAGTTGCACCTCTGCTTTTCAACGGGGGTATTCTGCACATCCTGCCATGTCTTCTGGTCTCATGTGATGTTATTTCTGTGTGCAGGTTTGGGACCAGCCCCTCTAATATTTTCCACGTGTAAATTATTATGTATCTCTCCCGCCTGCGCTCAAGTTAATACAGATTTAGGCTCTTTAGTCGGTCCCAATAGTTTAGATGTTTTACCGAGTGGATTCTAGCAGTAAAGGATCTCTGCACGCTCTCCAGGTCAGCAATTTCACCCGCAGTGAAAGGGGCTGTCATTGTGCAGCAGTACTCCACTCTAGAGAGCACAAGCGTTTTGAAAAGTGTCATCATCGGTATAGCATCTCTAGTGTGAAAAGTTCTTGTTATCCAACCTGTCATTTTTCTTGCAGTTGTGACGGCTACTTTATTGTGTTCTTTAAAGGTAAGGTCTTCGACATGAGTACACCCAGATCCTTTACATTGCCTTTTCGTTCTATGTTATGATTTGCTGAGTTTTGTACGTGGTTTCAGTTTTTTATATTTTCATTTTTTCCATAGCGCATGAGCTGGAACTTGTCTTCGTTAACACCATATTATTTTCTGTAGCCCATAGAAAGACCTGATCTACATCTGATGGAGGTTCGCCGTGTCCTCTATGTTGCCCACTCTCATGAAGCTAAATGAACTGTCGGATTCAATTCCTGAACCCCACAGGTATCAAATAATATATACTGGATATGGAAAATACTGGAAGGTCAGGTCCCAAATTTGCACAGTAGAAAACAACATACTGAAGAGAAATATATGGAAGGAAATGTAGAATAGAACCAGTGAGAAGTAGGTGCCATAGACACAATCAGAGAGCACTGTCTGAACATCAGAAGACCACAGCTGTTCAATTCTCACCCAGCATGCATTAGAATATTGCTGAAACAAGGTGGATTTCTCCAATAACCCGTTAGATAAGTTCTTGCAAGAAATACTGGACCAGCCGGGCTGTAGTGGAAATGTGGGCCTATGGGCAGCTGCAAGGAAGCCTGTTGGACCAAGTTATCACAAGTAGAGAAAGTCGAAAAGTTCCAAGATCTCCTCCCAGGTAAGATCTTGGTAACCCATTACAGTATTGGCCTCTGTAACCCCTTCCACAACTGCCCATGGGATGGGTATGGCTACATAATAAATGACTAAACTAAACTCTGATGGAAACGTGAGTATGAGCAGTACTCAATCTCGAATAGCACCAGTGATTTGAACAACATGAGCATTGAGATTGGATCCCCGGATCTGAAGGTTCAAGCTGATGCTATATTTGCTTGGTTGTGTTCCCCAAACGTTAAGTTGTCAGACATCATTATTCCCAAATCCTTTACAGTTGCTTTTATACTATGGGCAAAATTGATTGTTTTGTTCCTGTATTTTGTTTAGGTCCTCATTTTTACTTAACCTAAGTACAGTACCTGGAATTTATCACTGTTAAACATCATATTATTTTCTGCTGCCCAGTTGAAAACTTTATTAATATCAGCTTGTAGTTTCAATATCTTCTCAGAAGTAATTTTCATGCTGATTTTTGTGTCATCCTTTCCAGATGACATGAAGCTGGGACTTGTATTTTTGTCTATATCTGATATGAGGATAGGGGAAACCAATGGTGCAAAGACGGTGCTGTGAGGTACAGAGCTTTTCACTGTACAGTACTTGAACTCTATTTGATTGACTGTTATTCTTTGCGTTCCGTTTGACATATAATTTATTATCCATTGCCCTACCTGTAGCTTACCTAGAGAGGGTTCCAAGAATTCTTCTACTCCGACTAGTAATAACTTGGTCCAACAAGCTGTTGCTTGAAGCGGAGTGAAATACTGAGGCTTCGTTATGAATCTGTTTTCAGTGAACTCCTGAACATATTGAAGATCAATGACCCAAATGAATTCTCATGAATGCGACACTATAATCGAACCACATATCAGATATCATCCTAACCCCACTGGACTTTGAAGAAGCCATAGACAGCATGCCCATGTTCCAGGCTCCTGGAACTTTATATTCATCAAGAAGCACAAAACACCACTATCCCAGGCCCTAAACATTATTTGGAGACGGAGCCTAGATACTTGTGTCATCTTTGTCATAGTTAAAACAGCAGAGATCATGCCACTTCACTAAGGAGGTAGGTTTTTATACTTGCCCATCAAGCAGGTATCAAAAACTTATAGACCAATAGCTCTAACTTCACACATCATTAATTAAAAACTTTTGAAAGAATGCTAAGAAATAAGATTACAACTCACATGGAATCACAACATCTACATAACTCCGAGCAATACTGGTTCAGAACAGGACACTCGTGCCATTCACAATTGCTAGATCACTATGACATGGACTTAGCTCCTATGAAAGACAGCAAAACACAGATGTAATATACACACACTTTGCAAAAGCTTTCGACAAATGTGGCCAAGGTAATATTGCTCACAAAATGCGTGCAAAAGGAATTACAATTACAGTACTGATAAAGTTGGGAGATGGATCTTCAAGTTCCTAACGAACACGATGCAGAGTGTAATAGTAAACACAGTAAAATTCGAATAATTTTATGCAACTTCCTTGGCTGGATGTGATCTCCTGCACTCAAGAGGATATAATACAGTACATTGATTGATGATGTTCGTCCTTATGATTCAAAGATGACCGTGACTTCAATATATCAGGTGGAAGGCTGGTGGCTGTGTGCCAGATGATGGAGGACAAGCCCGATCTGGGTCCAGAAGGCTCGCTCACACAGGGGACATATTAGGGTGGGTGCTACTGCAGAGGTGGAAGTTGCTCTTGCTTTGAGTACGCCGCTTTTCTTCTGGGCCTCTACAGGCCATCTATTTTCTGCCACACGGGCTCCTGTGACGACTTTGCTTTTCCAAGTTGGACGGTCCTGAGCAAGCGCCTCCCAAGTATTGGTGTTGATGTCAAGGTGTCCAAGGAACATTTTGAGGCAGTCCTTGAATCGTTTGTTCTACTCCCCAAGTGAACGCGTACCCTGGCATAATTCTCCATACAGCTGCTGTTTTGGCAAGCGTCTGTCAGGCAGCCTTCACCCGACCATTAGATCCTATCTTGGCCTCCCATGACAAGGCCAATATCCACCATAGGAAGAGATTATGTTGGTAGCAACAAAGTAAAGTGAAGAATAGTCTCGTGGGGCTTTTATGGAAGTAAAACATGCTAGAACACCTATAACAGTTTGCAATTTATTATTATTGTAGATTTAAATATATTATATATTTTCATGTAAATTCTTAGCAGAAGCTTTGAAGTACAGTACTGTACAGTAATATCTGAAGTAATTTCCTATAGAATCCCCAAAAAGGATTCCATGCGATATACTGTACTGTATTTTATTTGCAGGGGGATTTTCACCACCACCACCACAGTTCCAGCCACCACAGTTCCAGCCACCACAGTTTCAACCACCACAGTTTCAACCACCACAGTTTCAACCACCACAATTTCAACCACCACAATTTCAACCACCGCAGTTTCAATCACCGCAGTTTCAACCACCTTCCATGATGACTCAACAACAGCATCACCATCACCACCACCACCATCAGCAGTCACAGCCAAGACAGATCATTGCAAATAATGTACACATTAATGCTCAGAGATAAGTAAGGCTGGCTACAATATAGCACTATATTTTATCATGAAAAAGACTCATTTAAGTGGAGCTGAGGACCCAAGGATGCTAGGCTTTACAGTATTGGGAGGAGACATCCCTGGTCGGGGTTCACTAAGTTTAAAGCACACACACACACCATTGACAATATTCTGAGGTGATAGTCGAGGACTACTGTACTGGTATCTGTTCCCTATTGTCTTGACTGTAAATTTTGTAGGTGCTCTGCCATGATGAATGAATGAACTGAAACATAATATCTTTGCTCCAAGACTTTGCCTATCCATTACTGCATTGAAAATAGTTAAATTTTAGTTTAAAGGATTAGATCCTTATGAGTTGTCTATGGTAACATAGACTTCATTTCATGCAAATTCAAACTTTCCTGATTGATGTTTGGGGACTGGAAGTCTAGGCTGACTCTTACTTGACCGAGACGAACGGAATGTGATGTAGAGTGCAGTAGCACATTTTGTAAACTCATAGTATATGTTGTTAGTTTGTTATATTTTTGGTTAGTCCTTTGTTACACCAATGCCCAAGCTGCATTACTGGAGTTCATTAGTGAGAACATCAGCTAATGAACCGTGTATGTACAACCGTGTGTGTAGAAACGGTTGTACATACAGTACTCTATTTTTTGAGGTAAGAGTGAAGTAAGAGGTGTGGCCACACAGCTGTTCATGAGGTGTGGCCACACAGCTGTTCATGAGGTGTGGCCACACAGCTGTTCATGAGGTGTGGCCACACAGCTGTTCATGAGGTGTGGCCACACAGCTGTTCATGAGGTGTGGCCACATAGCTGTTCATGAGGTGTGGCCACACAGCTGTTCATGAGGTGTGGCCACACACCTGTTCATGAGGTGTGGCCACATAGCTGTTCATGAGGTGTGGCCACATAGCTGTTCATGAGGTGTGGCCACATAGCTGTTCATGAGGTGTGGCCACACACCTGTTCATGAGGTGTGGCCACATAGCTGTTCATGAGGTGTGGCCACATTGCTGTTCATGAGGTGTGGCCACACAGCTGTTCATGAGGTGTGGCCACATAGCTGTTCATGAGGTGTGGCCACACAGCTGTTCATGAGGTGTGGCCACATAGCTGTTCATGAGGTGTGGCCACATAGCTGTTCATGAGGTGTGGCCACACAGCTGTTCATGAGGTGTGGCCACACAGCTGTTCATGAGGTGTGGCCACATAGCTGTTCATGAAGTATGAGGTGTGGCCACATAGCTGTTTATGAAGTATGAGGTGTGGCCACATAGCTGTTCATGAGGTGTGGCCACATAGCTGTTTATGAAGTATGAGGTGTGGCCACATAGCTGTTCATGAGGTGTGGCCACATAGCTGTTTATGAGGTGTGGCCACATAGCTGTTCATGAAGTATGAGGTGTGGCCACATAGCTGTTCATGAAGTATGAGGTGTGGCCACATAGCTGTTCATGAAGTATAAGGTGTGGCCACATAGCTGTTCATGAAGTATAAGGTGTGGCCACATAGCTGTTCATGAAGTATGAGGTGTGGCCACATAGCTGTTCATGAAGTATGAGGTGTGGCCACATAGCTGTTCATGAAGTATGAGGTGTGGCCACATAGCTGTTCATGAAGTATGAGGTGTGGCCACATAGCTGTTCATGAAGTATGAGGTGTGGCCACATAGCTGTTCATGAAGTATGAGGTGTGGCCACATAGCTGTTCATGAAGTATGAGGTGTGGCCACATAGCTGTTCATGAGGTGTGGCCACATAGCTGTTCATGAAGTATGAGGTGTGGCCACATAGCTGTTCATGAGGTGTGGCCACATAGCTGTTCATGAAGTATGAGGTGTGGCCACATAGCTGTCTAAATTGATTTTCTTGTGGGCATTTTGTTATTTGTTTCTCTATGCTCAACATTACATTATTTTAAGCTCTGAGTAATACAAGGAGTTTTGGATACGAGTAATGGACGTGTGAAACTGTTAAACTTTTTATAAACTGAAAAATTAATGTTCCACTCATAGTGTAGTTACCTATTTGTACTTGTTGAACAATATTTTGCACTTGTAGATGATTGGTGTTCACTGCGTTTCAGAAATGTAGTCGATAGATGTGTCTTTAATTTCTTGGCCTCTTGTATAATACAATACAAACAATAATCAAATTTACTCAATAAAAGTACAGTACCTTTGCTGGGTTTGATGTTATCTTTAAAAGCAATTATACTTGTCATTGAGTATAATTGATATTGAGTAGACTTGTCAGTCAATATACATATTATTGAGTCAACTTGCAAGAGATTTACTGTGCATCAGTATATTGGTCTTCATGGTAACTCAGACATTGCCTTTGTCTCATATTTATTTTTGATGGTAGAAATTCTGTTCAACTCGTGAGAAGTTATAACTCCCTTAAAAAAAATATAGATAAAATGAAAAATAAGAAAAACAAAATTAAATAAAATGTTGTAATTAGAATATTGGACAGTCTACTGAAATGTTTTAGGGATATATTGTGTACAGTATGCTGTCATCTCTAAAAGTCGGGAAATAACAAAATAAATTTTAAAACTATTTGAATATTTTGTTTAGTAGTGCTCAGCAGGAAGTAGGATACAGTGAGGTTTATTGTGCAGTGATACTGTTTGTAGCCCTTAGTCTGGGCAACATGACTTTACCCATAACGAGGCTATCGTAGATTATACCAGGTAAAGTTATGTTGTTTGTGAGGTTAACATCTTGCAGATGTTAACCTCCACAGTGATCATCGTGCCGTGGCTGGCACTGTATTGTCATTTTCAAATGTGTGTGTGTGTATGTGATATTAATGATGAAATACTTTCATAGTTGGGATGAAGTGTCCAAATGCAGCCGCATGTGAGGGAGACGCCATAATGATAGTCTTTGCTCATGCTTTATAGATCCAATGCTGGTCACAGGCTGTGGGTTTGTGTCAACTAGAAGGCTGTGTTTTGGCTATACTATACATATAGTAATGACAATGCTCAGAGCAGGTCACTATCATTTGAAAGCCTCAGATTAATTTATTTTTCTTTAAACTATAAAATATTTTATTCCAGTGTCTCCCTTGGGTCATGCTGAATAATGCAAGAGTTTATGTTTGGCCATGAACCAAAGAGCCATCAGCTAATTATTTCCTTTGACGATGCCAATGTACCCAGCAAAAGGTATACTTTCCACTTTTATTGCTTATCTGATTACTTCAATAAAGGTGAAACATTGCTTGGAGTTTAGTTACGAAAATTTTCAGAAATATATAAGATTTGTTATATATAATTATAATTTACTCATTACTAAATTGTTTAATGATTTGTTTAAAGATCCCTTTCATTTGAGTTTGTTGGTCAGTATTGGTAGTGGCTTGGCATTAGTAACATTGCTGAAGTATATTGGATGTGTAGCTGAACTTGCATTATCACATTATTATTCTCCAACATTGTTATATGTGTCTGTAGTTGGTTTTTGTGTGACCACATATTTTGCCAGAACACTGATTATTCGTTCAACATGCTCAACACTTTCAATCACTTACAATTATTGTATTAGATGCTAGTTGATTTCTTAAAGACTAAAATTAAGTTTATTACCATTTGTTATGTAATAAAATAAGTCCTCCACTTACTGTGGCACCGTGCATAGAAATTTACTCAAGCAAATCACTCATTTTGTACTTAAAAGTCTTTTCAGTGTTGGAAGAGCTAACAATAACTTGGTAATATTCATGGGCTTCCCGATAGGAGTGCATTTTTTATATAATATAATTATATTTGTGTGGAGTGGCATATGAGCCATGAGAATAGTCACAAATAGTTGCTACCTCAAATGAGGCTATACCTGTCCACTTGGGTCTCTGACACACGTGGAGGCACATAGCTTTTAATGTGTCTATCAAAACTGTAATGGGATGAAATGTATATTTGCATTGTCTAAATTGTGTGTATTTCCTTACAAAGCATTTAAACCTCCGTGTTTATTTTTAATTTTAATTTACATGGATAGTATTACTTTTTTCTTTTAAATGTGATACTGTAATATGGATTAATCACAAGGAAAATGGCAATTGCTCTTTTTTAACAGTTTGTAGTTTCTTAGTAAAATATTGTTTTCATATGGAATAATGCAGTCTAGCATGAGATAAATATATGTGTACACACACAGGTGAGGTGAGCTCACCCAGTGTACTCCACTAGGTGAGTACATACACAAGCACACACATACATAAGAAAATTCACTTTTGCAAATAGAGTGGTAGACAGTTGGAACAAGTTAAGTGAGAAGGTGGTGGAGGCCAAAACCATCAGTAGTTTCAATACGACAAAGAGTACTGGGAAGACGGGACACCACGAGAGTAGCTCTCATCTTGTAACTACACTTTTTTTTACATCCTGTAAGTACACTTGGTAATTACACACACATCCACAAGCAACCAAGGTGTTTCTTTCTGGACCAAAAACTAGATACTGTATATTACCCGGAAACATTTGATAAAAACAGGACTGCTGGTACTTAAACAAAATAGTATGGAACTCATTAAGATTTAAAGTATTGTTCCTGGTATGGTCTTAAGGAATACTGTTGTTACACAATAACTTATACAGTATGTGTGTGTTGTATTTTGGTGCACTTAATAAAGTGGAGTACTGTAGATGATGGCCACGGATGTGAGCTACCATACCAACCATACTAGTTATCAGCTACTGATAAGACTCCTTAATGTGAGCATTCAAAGCAGCCCTTTAACAAACAGTCTTCAAGTTGTAATTTTTCTTACTTTCTGAGCTAGTGCTCATAAAAATTGAGCATGAGAGTATTGTGTGTGTTTAACATATCCCCAAGCACTAAAATCAATACCTGACACCATGTATTGGAATTGTTTAACTGCTTTCATGTTTATTATCCTCTTTTTTTTCTATCAAGAAGCCTTTTTTTTTGGGGGGGGGGGTGGCTACAGAACCTTCAGAAATCTGCCTGATCATTATCACACGGTAAATTAAAAGAGCACATTCAAGTCTCTATACATTCTGCTCTCTCCATAGGTTGTATCAAGGAAATTGCTACATTCTTGCCATCTGATACAAACATTACTAACTAACTTTGGTAACTAATCACCTTTGGTACAAAATGCTTATCAATTCATTTACAAATGAGACTTTGGACACTCCTTTCACTTTATTATATTCTTGGTGACTCGGATACTTTTGATATCGTTCGCCTTATGCGTTTCTGTTCTCGTATTGGCATCCTTGGTGATATTTAGCGCCCTCTGATTATCCCGCACATTTGATGGTGCTACATAGCTCTTCCCGGTTTGGTGCCTTCTTTTGATAATTACTTACTTACTTTCACTTTATTAGTGAATGACAAGGATAGACATGGCCTCCTTCAGTGCTCTGGAGTTCTGTCTTTTGCCAGTTCAGTAATCTACTTATGCCTGACATTTGCACATCAACGCTTCATGGTGCTTGTAGCCACAAGGACCACCACCTTTGCCACTGTGAGCAATAGTGGATGTGTGCAATATTTGCCAGAACAAAACTCCTTTTGCATCAGTATCTTGAATTGATTCAGATAACGGGTTCCATCTGGCACAATCTTCTATAATTGGCTTATGTACTTTACACCAGCTGACTGACTGACACGCACTGCATCTTGTGCATTAGAGGCATTAAATATGCCAAAACTAGAAGACAAGAAAAAGAGGTGATATGATCACTACATACAAAATCGTAACAGGAACTGATAAAATCGATAGGGAAGATTTCCTGAGACCTGGAACTTTAAGAACAAGAGGTCATAGATTTAAACTAGCTAAATACAGATGCCGAAGAAATATAAGAAAATTCACTTTCGCAAACAGAGTGGTAGACGGTTGGAACAAGTTAGGGGAGAAGGTGGTAGAGGCCAAGACCATCAGTAATTTCAAGCGTTATATGACAAAGAGTGCTGGGAAGACGGGACACCACGAGCGTAGCTCTCATCCTGTAACTACACTTAGGTAATTACTTGTTTACACCAGCTGATACTCTCCAAGCTTGTGTACTTGCCTACACCAGCTGATACTCTCCAAGCTTGTGTACTTGCCTACACCAGCTGATACTCTCCAAGCTTGTGTACTTGCCTACACCAGCTGATACTCTCCAAGCTTGTGTACTTGCCTACACCAGCTGATACTCTCCAAGCTTGTGTACTTGCCTACACCAGCTGATACTCTCCAAGCTTGTGTACTTGCCTACACCAGCTGATACTCTCCAAGCTTGTGTACTTGCCTACACCAGCTGATACTCTCCAAGCTTGTGTACTTGCCTACACCAGCTGATACTCTCCAAGCTTGTGTACTTGCCTACACCAGCTGATACTCTCCAAGCTTGTGTACTTGCCTACACCAGCTGATACTCTCCAAGCTTGTGTACTTGCCTACACCAGCTGATACTCTCCAAGCTTGTGTACTTGCCTACACCAGCTGATACTCTCCAAGCTTGTGTACTTGCCTACACCAGCTGATACTCTCCAAGCTTGTGTACTTGCCTACACCAGCTGATACTCTCCAAGCTTGTGTACTTGCCTACACCAGCTGATACTCTCCAAGCTTGTGTACTTGCCTACACCAGCTGATACTCTCCAAGCTTGTGTACTTGCCTACACCAGCCGATACTCTCCAAGCTTGTGTACTTGCCTACACCAGCTGATACTCTCCAAGCTTGTGTACTTGCCTACACCAGCTGATACTCTCCAAGCTTGTGTACTTGCCTACTGTCTCAGTATCTGACTCTTTCCATGTTACCTTTTGTTGGTTCCAGGAATCAGAGTCCCTGCAGCCTTGTCTCTGACCAGGACTCCTGGTTGGTGGTCTGGTCAACCAGGCGTTAGATACAACAGCTCGCTGTCTGAAGTTTCAATCACAGGAAAGTTGATCAGGTATTCTTTGAAAGTATTTATAAAATTCTTTTGAACACAGCAGCTATTTATGCCTGTTATATTTAGAGGAAAAATATTGAAAAGTCTTGATCCCTTAATATTGATAGAATTTTTTCAGCATATCTATTGCACCTCTGCTCTTCAGCAGGACAATTTTTCACTTCCTGCCATGCCTCTTTGTCTCACGAGTTATTTCTGTGTGCAGATTTACATCCAGTCTCTTTATTATTTTCCAAAAGGTAAATCATTATGTTATCTTGAGGTTATCTTGAGATGATTTCGGGGCTTTTTTTTAGTGTCCCCGCGGCCCGGTCCTCGACCAGGCCTCCACCCCCAGGAAGCAGCCTGTGACAGCTGACTAACACCCAGGTACCTATTTTACTGCTAGGTAACAGGGGCATAGGGTGAAAGAAACTCTGCCCGTTGTTTCTCGCCGGCGCCTGGGATCGAACCCAGGACCACAGGATCACAAGTCCAGCGTGCTGTCCGCTCGGCCGACCGGCTCATCTCTTGACTGTACTCTAACGAATAGAGTGAGAAATTTTAACATTCCCAATAATTTAGATGTTTTATTGAATGGAATTGATCAGGTAAAGATCTCTGAAGGTTTTCCAGGTCAGCAGTTTTTCTAGTTTTGAATAGGGCTGTTTGTGGATGATGATATTCCACACTAGAGAGCACTAGTGTCGTGACAAGTATCATCATTGGTATGGCATCCCTTGTTTGGAAGGTCTTGTTATCCAACCTGTTATTTCTCTTGCAGTTGTGACATCGACTTTGTTTTCTTTAAAAGTAAGAATATCTTGTATTATAAATAGGGTCTTTGGTTACTTATGGCAGTTTTTTTAAGATATGGCATTAACAGATTTGTATTCTACATCTTGATCCATATGCAAGTATAAAGCTACAAAAATAATTGACAGCAGAAAAAAAAATTGACTGTAAAATATTTCAGAGGGTACAATTACCCCGAGTTGCAACAGAATTCCTGTGACAAGGAAATGCGTCCTTGTTGCTACATTTGTATATTTATGAGGACATAAGTACTGTACTCCTTACTTTCTTATTTTAACATGTACTGTAGCAACAAACTTAGATGGCAGAACTTGTTACTTAATGGACATCTTATATTTATGTTGTGTTCTGTCAGTTTTAGACTGCATTTATGGATGCAGCCATAATCAAGTGGAAGTAGATTACATATAAATATTGGTTTGCATTGAAATTAAGTACAACAATTCATTGATAAGTAATTGGTATTCAAGGAAATTTAAAGCTTCATTGCACTTAAGTAGATATCTTTTTGATTGGAGGAACATCACAGGAGGATGAGCTCACCATGGCAAACTTTGTTGACCGTAGAGGGTAGTCCTTAGGTTGCGTTTTTCATATTTGTGTCGGTAGCCTCTATCACATGTCAAAGTGTTTATTTGATGATGGGTAGAAACTAAGAGCAGTTGAAGAGTTTGGATTGGCACACATTTATTCATTATTAAGGACTAAGTATTATGAAAGATTAACTGTCCCAAAGAGTCTAATAATGAATTTACATTTTAAGTTTCCATGTAATTTTGTAACCATTGGCTGTGCATATATGCAGCTTATCGCTTCATGATCAAGGTTATATGTCTCATAAAGTAGCCAGACTATTTAAGTATGAATTTAATGTATTTTTTATATACAGGTTGTTTCAGACAACTGTGTATTTCATTGACCTTTATGTATGTGGTAAATACCTTGACATAGTCAACACCTTACCTTATGTTCATTGACTCACTCATTCTCGTTTACTGCATTCATTCTTTCTGATTCATTTACTCATATTTGTTTTAATGCATTAATTTGTTAATTTCTCATTTTAATATATTAATTACCCCATACTCTTTAATTCATCTCTCACTCACTAATTCATATCCACACGTCCTACACATGTGTATGAATGGTACTCTTGTTGGGCAAAATAGCTGCAAAGTTTGTCATACATCATTTATCCAAACCACTAACCGTCTCTTTCAGAAAATTGTTTGCTCACTAAATGTGATATTTGTGATCCACTAAAGTTGTTTGCAGCGGCATTACATGTTTGGATTTAATGGATCGATTGCACCGGAATTGTTTGAAGAGCTAGGAACAAGAGGTGACAAAGTTGCCTGAAACAATTGAGGCCCATCAAAAGCAGCACATTGCTTGCAACTATTTATTTGCTTGTGGAATTTACCAGCTGTTTCCATTATCAGCTTTCCCAACATTGACATATATTTTTCCTTTAAGTGTTTTCCTGGGCCATTCCCACACTGCATCAGCACCACATTACCTTTTTGGCTTTCTAAGTATCATCCTGATACCTATGGTCTTATCACTTGCTCACTCTGTACTGAGTGCTCACAACATACCTACAGTGACACTTTGTACTCAGTGTGGACAAGGTGAGTACACTGTATTCAGTGTTGACCTAGTGAACAAAGACAAATTATTTAGCATGGGCAGGACATGAACAAGGGGACACGTGGAAACTGAGTACGCTGTGACGGTAACGAGTTGGAAATGGTGGTCGGCAGTCTTCCAACTAGCAGGTGTCAGTGCTGGGCCACATATTAAATATTAAAAAAAAGAAAAGAAAAAAAAGAGAAAAAAAAAGAATGACTGCGTGATTGGTAATCTGTGGTAAGGTAAGAAACATAAAACACAATAATAAACAATGTAGTTTAATAACAATAAAAAACAAAGTGAAGTAAATGCAAAATCTTGGCTTAATGGTAAAAAATGTCAAGTGGAAAAATAAATAAACATGAAAATAGATTACGTTAATGGGGGAGGAGAATTGACATACAAAGGTAAATAAAATATGAATGCTGGAATATATGCACTTTCTATAAACCTCTATTTGACCACACAAGGTGAGTCACTTAGGTGTTCATAGTCTGAGAGCACACGATATTCTGGCTGGCAGAAACGCAAGGGACTCCAACAATAACTGGCGATGACTTGTGATTGGCGAGGAACCGGAGTGGCGTGTTGGTTGGCGACCAATGAGAAAGCTGGATGGCCGCAAGTCGCTAGTTAGGCAGTTGAAGGGTTCGGCGCGTCGACCAGGTGCTGGAGTGGGGGGAGGAGGGAGTTGCTGGTGCGTGTGGCTGTCTTGATATATACGTTTAGCCACTACAAAACGTATCTTGCATATTGTTGAGGACGTGATGAAATACGAAAATAGCAGGCTAAATCTCTGATAAGAGATTATCGTCACACCCCAAATAAGCCACATACATATTAGAAAGAACTTTTTCAATGTCTGGGTAGTTAATTAATGAAATGCATTAGGTAGCGATGTGGTGGAGGCTGACTCCATACACAGTTTCAAATGTAGATATGATACGTTCCCGAGCTCAATAGGCTTGGGAACCTGTACACCAGTTGATTGACAGTCGAGAGGCGGGACCAAAGAGCCGAAGCTTAACACCTACAAGCACGACTAGGTGAGTACACATAGAGATGGCACTTGAATCTTTATCAATAAACACACTCTTCATTTTAGTGGTCAATGCCTCACATTTTCTCTTCTCAGGGTTGTTAGAAGAAGCCTTGGCTGACACATTGTGTGTTTTGGATTGACATAGTGACAGGAGGCTTTGTGTTTTTGCGATAAATCCAGGAATGTAGAAGTTAATGCTTGAATGCTCATGTCACACAGAAACAACAGTAGAACAATTTTCCCCTTGTACAGCATGGATGCTTGTGAGGGCACTCCTGTCATGGGTGCTGCCCGAGGACTAACCTACGGATCTTCAGTTCACATACCTGGCCAAAGTATCCCAACTAAATTCAAATTTTGTTAATTAAGTGAGCTGTATTTAAAAAAAAATTAATCAAAACTGAACAACTTTGCATACAAGACAAAGATACAAAAGTTTCAAAATAAATCTCAAATGCTGTAAATGTAATTCCCCAACATTCTGGTTAGATTTATTATGGTAAAATTCACCTTTGTTTTGTTTCCACTAATGTTATAAGTAGCAGTAATTAGGCTTCATGTTGCATGTTGTTGTTTTATTTATCCAGGTTGGCAAATTTGACATTTAAAAAGTATTGCAAATTATATGGAAATCATGTTGAGGTTAAATACAATAGTGTTTGATCCATTATTGTATGTTCAGTAGGATATTTCTGCCAAACCTCTCTCAAACAATTTAGTCGATAAAATACAATGAAATGCAAGGGAGAAAGTGTGTTGTTGTTGTTGGTCTGATTCATCTCGGAATGGAAAGCAACAGTTCAACATCATCTATATCTATTGTGTATGTTTGTAACCCATTATGGAATAGTTCAAATGCTGGTCCCAGCATCATGCACGAGCGGGGACCAGCACCATGCACGAGCTGGGACCAGCACCATGCACGAGCTGGGACCAGCACCAGGCACGAGCGGGGACCAGCACCATGCACGAGCGGGGACCAGCACCATGCACGAGCTGGGACCAGCACCATGCACGAGCTGGGACCAGCACCAGGCACGAGCGGGGACCAGCACCATGCACGAGCTGGGACCAGCATCGTGCTGGTTTTGGAAATAGGTTGTTTTATAAGCTTGTAGCATTATACACAAGAGTTCATCTGTGTAAATGGACTTGAGGTGATGCATAAATGGGTCAAGTTATGATTGTCGTGCTCTCGGGTTTGAATCGTAGGCGAGTGGTTGCAGAACTGATTGTCTTTAGCTATATTTTTACAGAAAATGTTGTGTTTTAAAAAACTCAAGCAATTGGTTAATTTTGTTTAGCAGAAAGCATCTGATTTATAAGACCAGAGTATTAAGTAGAGCAAGCTAAGTTTCCTAGCTGATATTGTGTGTAATATCTGATTATACTGATAACTAAAAGTAAATCTGATGTTGAATGTTTAATTACATTCATGGACACCTTGATCATACAAATACATTATGTTTACTAATGAATATGCCAGTGTTTTGCCATGTACATATATATGTAAAATACCTAACACAATGTTAGGGATGAACTGATGATGACCGCCACCTCACTTCTCTCACATGCCACTTGACAGTGATCTGTGTAGTGGTTGTGCCAGAAACAGTCCCAGTCATAGATATTCATTTTAGAATATCGCTCATAAGTTATTGACAGGAGGTTCCTGTATGTCTGCACCAGTATTTTGTTCAAAGGACTTAGAGACCAGAGCCTTGTAATACCCACCATGATTGTCAGAAACTACAAGCTGACAAGGGAATGTCATTGTGCAGTGTTTCAGACTTTGGTCATCACTTGTCCACGCTCCACAAACTAGGTGTGTTCGCAGGTGCAGTAAGTGCAACTTGGTAATATAGCTGGCTCCTATGTGCTCCCTTGAATGGAGGATATGTCAACTGTGTATCATAGATTTCAAATAAATAACACAATGTAAAAATGTATATCTTTCGTTTTCTTTGCCTATCGCCCCTCGTTATGGATATTTGTTAGATGGCAATCAGAGTACATCATAGCCTTCCTTGTATGATTATTGACTAATTGAGATTGTACCTGTTCCCTTTCATCAAGTTTCACTGAACATTTTGCCATTTTTTACTACTATTTTAAAATTAATTTTTTTATGACTGAAAAATAGAACATTTTTGCATACGTAAAGACCACTAAATAGTGTTGTGATGTGATTTGGAATAAAGCAGTAACTATTCTGGCAGTTGGTGTGCCAAATATGCACATTCATAAAAAAAAGAGAAAACAAAAATAAATCTGTTTGGGTCCTCTACTGTGTATCAAATGCAGGCAAAAACAATGAGAACGAAAACTTTAAACATTTAATTTACACAAAATGATAACAATGAAAACAAACCCCTTATCCACTTTTCTTAAACACAATCAAAAGAGAAATATATACGTGTGAATTTTACGTTAATAACAAAGGTGAAGGTAATATCTTATACAAAATGCTATGTGCGTCTACCGTCACCCATGGGCGAGGATAGATGCTGAAGCAGTGAGCACTAGAAGGGTAATCTGGTGCGCTGGATTGATTGATTGATAAAGATTAAGCCACCCAAGAGGTGGCACGGGCATGAATAGCCCGTAAGTGGTGGCCCTTATGAGCCATTAACAGTATCGAGTGATGATACTGGAGATCTGTGGAGGTGCGACGGCACCCTGCGTGACGGGAGATGTCTCCCGGACCAAATGGTGACCAAATGGTGGTTACTCCTGATTGATAAGGATTAAGCCACCCAAGAGGTGGCACGGGCATGAATAGCCCTTAAGTGGTACAATTTTTTTTTTTTTCCGTAATTCTTTTCATTATTATGACATTGCATTTAATCATCGAGCTGTTATCGCGGGGGAGGATACTGCTTCACAGTCTTTATGAGGGTGTCCAGCTGCTGGACACCTTTGTTGACCAGGAGAGTGGCTCTGTTGATGGCTTCAGGGTGGCCACAGCAAGATTCAGGAACTCTTAAAGCTCTTCTAAGGTCGTTGGTTGCTTCACATTCTAAAAGATAGTGAAGTAATGGCTTTTCTGTGACAGTTTGGCAGAAGATGCACTCTCTCTGTCGGGTTCACCAATCTCCCAGTTGCATCTGTAACCTAGACGTAGTCTATATAACCTAACTGCTATTTCCCTGTGGATTCCTTTTGGGATATTTAATCTTTCTAATTTAGTTGCCTGAAGATACCATGTTGCAGAGGGCGAGCCTTCAGCTATTCTCTGGTGTAGGTAGGCTTTGTTGAGGTGTGAGAGTTTTTTGGTGATGATGTTTTTAATGTTCTCTAGGCTGGGTTGAATTGTTTTATCTATCACTGGATGACGAGTTGCCAGTTTAGCAATTTCATCAGCTTTCTCATTTAATGGGATTCCAATATGGGATGGGATCCAGTTCAAGGTTATGTTGAGTCCTTTGCCTTTAGCGACTGCTCCAAGATACAAAATGGTGGTAATTATCTCCACGTTATCTTTCCACTGTTTTTGTCCTAGTATTTGAAGTGCAGCTTGGTGCGCTGGATGCTGGCAAGCCTTTATATACGGGGTGTGACATCACTTTGGCGCGAATTCTGGAGCTGAAGAATAGAAGCCGGCAAGATAACGACCATCATGATGGCTTGTCTGGCGACGGGAACGCTGGCTAGATGGCAGGTGTTCTGTGTCTCGTCGATGGTAGGGTGAAGGGGGGGTTACCTTGAGGTGCTTCCGGGGCTTAGCGTCCCCGCGGCCCGGTCCCCGACCAGGCCTCCTGGTTGCTGGACTGATCAACCAGGCTGTTGGACGCGGCTGCTCGCAGCCTGACGTATGAGTCACAGCCTGGTTGATCAGGTATCCTTTGGAGGTGCTTATCCAGTTCTCTCTTGAACACTGTGAGGGGTTTGCCAGTTATGTCCCTATGTGTAGTGGAAGCGTGTTGAACAGTCTCGGGCCTCTGATGTTGATAGAGTTCTCTCTCAGAGTACCAGTTGCACCTCTGCTTTTCAACGGGGGTATTCTGCACATCCTGCCATGTCTTCTGGTCTCATGTGATGTTATTTCTGTGTGCAGGTTTGGGGGAGGTGTGTCTAGACAATACGTGTGACACATGTTCTCGTTGTTGATGTCGAGTCTTGATGTTGGAGCACGCAGATACGTTGGTGGTAAGGAACGGGCAGAATCTACTGCTATGGATGAGATAACCGTAACAGTGTATAAACAACACACTTGAAAAACCCTATGGGTTGTTATGGCTGTGCTTTGGGTAGGGATAAACATAAGGGTTTTATTAATTATGAATATTTATTTACCTTCACAGTTTACCCTAAAATAATGGACAGGGCTCTCTAAAGGTAAGTGAAGTATGAGCCCCACAGATCTGGCCCACAGTGAATCTTCACAAATGATAATTATAAAATAACCTGTTGTTACAGATGGTAGCTTAACCAGGCCCATGGGATAAATAGTCACTGCTTTTAAAATAAAAGCGGTGAAATTCTGTGGGGAAGAGTACACATTACCGTGCTCCACTGTCTAAACGCCTAAGTGACGCGCGCGCGCGTCGAGCGGGGTACTTTTAAAAGCGCACACGCGGACCCAGCGACCTCGGGACCATTTGGTCACCATTTGGTCCGGGAGACATCTCCCGTCACGCAGGGTGCAGTCGCACCTCCACAGATCTCCAGTATCATCTCTCGATACTGTTAATGGCTCATAAGGGCCACCACTTACGGGCTATTCATGCCCGTGCCACCTCTTGGGTGGCTTAATCTTTATCAATTAATCATCCAGCGACCTCTTGCTCGCCTCCATCTCGCCAGATCACTACAAAACGCCCACCCTCCTCCCGGGAAACCCAGCTTCCCCGGTTTTACTTTCCAAGGGAAGACGTAAAGCAGTTCGCTGGAGACACTTGTTCCATCTTGCTACGGATTTGTTACCTTGGGGGTGCTCCGACGGAACCCCCAAAGTGCAATCAGAGATGTCTCTTCACTGTATTTGATTTAATACATTAACGGCTATCCATTAATTTTATTTCTGTATATTAATTTATGGCTATTCACTAATCATTATTAGTCACCATAATTAATTCCTCTTTATTTATCTATTTATTCGTTAATGAGCTATTATGATTCTTTAAGGATTATCAATTATTCATTCATTTATGATTGTATTATTAATTATTTATTTAAATAATTAATTATTATTTTAAAAATTAAAATAAGTCCCCCACTCCGTGAGCGTTTTCTTTCAACCACAGAATTACTAGTTCTTAAACAATAACATTTATTATTTTAAATTCTCCCACACCCTTGTGAAAGTTACTTGACTATATGCAGGCGAGGAGTCACAATAACGTGGCTGAAGAATGTTGACCAGACCACACACACTAGAAGGTGAAGAGACGACGACGTTTCGGTCCGTCCTGGACCATTCTCAAGTCGATTGTGGGACCGAAACGTCGTCGTCGTACTTTCACTTTCTAGTGTGTGGTCTCGTCAACTTACTTGACTATCCTCTACCGCCCTTGTGATAGGTTATCTTGAGATGATTTCGGGGCTTTTTAGTGTCCCCGTGGCCCGGTCCTCGACCAGGCCTCCACCCCCAGGAAGCAGCCCGTGACAGCTGACTAACACCCAGGTACCTATTTTACTGCTAGGTAACAGGGGCATAGGGTGAAAGAAACTTTGCCCATTGTTTCTCGCCGGCGTCTGGGATCGAACCCGGGACCACAGGATCACAAGTTCAGCGTGCTGTCCGCACGGCCGGTCGGGGAGGAACAGGGAATCAAGGTAATATCTAACATTAATCAAACACGAAATGACCGTTACACTCTACACGTACACTGGTCCATCCCCCATACACAGTATCCTCGTGCCAAGCACTCTACATCTTTACCAGTGTAATCACCTCTGTCAACTTTTATTGTAATTATTTCTTGATATAAAATCTTGCTACAGTGTAGCCTTTCATGTTACCTGATATGTTAGATGAAGGACCTGCCCGAAACAGTGTGTGTGTGTTAGTGGCTTGGCATAAATATAAAAATACCAGTCTAATGTAATCTCACCAACCCATTGTGCCTTCTTGCAAATAAATTATTATTATAGATGACACTAAAGGCGTCTGCAAGTTGCATTTACATAAACTACAAATATATACAGTACATAGATACAGTGTCACAAACTTAACAGGAAAACGAGTTACTGAAATTTAAGAATGTAGCTAAATTCTCTACACTTCTCCATAGACAGACTCCACACCGTTGAATCTCTCTTGCCACTACTGGCAGCATTGTGCAAAATAACTCATACTGCAACCGTCCTTTCCTAAGTCAACTATGCAAATATCACATAAACACTACATAAATTATTAATGCTACTGGCTTTGCAATACTTAATAAATGCGAAGTCTAAAACATAGCCACAGTACTTCACATATTCTTAAATAATCCCGTGACCGGAGGCGCCCTAACACCCGGAAGTCGCTCAAGGAATATTCTCTGCACTTTTGTCTCCAAGTCATTGTTCCTCTACAACAGACCACCCTGGTCGTAACTCTGTTATGTGTGTGTGAGAGAAAATGAATTTATTTGTGCATAAAAAGAAGCCTCCCCACCATGGGCTAATAGCCATTCTACAGTTTCTTGTTTCTACAATGTAGGACTGAGAAATAGACACTGCTTTCACAAAGCGGGGAAGTTTCTGTGGGAAGAAAACGTATTACTAAGAGTTGAGTCTAACCGCCTAAGTTGCGCGTTATCCATTAATATTATTTCAGTATAATAATTTATGGTTATTTACTAATCATTATTAGTCACCATAATTAATTATCGACTTTAATTATCTATTTTATTCGTTATATTTAGCTATTATGCTTCTTCATTTAAGGATTATCATTATAATTAATCATTATTATGATTATTATTATTAATTAATTATTTGTATTTAATAATTAATTAATTATTATTATTATTATTCTTAAAATAAAATAAGTCTCCCACTCTGTGCGCCTTTCCTTCCAACCGCAGAAACAGGAGATGCCTTTACACCCAAATACAGTAATACCAAATAATATACATATGGAAGATACTGGAGGGCCAGGTCCCAAATCTACACAGTAAAATAACAACGTACTGGAGTGAACGACATGGAAGAAAATGCAGAATAGAACCAGTGAAGAGCAGGGGTGCCATAGGCACAATCAGAGAACACTGTATAAACATCAGAGGTCCGCGGTTGTTCAACGTCCTCCCAGCAAGCATAAGAAATATTGCCGGAACAACCGTGGACATCTTCAAGAGGAAACTAGATTTATTCCTCCAAGGAGTGCCGGACCAACCGGGCTGTGGTGGGTATGTGGGCCTGCGGGCCGCTCCAAGCAACAGCCTGGTGGACCAAACTCTCACAAGTCAAGCCTGGCCTCGGGCCGGGCTTGGGGAGTAGAAGAAGATGAGATGTTTATTCAGGTAAAGGTACATACATTGAAAATGAGTTACAAACATAATGGGTTTATAGATAGAGCTAGTGCATATATACAGTGCCTGAAGCCATTAATACGCACAGCGTTTTGGGCAAGTTGTGGGAGCACAAATTAGACTAAAATTGAATACTAATTGAAATCAAAGCAGAAATTGAATTAAAAAAGTAAAAAAAAAAGTCAAGGAGAATGATAATAATTACAAGATAGATGGTTAGTTTAGTTCATTTATTATGCACCCCATACCCATCTTGTGGGCGGTAGTGGAAAGGGTTACAGAGGCACATAATGGGCTCAGGGACTGAACCCCACAATTCATTTAGCTAAGCAAGTTACAATCTTGATGAGCTAGTTACAACATTCAGTATAAGTCGTCACATCAACAATGGGTTCGAGATCGACCTCAAGTACAGGTTCTAAATTAAGCAACTGACATATGTGGAGAGCTAGTGTCACAATTGATATGTTTGTCCTGCACACCGCCCCCCATCCAGTGGGCAGCGGTGGATAGGTTACAATCACTCAGTTACTACCTACAGTTAGCAAACTGGGGATATTTGGCTAAAATTTCTGGCAGCAGATCATTTTGATTGAAATATTTACACATCGCTGGAACATTGGTTATAGAATTGTCTCTAAATTCACGTATCTTTTCGCACTCCATCACATAGTGACGGAGGGTGTGCGAATAATTTTGTTGACACAGTTTACATTTGGTCAGGTCTACATCGGCAGATAATGAGAATTCCCAGAGATACTTGTAACCGAGTCTAAGCCGAGCAGTAGTAACATCTAGAAGTCTGCTGATTTTATTGGATGATCCATAGATGTGTGGCTCCTCTTGCATGATAGTATGATGATAGATGGAATTACTGGTGTCAATTTCACTTTGCCTTAAATCTACAAGATCTTGTTGAAGTTCTCGGTGTACTGCTGCTCTCAGATTGCTCATTGACAATCCAAGGTTACACTCAACGGCTCCTTTAAAGGCAGATTCTTTGGCTAACTTATCAGCTCTATCATGCATTCGGAGGCCAACATGAGATGGAGACCACATGAAATGGACTCTGTTACCATCATTAATAATTTTGTTGTATTCGTGTCTAGCTTCTGACACGAGCATGTGGGATGGAACAACAGAAAATGCATCAGAACAGCTGAAGGAAATTTTAACTAAAACAAAAGATTATAATTTTCTTTAAGTTTATACATAGCAGATATCACTGCCATGTGATATCTGGCAGAATCTGTGATATCTAGTAGAACTCCCAGAACCCAATGCAGGTACCCACAGGGTTATAAACCAATGAAAAGAACACTGCTCCCCCCCCCCCCAAAAAAAAGCGGTGGGTTTTCTGAGGGAAGAAAATGGTGTGTTGGGAGCCGAGTCTAACCGCCCAAGCTGCGTGCGCACCGAGCCAAGGTTATATAAGCTCTGCCCGCAGACTGGGGTGCCCACGGGAGACATCTCCTGTCCACGAGGCTAACCATAGCCCGTGCTTCTTGCCCAGCTCCTGTGCCAGGTAAGTTACGGGCTCACCATAGCCCGTGCTTCTTGCCCAGCTCCTGTGCCAGGTAAGTTACGGGCTCACCATAGCCCGTGCTTCTTGCCCAGCTCCTGTGCCAGGTAAGTTACGGGCTCACCATAGCCCGTGCTTCTTGCCCAGCTCCTGTGCCAGGTAAGTTACGGGCTCACCATAGCCCGTGCTACTTGAAACTTGTTGAATTTACTTGAATCAAATTGAATTGAATCCCAGTAGCTGAATCTATAACAACAACTTGGGTGCCGGTAGACCCATTTGGTCCACGGGAGACATCTCCCGTCACGCAGGGTGCAGTCACACCTCCACAGATCTCCAGTATCAGCTCTTGATACTGGTAATGACTCAAAAGGGCCACCACTTACGGGCTATTCATGCCCGTGCCACCTTTTGGGTGACTTAATCATCATCAATCAATCACTGGGGTGCCCCTGTTCTCGACAAGCAAGCAGCTGCTCACTTACAAAACGCCCATCCTCCTCCCAGGATCCACTGCATCCCCTGTTTTCTTTTCCAAGGGACGATGCACATGCAGGCTCAGGGGGCACTTGTTCTAGCTTGCTAAGCATTTGCGGTATCTTTGGGGGTGCTCAGCCGGAACCCCCAAAGTGATAAGCCTGCAGATAGCTAAGAAATATTACCATGAACTGTAATTCGTGTAAATTCAAATAATGCAACTTTCAATTACTAACTATAGATGTAACTATTAATTGTAATTGATTTAATACTTTATCATTATAATGATTATTCATTATAATTATTCTTTAATACTTTATTGTTATTCATTAGTCACTAATTATTTATCATTCACCCTAATTAGCTATTTGATTCATTAAAAATAATTGCTTATCATTATACTATTTGTTATTATTATTATATTATTTATTATTATATAATAATAATAATTTATTATTTATTATTAATTTATTATTTATTATTACTAATTTATTATTTATTATTAATTTAGTATTTACTATTATAAAATAAACAAGTCCCCAATGGTCCTGGGGACCATTGGGGACTTGTTCGCATTTGTGTTCCTCACGTGTTGCCCCAAAAAATGAGGTGATTTGATAAAATGCTATGCCCAAGATTACCATCCGAGTGCTGGCGAGGAAGTGGTTCAAATAGCTTCGGCTATCACTTCCTTTTGTCCGGTCATGGTGGTCAAGCGGATTAAGGCGTCCCTGTACATACCAGTTGCGTTGCTCCTGGCAGTATGGGTTCGAGTCACTTCTGGGGTGAGTTTTCAGTTATATATATATATATATATATATATATATATATATATATATATATATATATATATATATATATATATATATATATATATATATATATATACACAATAAAGCATAAAAAAAAGGAAAGGGGTGGTAGGAGAAAAGCACACAGAAATTGTATTGGAGGGGACCTACATTCCCTCCAATGCGTTATGTGTGATTTCCTCCGAGGCTATGGGTCCCCCTTCTTCCAGCCAGAGGTGGTACTCCCTTCTATATATATATATATATATATATATATATATATATATATATATATATATATATATATATATATATATATATATATATATATATATATATACACACGATATATATATATATTATATATATGTCGTGTGTGTGTGTGTGTACTCACCTAGTTGTACTCACCTAGTTGTGCTTGCGGGGGTTGAGCTCTGGCTCTTTGGTCCCGCCTCTCAACCGTCAATCAACAGGTGTACAGGTTCCTGAGCCTATTGGGCTCTATCATATCTACACTTGAAACTGTGTATGGAGTCAGCCTCCACCACATCGCTTCCTAATGCATTCCATTTGTCAACCACTCTGACACTAAAAAAGTTCTTTCTAATATCTCTGTGGCTCATTTGGGCACTCAGTTTCCACCTGTGTCCCCTAGTGCGTGTGCCCCTTGTGTTAAACAGCCTGTCTTTATCAACCCTGTCGATTCCCCTGAGAATCTTGAATGTGGTGATCATGTCCCCCCTAACTCTTCTGTCTTCCAACGAAGTGAGGTTTAATTCCTGCAGTCGCTCCTCGTAGCTCATACCTCTCAGCTCGGGTACTAGTCTGGTGGCAAACCTTTGAACCTTTTCCAGTTTAGTCTTAAGCTTGACTAGATAGGGACTCCATGCTGGAGCCGCATACTCCAGGATTGGTCTGACATATGTGGTATATAATGTTCTGAAAGATTCCTTACACAAGTTTCTAAAGGCCGTTCTTATGTTAGCTAACCTGGCATATGCTGCTGATGTTATCCTCTTGATATGAGCTTCAAGGGACAGGTCTGGCGTGATATCAACCCCCAGGTCTTTCTCCCTCTCTGACTCTTGAAGTATTTCATCTCCCAAATGATACCTTGTATCTGGTCTCCTGCTTCCTACCCCTATCTTCATTACATTACATTTGCTTGGGTTAAACTCTAACAGCCATTTGTTCGACCATTCCTGCAGCTTGTCCAGGTCTTCTTGAAGTCTCAAGCTGTCCTCCTCTGTCTTAATCCTTCTCATGATTTTGGCGTCGTCAGCAAACATTGAGAGGAATGAGTCTATACCCTCTGGGAGATCATTTACGTATATCAGAAACAGGATAGGTCCAAGTACAGAGCCCTGTGGGACTCCACTGGTGACTTCACGCCAGTCTGAGGTCTCACCCCTCACTGCAACTCTCTGCTTCCTATTGCTTAGGTACTCCCTTATCCACTGGAGCGCCCTACCTGTTACTCCTGCCTGTTTCTCCAGCTTATGCATCAACCTTTTATGGGGTACTGTGTCAAAGGCTTTCCAACAGTCCAAAAAAATGCAGTCCGCCCACCCTTCTCTTTCTTGCTTAATTCTTGTCACCTGATCGTAGAATTCTATCAAGCCTGTAAGGCAAGATTTACCCTCCCTGAACCCATGTTGATGGGTTGTCACGAAGTCTCTTCTCTCCAGATGTGTTACTAGGTTTTTTCTCACAATCTTCTCCATCACCTTGCATGGTATACAAGTTAAGGACACTGGCCTGTAGTTCAGTGCCTCTTGTCTGTCACCCTTTTTGTATATTGGTACTACATTAGCAGTCTTCCATATTTCTGGTAGGTCCCCCGTTTCCAGTGACTTACTATACACTATGGAGAGTGGTAAGCAAAGTGCTCCTGCACACTCTTTCAATACCCATGGCGAGATTCCATCCGGCCCAACAGCTTTTCTCACATCCAGCTCCAATAGGTGCTTTTTGACCTCATCTCTTGTAATTTCGAACCTATCCAAGGTCACCTGGTTTGCTGCCACCTCTCCCAGCGCCGTGATATCTCCCTGTTCTATTGTAAAGACCTCCTGGAACCTTTTGTTGAGTTCTTCACACACCTCTTTGTCATTCTCTGTGTACCTGTCCTCGCCCACCCTAAGTTTAATCACCTGTTCCTTCACTGTTGTCTTCCTCCTGATGTGACTGTGTAGTAGCTTTGGTTCAGTCTTGGCTTTATTAGCTATATCATTTTCATACCTTTTCTCAGCTGCTCTTCTCACACTGACATACTCGTTCCTGGTTCTCTGGAACCAGGAACAATAGAATAGATGGAATAGATGTGTGATGTGAAGAATGAATGTGTGAGGAATGTGTGTGTGTGTGTGTGTGTGTGTGTGTGTGTGTGTGTGTGTGTGTGTGTGTGTGTGTGTGTGTGTGTGTGTGTGTGTGTGTGTGTGTACTCACCTAATTGTACTCACCTAATTGTGCTTGCGGGGGTTGAGCTTTGGCTCTTTGGTCCCGCCTCTCAACTGTCAATCAACAGGTGTACAGATTCCTGAGCCTACTGGGCTCTATCATATCTACCCTTGAAACTGTGTATGGAGTCAGCCTCCACCACATCACTGTGTGTGTGTGTGTGTGTGTGTGTGTGTGTGTGTGTGTGTGTGTGTGTGTGTGTGTGTGTGTGTGTGTGTGTGTGTGTACTCACCTAATTGTACTCACCTAATTGTGCTTGCGGGGGTTGAGCTTTGGCTCTTTGGTCCCGCCTCTCAACTGTCAATCAACAGGTGTACAGATTCCTGAGCCTACTGGGCTCTATCATATCTACACTTGAAACTGTGTATGGAGTCAGCCTCCACCACATCACTGTGTGTGTGTGTGTGTGTGTGTGTGTGTGTGTGTGTGGTGTGTGTGTGTGTGTGTGTGTGTGTGTGTGTGTGTGTGTGTGTGTGTGTGTGTGTGTGGTGTGTGTGTGTGTGTGTGTGTGTGGTGTGTGTGTGTGTGGTGTGTGTGTGTGTGTGTGTGTGTGTGTGTGTGTGTGTGTGTGTGTGTGTGTGTACATGTATGTATGAGAATGTGTATATGTATATATAACATTAATAAATTTGTAACTAGCGTCAAAAAATTGTTATTTGCTTAGCTAAACGAACTAGAGGGTTCAGTTCCTGAACCGATTATGTGCCTCTGTAATCCTTTACACCACCGCCCACGGGATGGGTATGGGGTGCATAATAAAGAAAGAAATTGAATTGGTCGAGGACCGGACCGCGGGGACGCTAAGCCCCGAAATCATATCAAGATAACCTCAAGATAACCAGAATAACTGCGCAGAACGCGACTAGTGAGCGCTGGGAGGAATTAATACAGTCTGCCTCAGTCTGGCTCGCGCGCTCCGCCGCCACCAAACCTTCCCTGCCATATATACTGTATATATACATGTGTATATATATATATATACATTTCCTCGCCAGTTTATGCAATATTATGACATTTGGCTTATGTGAGTATCGTGACTTGCTCTTATATAATGCCACAACAGTGCTATATATAACACGAAAACTTATTTGATATAATTTGGTGAATTATATCCAGTGACAAATATTTTGCATATTTGAGTTTAAATTACATTTGTAATATAGAAAAGCTTCCCAGACATCGTGCGAACATAAATGAAAGCTTAATTAAGTGACCCTCAGGATATAAAGTGAATAGATGTGTGATGTGAAGAATGTGAGGAATGTGTGAGGGAAGGTGAGGCACAGCGTCTCTCTCCTCATATAGTGAGGTAGTGCAGGTGTGCCTGAGCCTCGAGGAGCACACCTCACGCCCCGACGGCAACGCTACCATGCCTACCGTGGCCGTCAAGACCCTCAAGAAGGGGGTGAAGAAGGCGCCGCAGGGCAAGAGGTCAGGCAAGGCCGCTACGTCCCTCAAGGTACGTCAACATTTGTTATCCTCTTCAATTATTGTAGTTTACGAGAATTGCTCTCATATTTAACTTGAATGTTTGGTTAGGACATTTAGAGAGAGATTTAATAACTGCAATGGTGTAGTTTATATTTGGAAGTTGTAGTTGATGGTTGTGTGGGGTTGAATACGTGTCATCTCGGACTTGTACCCCAGGGTCGACTCTCACCGGGATAAAACACTGTAATATCACCAGGAGCTAACGTGTACACCAAGGTCGATCTCGAACCCATTGTTGATGTGACGACTTATACTGAATTTTGTAACTAGCTCATCAAGACTGTAACTTGCTTAGCTAAATGAATTGTGGGGTTCAGTCCCTGAGCCCATTATGTGCCTCTGTAACCCTTTCCACTACAGCCCACAAGATTGGTATGGGGTACATAATAAATGCACTAAACTTGTACACCAAGGGTGGGATATTTGTGGTATTTCACCAACTGACATTTCCGTTCTCATGAATAATGAATAAGCTAAGCCACTGCGTCACGCCAGTTGCTGCCGACTCTCTCATTAATCATGTATATTAGACACTAAATATTTCCGTCTTCCAAACACTTTACGAAGGATATTAATATACAATTAAAATATAAATGTTAAATTGATTACGTTCTGGAAGACTTGTTAATTTGTATATAAGAGAGTATAGGGTTGAGGTAATCAATGAGGTGAGGGTCGCCAAGCGCGTGCCGCCCTCACTATAAGGCAACCACGATGCTCCATTCATTTACTTTATAAATACGGAAAAATTACATGTGAAAAATAGAGAATGCTTAACGCGTTTTCGGCTACATCGCCTTCATCAGAGCAAAGTAGAATGGAGCTCCATTCTACTTTGCTCTGATGAAGGCGATGAAGCCGAAAACGCGTTGAACATTCTCTATTTTTCACATGTGGTTTTTCCGCATATTTAAATAAGTGTTTTTTTTATCATTGTTGCTTACTTTATAAATATTAGAACATGTGGTGATACTACATGAATGAATTTATTTATATTCATTTATAAAAATCGTATTTTA
The DNA here is from genome assembly GCA_020271785.1 of Procambarus virginalis. NCBI lineage: Eukaryota > Metazoa > Arthropoda > Malacostraca > Decapoda > Cambaridae > Procambarus > Procambarus virginalis. Next base: position 648,581 of record WNGS01028583.1, on the reverse strand, counting down.
TTGCCATGCTTAATACTGATAAATATATGAATAATTCAAGTTCATTGAATCTCTGCTGTAAAAGCCGCAATATTTCAGGAAATTAGGGAAGAGAGAAGAGCCGTCACTGACACATAAAGGCCAGAAAGTACGAGTATAAAGAGCTATGACATGTTTAGAGCCGAGAATTATATGTACGAGCAACATAAAACATCCACTAGACAGTGTGACATTGTAATTAACAGAATTAGGCTGGGATATTCATATCTATGACAGGTGGCCGCAGGTAATGAATCCCCCCAATGGTGAACATTCCAACTATAAACTATGTGAACAAGAGATGGGACATACTCAGCGTTACGACCCTCGGTTCCTCAGTTGGAAACCAGAGGTCAAATTGAGCTAAATAAACTATCTTATAGTATTTTGACGCATGGCGAGGCGCACTTGTCGTATCTTCCTTGCCAGACGTAAGACGAATCTTGTTGCTCACAAGCATTCAGACTCTTGAGCTTGTTGTGGATTAAGTATAACATTGTTATAAGATTAACTATCCTTAGAACGAGTAAAGTAACAATATGATGCATAGGAGAAGATTTTTAATGTGTATAGTACAACACTATATACGTACAACATATACTATATATGTACACTATATATGTACAACACTATATCTGTGATTGTCCTGTTATAAGTGACTTCAGACCTAATGATATAAAGTACTTTGAGCTGTGTAATTACTTCATACACCCAGGAATATTGGAAAATATTCTTGTGCTGTACCCAGATTTTGCTAGTGGGGGCTAATAGATCAGCTTTACATCTCGTGTGCTCACCTAGTTGTGCTTGCGGGGGTTGAGCTCTGGCTCTTTGGTCCCGCCTCTAAACCGTCAATCAACTGGTGTACAGATTCCTGAGCCTACTGGGCTCTATCATATCTATATTTGAGACTGTGTATGGAGTCGGCCTCCACCACATCACTGCCTAATGCATTCCACCTGTTAACTACTCTGACACTGAAAAAATCTTTCTAACGTCTCTGTGGCTCATCTGGTTACTAAGTTTCCACCTGTGTCCCCTTGTTCGCGTCCCACCCGTGCTGAAGAGTTTATCTTTGTCCACCCTGTCAATCCCCCTGAGAATTTTGTAGGTGGTTATCATGTCTCCCCTTACTCTTCTGTTTTCCAGGGATTTGAGGTTCAGCTCCCTTAGCCTTTCCTCGTAACTCATTCCTCTCAGTTCCGGGACCAGTCTGGTGGCATACCTCTGAATCTTCTCTTAACTTCGTCTTGTGTTTAACTAGGTACGGACTCCAGACTGGAGCTGCATACTCCAAGATTGGTCTTACATAAGTGGTATACAGGGTCCTGAACGATTCCTTACACAAGTTTCTAAAGGCAATTCTTATATTGGCCAGTCTAGCATATGCCGCTGATGATATCCTTTTGATGTGAGCCTCTGGGGGCAGATTCGGTGTGATATCGACTCACAGATCTTTCTCTCTATTTGACTCTTGCAGGATTTCACCTCCCAGATGGTACCTTGTGTTCAGCCTCCTGCTCCCTTCGCCTAATTTCATTACTTTACACTTTCCTGAGTTGAACTTTAGCAGTCATTTTATAGACCATTCTTCCAGTTTGTCCAGGTCGTCCTGTAGTCTCTGTCTATCTTCATCTGTTTTTATTTTTCTCATAATTTTTGCATCATCAGCAAACATTGAGAGGAATGAGTCTATACCCCCTGGAAGGTCGTTTACATATACTAGAAACAGGATGGGTCCGAGTACATAGCCCTGTGGGACCCCGCTGGTGACATCTCGCCACTCTGATGCCTGTTCTCTCCTGACTTTTAGTCATAGTTGGTTGTTTTTGTATTTGAAGCTGGTATTTTCTCCCCTGATTCCATGTATGACTAACCATCCTCTAAGATGGGAGTATTAGATAAACTTATAGCTAGTTTTTTTTTATCTACATTTTTTATTTATATATATACAAGAAGGTACATTGGGATGGTGAGAATACATAGCATAGTAATTACATACTTGTAAAACCACTAGTACGCGCAGCGTTTCAGGCAGGTCCTTATTCTAAGAAAATTGAAGAAAATTATTCTTAGAAAATCTAAGAAAATCTACATTGTGTAATCTTCCATACTACATCGGGTAGCAGCACGTTGCTGTGTATACCTGAGCTTGTTAATAATAAACAAAAATGCGTAGACCATTTCTACGTTCGTCTGTTGAAGGTCCCTCAAGGAGCTCACTAATACACACAGTACACAGATATTAATCATATTTTACATTTCACATTCCAGTAGTAGTCACATCATATACTGTGATTACTTACTGATTATGCATAATAATGCTGCACCTGTCATTTCTTGTTTTAGTAAAGGAGTTTTTGCTGGGCAAGTTGGTGAAGGTACAACATGAAGCCATGAGAATAATCTTAGGATGCCCAAGATGTGCTATGATTGAGATAATGAGGATGGAACTGAACTTACAGAGTATTGGGGAAAAATTTAAGAGATAACTGTACCTTCGGCGATTAATGAGAGGCGAGGGAGCTAATAAATTTAATCTTCTCACTTAAAAAGATGGGAAGAAATGAACAATGTATGTTAAAGTAAAATAAGAGAGTGTATAAGAGATCCTTATAATAATTCATTGTTGGGGGGGGGGGGACAAGAAGCCAGAGTGTATTCATATATCGAAGTGTCCCCGCACTCTATTTTCTTCCATGACGAGTCTTCAGACATTTAAATTTGCCGCTGTCTAATTAAGTATTCACTGAGAAGCCCCTTGGACACAGAGGGGCTTGATGGATTTTAATTTTAATACTGCTTCTTGCTCAAAACATGTGCACCTATTATAATCTAAGGTAATCTTACAAAGCATGATGTCCTTCAAGAATGTATTTCATTGCCAAAGAAACAATTAATATCAACATAGGAACATAACGTACATGCAGTAATTCTTCTCTCTATGTTCTCAGATTCTTAACTGTGCTGCGTTCTATTTCATTGATAAGCGAGCTCGCCCTGTCCATAGCCTTTATAAATTATATTTTTGTATATCATTTTTCCTGAGCCTTCGTCAAAATTTTCCACCACACGGGGTTGAACACTGCCTTCATTAGTGGATAGTTCATTTTCCTGAGACGAAACAATGACTTGGGGAGCCGGTCCGCCGAGTGGACAGCACGCTGGACTTGTGATCCTGTGGTCCTGGGTTCGATCCCAGGCGCCGGCGAGAAACAATGGGCAGAGTTTCTTTCACCCTATGCCCCTGTTACCTAGCAGTAAAATAGGTACCTGGGTGTTAGTCAGCTGTCACGGGCTGCTTCCTGGGGGTAGAGGCCTGGTCGAGGACCGGGCCGCGGGGACACTAAAAGCCGAAATCATCTCAAGATAACCTCAAGAAGAAGATCCATATGACACGACATCCTCTTCCTTGCTTCTTTCCCCTCCGTTTCATTCCCCACTTCACTTCCCACTACACACCATCTGTTTGCCATAGCTAATTTTTCTAGAACTTCAATCCTCTAGTCCAACTTTTTGAGGTGTTCCAAGATGTGTGTATACCGACCGCAGAGTCCACAACGCTTTTTAGGCTTCGTTTCTTACTGCCACTAGGCTATCTGTAATCGTCGCCTTTCTCCCAAACGTTGATCACAGAGGATATCGTTGTCTCTTCAGTGTTTCTTCCTTGTTCTTGCTAGCCTTCCTTCGCATCTTCGTTTATCCTGCTTATGGGTGCCGGCTTGGAATCTCTCACATGGAGCTTCATGGGATAGGGAAGAACCAACATTGTGGATGATAGCAATTTGCAACAAGATGGCAACAAATTTCTCCTTTGTCAATTCTGACTACACTGTCGCGAGTCATGATTTTTACCACAATACCGACATCTGGAGTCAAACTGGCATTTCCAAGCCATATGTCCCCAATGAAAACACTTCATGCATAATATTTGTTCCTCAATATATTTTGCCACTTTCCTGTATCTCGAGTCCTTGTACAAAAAGTCTTTCTGGGGCCTCACCATTTAACAAGGCAACAGTCGAACAATGTTTCACCACGAACAATGTTCCTCTTAGCCCACACAACACTTTCATTGCTGAGATGAAGAAGTTCGGGATCCAAGTATGTCGGATACTTAAAAAAATACCTTTAGTGCAAATTATTCCCATTTCAGGAGTCACCAAAACAAACAGTTCTGAAATCCGTCAGTCGTTAGATGTTCCACTGTCTCTTCTGTCCCAACCGTTGTGTAGGGCCGGTGAACACCCTTCTTAAATAATGGTTCATATTCACCAAATTTCTTGGCCAATTGAACGGTCCACTTCAGCGTCTGATGAAAAGTTAGTTGACATGTCGAGGAAAATAAGTCGCTTCCTTCCATTAACCTGTGCCTCTTGCCGTGCGTGGGACTGTTGCATCCTTCCGGTGAGATTTTCCTGCTGAGTTTGTATAGAGCTTTGAAACCCAGATCCCAAGTTCAAGTATGTTCATTGAAACAAGAAAGAAATACATCTCAAAGGGATAGAGTAGCTTAGGCTATTTCTACCCCCCCCCCCACACCCAGATCCCGTTTGTCGTAGATCACTACACTTCCTCGGTCGTTCATCACTGTTAGTATCACTTAACTCTCTGTGCACAGTTTTTCGTTTTTGTCTCCTGGTCATTGCTACCTGAAAAGGCCTGGAATCGTCTTGTCCGTCATCCATCAAAGTCACTGGAACACAATTTCTCAACATTGTAGAACGCTCCAAGACGCACCCTTCCTCAATCACGGCTGGGATCGAACTGAATTTCAATTCCACATCACATCCACTCCAAACATCCATATTTGCTGCCGACCCAAGCTCCTATGATCCAGGGGCCTACCTGCACCATGTTACATAGGGTCAAGGTTCGCCTCCGGGAGAACCTCGTTCTCGCCACCGCCGAGATTTTAGCACAAATCTCCGCCGCCGCCAACGTCTCACCGGCCAACATCCTGGAGACAAGAGAGTGTTCTGTTAAAAACTTGCGAGCTGCTATATGGGGGATCTAGTATTATGGAGCAGAGTCAGCAGTTAGAATCAAGGTGTAACAGGGTAGTGACACAATTAGACCCGGCCCCCAAGGAACATAGGTTCCTGTTTAGACTTTAAGGTTTTAGAACAGATCCGTCGTCTGGGATACAATCAATTACGCCACTACAACAGGAGTAATGGATACACCTCAAAAACTAACTTATTTATTAAACCCTCTTAACAAGCCCAAGAGGGGCTGGTCCCAAACCTGCACACAGAAATAACATCACATGAGACCAGAAGACATGGCAGGATGTGCAGAATACCCCCGTTGAAAAACAGAGGTGCAACTGGTACTCTGAGAGAGAACTCTATCAACATCAGGGGCCCGAGACTGTTCAACATGCTTCCACTACACATAAGGGACATAACTGGCAAACCCCTCACAGTGTTCAAGAGAGAACTGGATAAGCACCTCCAAAGGATACCTGATCAACCAGGCTGTGACTCATACGTCAGGCTGCGAGCAGCCGCGTCCAACAGCCTGGTTGATCAGTCCAGCAACCAGGAGGCCTGGTCGATGACCGGGCCGCGGGGACGCTAAGCCCCGGAAGCACCTCAAGGTAACCTCAAGGTAAGGTAGCCCCTATATACATTCACAACAATAACAATAATTACTTTACCACACTATCTTACGTTAACTACCTTGGTCCACATAGGCAGGATACAAGGCTTACACTTGGGACAAGCTAGGATAAAGTTTACTAGGCAAGGGACACTAGCAAGGACTCTAGGTAGCTTAGTACCACTGGAGAAACACGTGGTTCCACTGAGCCCCCTTTAGAGTAAATTAGCAACATAAACCACTAGCGATACCCAATACACATTATTACACACTTATGCCAGAAAACGAGAATGCAGCACTACTTAGCTTTGTAAACTAGACACGGGATAAGGTAAGGGAGAGAAATAAGAGGAAGGGGAGAGGGATGCAGAGCAACAAGTAGAGTTGTTGACACCACGCCGCCAGCCAGAGAAGAAGGCCTCCCGCGTCCAGTCCAGGGCTCCCGCGTTGTTGTAGTGCCGGGAAGAGCCTAATTGATCGTGCAGCTTATACCCATTACAAAACTTCACCGATGTACAATATTGTTTACTTTACTCGTTCTAAGGATAGTTAATAATTACTACAATGTTGTACTTAATCCACAACAAGCTCAAGAGTCTGAATGCTCTGTGAGAAACAAGATTCGTCTTACGTCTGGCAAGGAAGATACGGACAAAGACGCGTCGACAAGTGCATCAAATACTATAAAGTAATTTATTTAGCTCAATTTGACCTTTGGTTTCCACTGATGAACCCAGGGTCGTAACATGTTCACACGCTCTTCTCCAGGGATTCTGACCTTTAGAAGATATTTACCACCATGACTACCCTGCAAGACACCGGCATCACCCTAACGCCACCACGACGCTACCTGGCGGACAGGACCGTGTTCGCGAGGAATATCAGCACATGAATCACCGACCCCCCTCAAAACCAACTCCAACGCCGAAGTCAACCGCAGACCAGCACTGAAGGTGACCTTCACCAAGGCCATCGCAGCGACCCACGCCACGGATTTAAGTGCGCAGGAATCACCATACTACCCACCAAAGTGACAAAGGAATGCTTCACGTAGCTAGTGCTTCAGGTGCTACCACTACACAAGTTAGTGCACCTAGCGAGCGCAGAGATGCAGGCTCTGCGTCCAGGAGCACCACTACACAGACTGCTCATCATCCCACCTGCTCTGCAATGGCCCACACTCTGCGGTCTCACCTGTCTCCTCTGACAGGATGAAATCCGAAAGATGACGGCAACCGCTTGCTCCACCACCATACCTCGACCAGCAAACCCACTCCCGTCGGAAGTCCCTGTCTTACCCGGGAACACAAGTGATTCCCTCACCACCGCCCGGCCCCTGGGGACGCTGCACCCAGCTGACCACACCACCACCGGCCCAGCCTGCAGCCTCCACCAAGACCACCATTTTACCCGTCCTCCTTCACCTCACCGACAAAATAGCGGGCAAGGACATTACCAGCTACATCAACGTCATCAACAGGCTGCTCGTCGGGAATGGACTTCCGACAGCTACTGTACCAGATGACCTTCTTCCACCTTCCACAACTGCTACCGGACCCTCCGCCCCGGGGACCCCCTGAGCCGACCCCAAGGGAGCCCTCATAGTCCGGCCACAGCGACTCCGCCGTCCCCGAGCTTGTCCCACTGACAAGGACGGCAGCAGGTCCCAGGACAGCTGACCAGGACGACGAGGCTGACTCCGAAGACTCGACCCACTCTATGACTCGACGGACTGCGAAGACGAACCCAAGGAAGTCGACCACGATGGCTCGACCGACTCCGAAGACAAACCCAAGGAAGTTGGTCGACCACGGTGACTTGACCGACTCCCATCCTTCAGTCGATGTCACCAGCTCTCCTGCCCCTCATTGGGATCCCCGGGCACCATCTCCTCCTCCAGATCCTTCACTGGCACCAACCAGACTGACAGGCTCCCATGCTGCCTCCTATGGTTATATCCGACATGGCCGCGTATTTTCCAAGGAGGACAGACAGCATAACTCTATAATCCACAACGACTACTGGGAATACAAGTGCAGATATTCAGGACGGATCCTTCTCATGGTCGTCCCCCAAGAACGCCTCGACCATCTCTGCGACTACAACACGTTGAAGAAAGAAATTCGACCAGACTACGAACTTCGGGGGAACTGGGATAAGGAAACCAGTCCTTGTAACACCCGGACATAAGAACATAAGAATAAAGATAACTGCAGAAGGCCTATTAGCCCATACGAGGCAGCTCCTATTTATAACCATCCAATCCCACTCATATACATGTCCAACCCGCGCTTGAAACAATTAAGGGACCGCACCTCAACCACCTTACGTGGTAATTGGGTCCACAAATCAACAACCCTGTTACCGAACCAGTATTTACCCAAGTCTTTCCTAAATCTAAATTTATCCAATTTATACCCATTGTTTCGTGTTCTGTCTTGTGTTGATACTTTTAATACCCTATTAATATCCCCTTTGTTAAGTCCATTCATCCACTTGTAAACCTCTATCATGTCACCCCTAACTCTTTGCCTTTCCAGTGAATGCAATTTAAACTTTGTTAATCTTTTCTCATAAGAAAGATTTCTAATTTGGGGAATTAACTTAGTCATCCTACGCTGGACACGTTCAAGTGAATTTATATCCATTCCATAGTACGGCGACCAAAACTGAACTGCATAATCTAAATAGGGCCTAACCAGAACAAGATATAGCTGAAGAACAACACCAGGTGTCTTGTTGCTAACGCTTCGATTAATAAATCCCAGTGTCCTATTTGCCTTATTAAGAACATTTATGCATTGATTTTTTGGTTTTAAATTCTTACTAATCATAACTCCCAGATCCCTTTCGCAATCTCAACACCATCTAGCTCGTATCTTGTAACTCTAGCATCATTACCTAGCCTCAGAACTTTACTTTTATCAGCATTAAACTGCATCTGCCAATCTTTTGACCATTTCAAAACCCTATTTAGATCAACTTGAAGTGATAGTGAGTCTTCTTCCGTGTTAATTTCCCTACCGATTTTTGTATCATCGGCAAATTTGTAAATGTTGATACTCAAACCTGAATCTAAATCATTTATATATATTATAAACAACAGAGGTCCCAGGACAGAGCCTTGAGGCACTCCACTAACAACATTATCCCACTCTGACTTAACCCCATTTATACTAACTCTCTGTTTTCTTTGAAATAGCCATGCGCTAATCCAACTTAATATAGCACCCCCAATACCATGAGCCTCTATTTTTTTAATCAGTCTTTCATGTGGCACTGTATCAAAAGCTTTGCTAAAGTCAAGGTACACAACATCACAATCCTTACCACTATCAACTGCCTCAACTATGCTGGAATAAAAGATAACAAATTTGTTAAATATGAACGGACATCGTTCCCTAGACTGACCCACTGTGGCCAGCCCCCGCCGACAGCCCCACTGACTCCTGCGTCGCTCAACTGTGAGCGACGTGTGTATTCACCTAGTTGTGTTTGCGGGGGTTGAGCTTTGCTCTTTCGGCCCGCCTCTCAACTGTCAATCAACTGTTTACTAACTACTTTTTTTTCCCCACACCACACACACACACACACACCCCAGGAAGCAGCCCGTGACAGCTGACTAACTCCCAGGTACCTATTTATTGCTAGGTAACAGGGGCATTCAGGGTGAAAGAAACTTTGCCCATTTGTTTCTGCGTGCAGGAATCGAACCCGCGCCACAGAATTACGAGTCCACAGAATTACGCGCTATCCACCAGGCTACGAGGCCCCCCACAACAGTGTGTACCCCCATCATTTCATCGGTTTGATCAGCCTTATGGTCTTGGATTTAATTGGCGCGTCTACGGACCCCATCCCCAGATCTCCAGTATTAGCTATTGATACTGATAATGGCTCCAAAGAACCATTAATTTTATCTCTGAAATTCTATCCCCAATAATATGTGAGTTCAATCATATCATTATTATCTCAGTAATAGTATTTCTTAGGCTTCCCAAGAGTATTCTCATGGCTTCATTTTGTATCTTCTCCAACTTGTTTAGTTTACTTTTATCAAAACAAGAAATGACAGGGGCGGCACAACCAATAAGAGATCTCACTGTATGCCAAGTGAAGACCATTGGAGTGTGAAATATATAAAACGATTAATAATTGTGTACTGTATGGTTTGTGAGCCCCTTGAGGGACCATATATAGACGAGGGTAGAAATAGCCTAAGCTACTCTATCTTTTAAGATGTACTTCCTTTTCTCAATAAACTTATTTAAACTTTACCTTTTGAAGAAATTGTTCTTTTGAAGAGTTTTGCAACATTCTGAAATGACTAGGTAAATTCAGATAAATATTGACATATTCCGCCCTTCGGATGGACTTGTCTAAGTCCACTCCTGGTTCACCTTTGACGACGAGCGGACGTCTGGACACCTCCGGGCCTCCGCCTGGGAGCCGCCAGATCACGTTCTGTTTTCGCGTTTTGGCTTTGCTACTGCCGTTTGGCATCCCTATTCAACGCACACATCGCCTTGGGTCACGGGATTGTTGATAGACTTTTTTGACTGGGTTAAAATTGGGCTTATTTGTGGACCTGCGTAAGGCTTTTGACACTGTCAACCACCAAAACCTTCTTCTTAAATTGAAACATTATGGAGTCAGAGGTCACTCCCTGCAGTACCTAAAGTCTTACCTTACTGACAGGCTCCACCATGTTTCTGTGAATAATTCAATTTCTCCCACCCTACCCATCAACATCGGTGTTCCCCAGGGGAGCATACTTGGCCCTCTCCTCTTTCTCATCTACATTAATGACCTTCCAAATGCTTCCCAACATCTCAAACCAATTCTATTTGCTGAGGACACGACCTTCATTTACTCCAGTCCTGGCCCCCTTGCTCTAAATGTCACAGTGAATACTGAGCGAAATAAAGTCCATCACTGGCTAACTGCCAACAAACTCACCCTCAATATTGACAAAACTTTCTATATTTTGTTTGGCAATAAATCCTCAAATCAAATAAATCTCAGGATAAACAATACCCAAATTTGTAACAAAGTAGATGGCAAATTCCTTGGCGTTCTCATTGACCGCAAGCTGAATTTCCAGGGAAACATTCTAAATATATCAAAAAAAGTTTCAAAAACTGTTGGCATTCTTTCTAAGATCAGATATTATGTACCCCGCCCTGCCCTGGTGACTCTCTATTACTCCCTCATCTATCCTTATCTCAACTATGGTATTTGTGCTTGGGGTTCTACTACCCAAAATCATTTACGTCCTCTAATTACTCAACACAAAGCTGCTATTAGGACAATATCTAACTCTGGCCCCAGAATCACTCGGTACCCTTACTCAAATCTCTGAATATGTTAGATATTAAGTCACTGCACATCCTCTCATGTGTATTTTATATATATAAAACGCTGAACTGTAATGTCAGTCCTGACCTTAAAAGCTTCCTAGAAGGTTGTAACAGATCCCATGAGCACCACACTAGAAAAAATACCTATTTGATATTCCAGGAGTACGACTTAGTCAAACTAGAAATGCTTTACAAATCAAGGGACCTCGAATGTGGAATGACCTTCCCAATTATGTTAAAGACTGTACCTCTCCCAACCAGTTTAAGATAAAAACTAAGTACTACCTAATTAACTCAATGTAACCTTCCTCACCCCTAAAATGTCAACCCATGTCTGCTATTTTAAACAATGCTGTTTTGTTGACCAAATTGTATTTTTGCTTTTTTTTCTGCCAAGTTTCCCCCCTTTTTTCATTTTTTTCTGATTTTTTTTCTCGACACAATTTATACTTTAATCTAAGTTAGTATTAAGTTTTAGTCTTAGTGTTTTTCCTGCCCGAAAAGCTTTGCGTAATAGTGGCTTTATTTATTTTATTTATATATATGTACAAGAAGGTACATTGGGTTAGAGAGAATACATAGCATAGCATTTGCAATCTTGTAAAGCATTGCAAAGCAATCTTTATTCATTGTATGTACTAGCTCTATCTATAAATCCATCAATATTTATATCACCCCTTGTATGTATGAACTTTACCAGAATAAAGATTTGATTTTGATTGATTTTGATTTTGAATTTGGCGGGAGTGACATGGGAGCGGGGGGTGGGCCCGACAACACGGCGCTCCTCACTGTAGGCGACCAACACACTCGGCCACGGCCTCGCCTACCCCGCGCCTCTCATGCTTTAAGAGGTAAACACAGCAGCTCTGTATATCTGAGTGATGGGTACACGCGGGCAAGTGTAACTTAGGGGTTTGTCGTGTGGTTAGTGAGACCATGAGTTGAGGAGCTGGCTCTTTCTTGGTGGTGAGGGAGGCGGTGAGGTGTTTTGGTCAGCTGGTGCTGGGGAACCCTACTGGTCAGGTCAGCTGGGCTGGGGAACCCGCTGGTCAGGTCAGCTGGTGCTGGGGAACCCTCTGGTCAAGTCAGCTGGTGCTGGGGAACCCTCTGGTTAGGTCAGCTGGTGCTGGGGAACCCGCTGGTTAGGTCAGCTGGTGCTGGGGAACCCTACTGGTCAGGTCAGCTGGGGCTGGGGAACCCGCTGGTCAGGTCAGCTGGTGCTGGGGAACCCTCTGGTTAGGTCAGCTGGTGCTGGGGAACCCTCTGGTTAGGTCAGCTGGTGCTGGGGAACCCTCTGGTCAGGTCAGCTGGTGCTGGGGAACCCGCTGGTCAGGTCAGCTGGTGCTGGGAACCCCTGGTCAGGTCAGCTGGCGCTGGAACCCGCTGGTCAGGTCAGCTGGTGCTGGGGAACCCCCTGGTCAGGTCAGCTGGTGTAGGGTCTCCCCCTGGCCTGGTTAGCTGGTGTAGGGTCTCCCCTTTGGCCGGTTAGCTGGTGTAGGGTCTCCCCTTCGGCCGGGTTAGCTGGTGTAGGGTCTCCCCTTTGGCCTAGTTGGCTGTTGTTCGGTCTTTTGTACTCGGATTATTGCGTAAAATTTAGTAGTAATCTCTCAATGTATGGACAATAGAAGCAGTTTATTGAGCAGGGTTAATTGAGTTTATTGAGGAAGTAGTTTTAAGTGGCAAATGGATTTGAGGCAGTGTGTGGTTGACGCACCCTGTCCGCAGGATGTTTTAAATGTATGGTGGATCACTGGGCATAGATGTCCTCAGGTGGCGTGTCAGAGAAGTGAGCGGAAGTGACATTTTGGGATGGTCTTGTTCAGGCCATGTGGGTGTGGGAGCGCAGGACATGTGTTGACCGGAAGTACATACATGTACAATGCCTAAAGCCACTGTTACGAAAGCATTTCGGGCAGGAAAAACACTATGACTAAAACTTAATACTAATTGAGATTAAAGTTAAATTGTGTTGAGAAAAAATAAGAAAAAATGGAAAAAAAGTGGGGGGAGGGGAACATGGCAGAAAAAAAGCAAAAATACAATTTGGTCAACAAACAGCATTGTTTAAAATAGTAGACATGGGTTGACATTTGGGGGTGAGGTAGGTTACATTGAGTTAATTAGGTAGTACTTAGTTTTTATCTTAAACTGGTTGGGAGAGGTACAGTCTTTAACATAGTTGGGAAGGTCATTCCACATTCGAGGTCCCTTGATTTGTAAAGCATTTGTAGTTTGACTAAGTCGTACTCTTGGAATATCAAATAGGTATTTGTTTCTGGTGTGGTGCTCATGGGATCTACCTGTTACAACCTTCTAGGAAGCTTTTAAGGTCAGGATGACATTACAGTTCAGGTTTTATATATATAAAATGCACATGAGAGGATGTGCAGGGACTTAATATCTAACATATTCAGAGATTTGAGTAAGGGTACCGAGTGATGTCTGGGGCCAGAGTTTGATATTGTCCTAATAGCAGTTTTGTGTGAGTAATTAGAGGACGTAAATGATTTTGGGTAGTAGAACCCCAAGCACAAATACCATAGTTGAGATAAGGATAGATGAGAGAATAAGTGGGTGGAGGAGGCTGAATAAATATGGATGTCAGCAAGTGGCAAGACTCGATGATGGACAGGACATCGATGCATAGGGCCAGGACATAGGTGTACTCTGCCACCGTAGCCGAGTGTTGGTATAACATGTCCAGCTGGTTGCTACATCCACCCACACCCGACCGGCCCAGCAAATATCTGTGGTGAATGTGGAGTTTGTTGCGAGTAGCATGTGTGAGTATGACTGACTAACATTTCGCTGGTAATTTGAGAGGAATTAAGGGAAGTCTCCGGAGATTTAGAGTTTGGGTAACTAGGATTTAGGATGTGACCAACGGTTGTTGGTGTAGCTGGACATGTCGTACCAACACTCGGCTACAGTGGCTGAGTACACCCTATGTCCCGGCCCTCTGCATCGATGTTCTGTCCATCGCTGAGACTTGCCACTTGCTGGCGTCCATATTTATTCAGGACCCTAGGTGGGGTTGTGGGTCTGTTTGCATTTTGTGAAACATTGTGTATATAGAATATTTTTAGCAGTGTTTTTTTAGCTTCTCGTCTTGTGTTCCTGCTCATCCGAATGGCCTACTTGTAGGAGGTCTGGTGCATACTAATGACAATGGGTCCCCATGGTCCTGGTCGACTGGTACTGGGCCCCCACGGTCCTGGTCGGCTGGTACTGGGCCCCCCACGGTCCTGGTCGGCTGGTACTGGACCCCAACGGTCCTGGTCGGCTGGTACTGGGCCCCCACGGCCCTAGCCGGGGTGCTGGGCCCCACGTCCCTGGCTGGCTGGTGCCGGGCCCCCACGGCCCTGGCTGGCTGGTGCCGGGCCCCCACGGCCCTGGCGGCTGGGCCGGGCCCCCACGTCCCTGGCCGACTGGTGCCGGGCCCCCACGGCCATGGCCGGCTGGTGTCGGACACCCCCCCCCTTCCAGAGCCTAGTCGGCTGGTCGTAACTTATTTGACTCGACCCTCCACTCGACCTACATGATCGGAGTATCATGTAGGTCTATATTAGGCTGGGCTAAACACTTACATTGCTGTAATATAAAATGCATCAATCACTAATCCTGGGCAGGAAGAAATGGTTTGGGACATTTCATTTCACCTATTACTATACCGGGTTCACTAGCAGTAACAGGTACTAGAAGAACTTGGTCAATTGTTTGTAGGGTTGCATCGTGGGGAGGGTCAGTAGTTCAACCTTGGTGGGGGGGGGGAGAATCTTGATATAAGCCTAACATACGTACATACTTTCATTCATTATCTTTTGTACCTGTTAGTCATACCTGATATGCTGTATTTATTCAATGATCTGCTGTACTTTACTGTGCAATATACTAATATAAATCTCCTTATTATAAAATTTTAACTTTTTTTTAGTTTTACATTTGTATTTGTTTGGGGGAAGTTTAACGTTACATGTTTTGCCAGACTAATAAATCGACGCCTAACACCATGACTGAGAAACTGAAAGGCAGAGACGGTGCTCCAGCAGCAAAAGAGTGAAAGCTGGTGGTAGAGTGAGTATTACAAAATATATTCAAATTTTCTGTACATAAATTAATTTGTTAGGTCTAAAAATTCTATATTATGATCTTATCTAATTATAGACTTGAACTAAATATATTGCTTCTTTATTCAATAAATGTCTCGAGTTTTGTTCATTTGTTATACTGTACGAGAACAATCTACAGGGTGTGCCACTTCGGAAAATTGATTACAAGATTGACCCAAGCTATCAGTTCAGTGAGGCTCCTGTGGAGAAGGTCGACGACCCTTCAAATTTCACCCAAAGTACTTTTTACGGACACACTCCAAGAACAATGACCCGGCTGATGTACAGACACAAGTGAGTTGCTTCTTTCTTGTGGGGTTACCATGATGCAGAGGGTTCCCTGTCACTTCTTGAAACACAGTATCCATATGGTTCACAGTTTAAAGTGTAACTAAATTACACACGAGAACTTAACAAGAGCAACTGGAGAAAGCATACTGGCCCATGTGATGTAGTCATTCATATTCATATAAAATAATATATATGTATGTATGTATGTGTATGTGTATACAGTCTTGGGTAGTCGGCACGAGGGTCTGGGGCTCCCCCTTACCCCTCCTGTGGGGAGCTGTGCAGACGGTGGTGCGGCGACGTGGTGACATCATGCTCGTTTGCTCATTTTTATTTTGGAAGTTCTGTCCACTAGTTCGGCTCTTGGTAGCAATTTCTTAACCAAAATAGGGGTTTGTTTGGGATGCTTACTTTCTGGGTGCCTGAACCCAGATTTAGCAATTGTTACATTGTTCAGCTGAAAGTGTTATAATTTTCTAGGCTAAGACTCCTGCATTTGACATCATTAAACTACATTTGCTTACCATTTGTCCATAAATAAGTGCTATTGTCATATAGTGTTTCTGGGGGAGCCCCTTTCGGCTCACTGGAGCTATCCAGGCTGATATGGATGTATTAGACTTTAGCATCAGTCAATGTGAATGGAGTTCTAGGCCTGATGGCAGACATAGAATGCTTCAAATTAAAATTAAAATTCAAATTCAATGTCTATTCAGGTAAAGTACATACATACAAGAGGTTATACAAAAATTGATAGAGCTAGTACATACAACGCCTAAAGCCACTACAGTATTATGCAAAGCGTTTCGGGCAGGAAAAACATTGAAAACTAAAACTTAATACTTCCAACCACATGGTGTTTCTATAGGCCATTGCTCCTCGTGCCCTCTGAGGGGGCCAGGTTCTGGCTTGTAGTCCCCAGTAGGCCTAAGAACTCCATAACATGACTAATTCCAAAGTCTGACATTAGCAATATCAGCCTGGATAGCTCCGGGGAGCCTCCGGGTCTCACCCAGAAAATGGCGTTTCATTACATTCAACGCTGGTTCTTTAGCTTAAGAGCCTTGCTAATCATGACTCTTAGATCTTTTTTTTTTTTATTCAGATTTAGCAATGTTACATTGTTCAGCTGAAAGTGATTATAATTTTCTAGGATAAGACTCCTGCATTTGACATCATTAAACTACATTTGCTACCATTTGTCCATATAAATAAGTGCTATTGTCATATAGTGTTTCTGGGGGAGCCCCTTCGGCTCACTGGAGCTATCCAGGCTGATATGGATGTATTAGACTTTAGCATCAGTCAATGTGAATGGAGTTCTAGGCCTACCAGGGTAACACGAGGCAGAACCTGGCCCTCTGAGAGGGCCAGGTTCTATAGGAGGAGGAGGGGAGCAATGGCCTATAGAAATGCACATGTGGTTATGGAGCATTCTATGTCTGCCATCGACTGGGTCAGGCACCCAGAAAGGTAAGCATCCCAAAAAACATCCCAAACAAACCCCTATTCTGGTTGAATTCTGGTTGGTCTGCCAGTTGATGGCAGACATAGAATACTCCATAACCACATGTGCATTTCTATAGGCCATTGCTCCTCGTGTCTCTCTGAGGGGGCCAGGTTCTGGCTCGTGGTCCCTTGTAGGCCTAGAACTCCATTCACATTGATGCCAAAGTCTAATACAGTATATCCATATCAGCCTGGATAGCTCTGGGGAGCCTCCGGGTCTCACCCAGAAAATAGCGTTTCATTACATTCAATGCTGGTTTTTGAGTTCTGAATTATTCCCAACCAATTTTAGCATCTGCATATTTCTTAATTCGTATGGTATCCATCCTCCGTACTGTACTGTGTGGCAACAAGAACTTTTCGAACGATTCCATACCAATGATACTTTTAAGATACAATACTCTCTAGGTTGGAATACTGTGCACACTAACAGCCACGTTTAACCCTTACACTGCTCAGGGGTCCTGGAGACATTTACACTCCTGTGCGCAAGAAAAAAAAAAAATTCAAATTTTTTTTTCGTCTTCTAAACACGTTAATTTGTGTCCCCTGAGCACGGGAAAATAACAAAAAATCGTAGGTGACATATTTTGGGCGCAATTGACTGAGGAAGTCTGGCAAAAAGTGGGCGTTGACAGAGCGGTCGTCAGGGCCGGTCAGCGTCACCCGCACTGACAGGTGAGAGTTGCCACAAAGATATTATTACCTAATTGTTTCAATGTCTCCGATTGATTTTTTTTTATTTTTTTGCAGTAATATTATTCAATAGTGTGTATTGTAATATATTTATAAAAAAGTGGTGAATAATCGCTATACTCAAAAGTATGGTGTGCATATTTGTGATTCTATTATTATGTTTATAAACAATAAACAAATAGTTTTGCTGCTATTACACTCTATACACAGGTTTTATGTAAGTATCTGCATGTTTTGGTCACCATAACGAACCACTAAGTTGGTATTGAGAGTCGAAAAGCAACGAAGAGTTACCGCCACACACCAGCCAGCCACTCGCTGCCACTCCCTCAACACACGCACTAAACTTTTCCCCAACAATACCATTTGTGGTGTTATTACACTATATACAGACGTTATATATAAGTATGTATATATTTTGTTCACCACAACTGTACAGCTAAGCTGATATAGTTAGTTCAGGCACTAAGAGTGGTCGCTATACACAGCTGGCGGCTGGCGGCTCCCTCACTCATTCAAGGTCACACGCACTAAACTTTCTCCCCAACAATACTGTTTGCAGTGTTATTACCCTATATACACATATTATATAAATATCTACATGTTTTATGCACCGTAACTGTACACCTAAGCTTGTAGTGCGCCCAAAGAGCATAGTGGCCACTCTCTAAACAGCTAGACAAATCGTGCAGACGACGTCACCCCAAATGGCTCCTCCCAGCATAATCCTTTTGCTGTTATTACACTAATACACACATTATATATAAGTATCTACATTTGTGTTCACCATAGAGAACCAATGAGCTGGTATGGTGAATGTAAACAATAACAGGTGGCCACACAGTCAGTAAACGATGCTGTCTCCCTCCGTCTCTCAGCATCACTCCTCCTACAGCGCTAATTATTACAACAATCCTGCTATTATCACAACACTGGTTATTTATATCACAGTCAGGGGTCATCTGTAATATTGTCATCGCTAAATAATAACAATTATATATTTATTTTGACATTTTTCGGTGATGCTGTGGTCACAAGCTGAACAGCAATGCTGCTCGCTCATGCTGCGTGCGCCAGCCTTGGTTGCTCAACAGTACTGTGCCTCTCACACCTGAGAATATTGCCCACGATTTTTTTAAAATGCGTCTGTTTACAAGAGCCCTGAGGAAGCTAATGTGAACCCCGTGTAGCCGCGGGCCATTTGAATCGGGCTGGCACCCTATGGCGTATATATACGCCATGCGCACCGTGGGACATGTTACTCAGGGCGTATATATACGCCATGCGCAGTTTAAGGGTTAAAGTTGGAGGAAATTGGCTGAACGGGAGAGCATGCTAGGACGTTTTATGCTTAGAACCACCGGAAATCACCTAAATTACTGGTATGGGATTACTTAAAATTTTAAATCTGTATTCCTGAAGTGAAGGCAGGAGAGATACTTAATACAGTAATTTACACTTGGAAATACCTGAAGACTGGTTTCAAACCTGCAACAAAAATAACACCACAAAATAGCACCGTTGAAAAGCAGAGGTGCAATAGGTACTCTGAGAGGAGAACTGTCAGCATTAAAGACCAAGGCTTCAACTTTCCCTCGACACACAAGTCATAACTGGCTGACCTCTCGTGGCGTTCAAAACTGAACTTGATAACACCTTATCAACCAGGTGTGAGTCGTACATCAGGCTGCAAGCAGCTGAATCGAACAGCGTGGTGGACTAGACTACCAATGGGAAGCCTGGTCAGAGACCACGCCACAGGAACGTTGATCCGCTGAATCATTGAAAGGCCAATGAAAGGTATTGGTATATGGCAGAGGGTGTGGACGTGTTATTGGGGTACTCCTCTTGTAACAGTCTTTCCACTAGAACTCTACTCCACTCATGCTTATAAGCTAAAATATTTAGCTTAAACCTTGTCATGTCATCTTTTTCAGGCTCAGTATAGCTCGTGCTACGTGGATATTTCGGTCTGAGTTGCTAAATCTAAAACAACAATATGGCATCTTATCATTCTTTTCCAGTATTGATGGCATCAAGTAGTGTATGTTGGAAAAGCATGGATATTTTTTTAAAGATAATTGACATATATTAACCCCATGTTGTAATTGTAGATAGAGCAATTGGACTACAATAGACATCAAAATTATTGGCACCCAATCTGCTTTGCCAAAGTAATTCCTTGATCAATCATAATCTGCTTTATACAAATCATATACTTAAACATTTTCCCGTAGCTTGACACTTTTATCATGCCAAACAAAAGACTGTCATGCAAACACCTGCAGCTGAAGAGCACTAGTGTCTCAATATTCTAATGCATATTGCTGTCTCAAGCAATACATGTTTGCTAATAAACAACTTCATGCATTGTTTCCTTACTCCTGAAACATTTCTTCACTTAACGATAATACGTAGCCGTGAGTTTGTCAAGTGGTGTGGGTAGCAAGCATTCTGGGAAATGTCTGGTAGGCCTAATAGGACTGTATTATGCCAGTCTTCCTGTCCTCAACCTTTGTAACGCCGTAATACCAAGTTTTATCTTAGACTTGGGTAATATTACACATATGTCAGTTTTTGCAAATTTCTATAGTGCAAATCTTTGATTAACATTGGTCGCAGTCTGATCGTGTCGACCTGAAGATTTCAGTTAGAAGTCGTAATCTAAGGGTTAAAGGATCTTAAAGTTTTGTTGTGTAATGTGATGTGTCTGCATATACACAGTTTGCTCCTTATATCTATTAATTATATATTATGTTTACTACCCTTTATTTTTAGATATGGCAGTGTTCATTTGAGCCCAACCAGGAAAAGGCCAACTCTATGACCAATGTGGTAGCAACTTGTGGAGGCTCCTCTGTGTGTTTTATTAATGTGGACGATGGAGAGGTGGTTCTCAAATACAATCGCAGCACAAAAACGTAAGTTTGATAGTTCCTTTGCACCAAGTATTTTTATTAGTGTGAAAGGTATTTTTACAAATGTAATGGAAAAATTGCATCCTTTGCCATTTGGAGAGATCAAGGATATTCCTACCTTTTATACGGTTGCTGGACAACATGGATGACTAACCTGGATGCCTATTCATGTCCACTGGGGGGATGCCCGTATGCATGTGTCCACTGGGAGGATACTGTGTGCATGTGTCCACTGGGAGGATACTGTGTGCATGTGTCCACTGGGAGAATACTATGTGCATGTGTTCACTGAGGTAAAGCTTTGTTTCAAGTTTCATCTGCCTATAGATCCGTCTAACCACTATTTTATTCCGAAGAAAAGGCAGATAGTTCTCGGAGATAGAATGAATGCTTTCACTGGTTTTCAGCCAACCTGTCCTCTTAAAAAGAACGTCGCTTTTGGCCGTTTGCCCGTATGGCCGAATATGGACGTAATTTGAAAATTAAAAAAAAATTAAAATGAATTTGGGATTTTTTTTTTCAACAACAGTAAGTTAAGGGTCCTCTGATAGGTTAGGTAGGCAGGAAATTCTCATAAAGTTTCAAAACGGTATGAAAAACGTTAATGGAAAGTTGTCTCTTCTAAGCTTGCCGAGTAAGCCGGACGACTCAAACAGAAAACGGAACAGT
The DNA here is from genome assembly GCA_020271785.1 of Procambarus virginalis. Taxonomy (NCBI): domain Eukaryota; kingdom Metazoa; phylum Arthropoda; class Malacostraca; order Decapoda; family Cambaridae; genus Procambarus; species Procambarus virginalis. The sequence continues at coordinate 627,404 of WNGS01028583.1, read as the reverse complement.
ACGTCACTTTTGTGAGTCGATTTCATTTCAAATTACATCCAAATTTGGCCATAGTGCGCATACCAGCCAAAAGTGACGTTATTTTTAAGAGGACAAGTTGTTTCAGCAGCCTTGTTGGTCCTGGGGTGCTCATTCAGACACTGGTGTGCTACTCATTCCCTTACCTGACTGCTTTAGATACATCTTGTTACTAACCTGGGTTTCTTTTCATCTCATTCTTCCTTATTACAGAAAAACTGATTGTAGGCTCTCCTGTTCTTCCCCATGCTCCCTGAGATGCTGTTTGGAACAGCTTGGCAGCAGACCATTCTAGCACAGTAGTTGATGGTGACGGAGTTTGTGTGTCATTTGTGCCTCATGAATACTGTCTTATTTTGTCTGTTCTATTGCTGGAACAGATAGTGTTCCGATAATAGAAGCGTTTAGTGTGCTGGGGCCAGATTCACGAAGCAGTTACGCAAGCACTTACGAACCTGTATGTCGTTTCTCAATCTTTGGTGGCTTTGTTTACAATTTTCAAACAGTTAATGAGCTCCGAAGCACCAGGAGGCTGTTTATAGCAATAACAGTTGATTGGGAAGTTTCCATACTTGTAAACTGTTTAATAAATGTAACCAAAGCCATCAAAGATCGAGTAAAGATGTACGTGTTCATAAGTACTTGCGTAACTGTTTCCTGAATCTGGCCCCTGGTACTTTTTCACTTCAGTCCCAACTTCAAGCCAAGTTTTTTTATTTATTTATTTTATTATTTTTTTATTTCTCTCCTATAAAAGTGTAGCCTATATTTGTCCAAGATGTCTGCCAGCTGGGCTTCAGGCGTATATTTCTGGGTTCATTTGGACTTTTCTAATTCACTTTATTGACCACTTTTAAAAACCGTCATGTGTATTTTTCCTGGATCATCTACCAGTTCTCTAAAATACTTCTTCCCTTGTAACTTTTTTTACTTGGGCTTCAGGATTTTTCAAGGGGTGCATTTTCCATATAGGACCTATTGTCACTATCCAGTTCAACATCCGACAGTGACCGTTTCTTTGACCCTAGGTTTTCTTTCTCCCAGTTTAGTGTCTTTTAAGGTTAAACATTGTACACATAGTAGAATGTGTAGAATGAATTTGCATAACATACATTCTACACGTCCTGCCATAATCTATTGTACACAGCTTAACACTAATTTAATACAAAGATCTGTCATATGCTAAAAACTTTTACTGTATACCAGTTTGTTTCGGGTATCTTGCACAGTTGCACAGTTAAAACTTACATACTGTATTTCAATGTTTAGTATGATGCCGTGCCTTAAGTGGTATCTTTCTTTTCTGAAAGTGGCCTACAGATGTGCTAGCTAATTAGTGAATTACACTATATGTACTACTAAAACAAAAACAAAAGAGCAGGTGCTTCCTCATGTTATAGAAGTGGCAAATGGAGTAATAATAATGAATGTATTCTAAGAGAATGTTAATTAATGTATAATAATTAGAATACTTGCAATCTATTTTTGAGGAGTGCAAAATCCTGGACAAGCAAGATGCAGTCATTATATTACAAATTTTGATTCCAATAGAGCAACGGCTGGAGAAAATCTTTATGCACAAGTTTGGTCAACACTTCCACTGGACGACCTTGGAATTAAAACCATGAATATTTTAGCTGCTGGTGGTGCTCGCTCCACTGTCCTCTTGATCCACCCTGAAGCTGGCGTCTGCTACCAGATGTTCCGTACAGTGCCAAATAGAGCTGCAGCGGTAGTCTGCGCCCTCATATTCCATCCCAAGAAAGCTACGTGGTTGTTCTGTAAGTAAATCACTGAGCACTGATGTGATGCTCTTCTTGTAACGAGCATTTATCTAATATACACTCGGTTTCTTGAGCCTATTTCTGTAATCTTTTACCAGCCATAATACTGTATGAAATTTATCTTGAGACTAATATAACTTTCTCTTTTGTAGCTATTGCAAATATTACTACAATAATTAAAGATCTGTAGAAGCATAGTGGAACTTTCAAAATTTGGAACATCTCATTCTGTATCCAACTGGATTCACAAGAATTTTGAAATGCCAAAAACGTTGCTCTCTTTTGGCTGTTGATTTCTTTCAAGTAAATCTGAAAATGTAGCAAGAAAGAGACGCTTTCTTGTAGTATGAAAACAAAAATTGTAAATACTGCTTGATTTGTCCAATAAAGTTAAGACAGACTTTTGCCAACCAAGTATTCTCGGTCGGTGGGAAACTGCGCCAACCAAGTATTCTCGGTCGGTGGGAAACTGCGCCAACCAAGTATTCTCGGTCGGTGGGAAACTGCGCCAACCTAGAAAACTAATTTCTATTTTTTCGTACCCATTCTAAATGTGTGAGAGGTTGGTTGTGTACGAAATGAATTCTTAGGACCTCCAGTGAGAGGCAGCCATCTTGGAAAAAATTCCCAGAATGCCCTAGGGTTGCTGGCTGGGTTAGTACTGAGTGAGCAACCATGGGTGGGGCGCGCGCCTTTGGCTCCCAAACACCTGTCCGACGCGGTGTTGAAAGATCGCGCTATCAGTGAAATTCAAACCTTATTGTTTGAAGAACATAAGGGTCATAATATTGGTGAAGCTAGGCACAATAAGGACTTAACACAAAGGTCAGATGCAAGTGATTCAGCACCTATGAGGATGATACAGCGAGCGTATCCAATTGTAGCTCTGAGCGCCATCCTCACCCACTTATCCTATGCTATCTCCAATTTATTTAGATGATACATAGATGAATCATTTTCTGCATTCAGTGATGATGCATCTGATACAAGTAGCATAGATGAATAGTGTTAGCGACTTCCATGGTGGTGTTTTCCATAGATTTTTCAGGAATACCTGAATCTCTTCTTGACTGATGGACACTCTTTGAGGCTGGCTGAATTTCTTCCTGTGTGGACCTTACAAAGTGATCTTTCTGACTTCCTTACAAATTGATCTTTTCCTGTAATCTTTTCAAGACTATCTTACGTTTTACAAGCTTGGCTACATACCACCTACAGGTACTAATGCCAGGGTGTACGTGAGTGCGTTATTTGCAAGCACACAGAACGAAGAAACAAAGCGAAAATCTATCTGTACCTGGTGCAACAAGAGCGAAGTCGCGCTGTGTACCATGGACTACTTGTTGATTATTACTCACTTCCGAAGTACTGAGTGTGTAATACAGTGTGTTACTGTGTAAATAGTGTGTGAAACTGTACATATTGAAATTTTAGTGAATTTTTAACAAGTAATATTGTGACAATAAACATTGTGGACACATTACTGACACATGTATCACAATTCTATGGAACATTATGAACGTTCTACTGTATACATATGTAAAGGACACAAATATGCATGATATACGATAAAAAACAAATAAAACCGCATAGGAAATACATAGAACAAATAATTGAAAATATATTGTGGCAACACCCGGTGCTTGAAGGGCCCGTGCGACCGTGTCTGGGCGAGTCATGCACGGGCGACCAGGCCCTGATGACGTCACAGCGCACCTTGTCCACGTCCCCACAGCCAAAGTAATTGGAATTTGGTATTTATTTTTGCATAGACATGTTTATGGAAGGGAATTTATGATTTTACAAGAAAAAAAGAATTTTGGGGAACACTTTATTTCATGCGCACGGGGGAATTTCACAATAAACTCAGTGCAGCACGGTGGTTAATAGGCAATTGTCATTAACTTATGATGCAGTCCACACCCCTTAACTCCTTGTGTATTAATACTGACTGTAATATTTATTATTGTAGGTGGTCATGAAGATGGACAAATTCAACTGTGGGATGTAGGAACCCCGGCCTTGCCTAGCTACGAGGCAACTGCAGTGCATTTGCTGACTATTCCTGCTGTAGCCAGAGATGTTTACAACTTGACTTTCTCGTGCTCTCATGACATGCTCATTGCTGGGTGTGATGGAGGGCTGTTGGATGGAAGATAGACATGCAGAAGATTGAAGCTAATGACAGGTGGGTAGATCTTGTCTGCAGGCGATGAGTCACAATAACGTGGCTAAAGTATGTTGACCAGACCACACACTAGAAGGTGAAGGGACGACGACGTTCGGTCCGTCCTGGACCATTCTCAAGTCGATTGTGAGAATGGTCCAGGACGGACCGAAACGTCGTCGTCCCTTCACCTTCTAGTGCGTGGTCTGGTCAACATAGATCTTGTTCTTTTGAGCTCATTGGACAGTAATGCCAAACCTACACACATGAAAAGAAAGTACACATGGCAAATTATTGAATTTTTACTTATCAAGCAGAGAAGTAATTCAAGAAATTTGCTTATGTAAAAAAAATATCATTGAACAATAAACAGCTGCATAAATGTAAAATGCTTATAATATATTCACTGTCAAGTTTGGCGTTAAACTTTCTGCTCACTTAGTTTATCTGGGGTATGGGATAGTCACAGTATACTTGGAGTGTGATTATTTTGGAAATAATTTATTTCTGTGAAGAGCCCTGCCGGCTTTCTCTGTCCACGAAATGGGCTGTCGACGCTGAGTTCTTCAGTTGGCTTTGCCAAAGGTTTGGGCCCCAGAGGTGGATCCCTTTGCATCGGCGTAGTCACGGCATCTCCCAGTCTATGTGGCACCCTTCCTGGACTGCAAAGCTGTCGCGGTCAACGCTTTTGGCAGGACTGGTCGAGGTGGGGGTACCGTACCTTTTTCTCCAGGTCCAGCTGTTTCTTCGGTTTTGGCTGACCTGGAGTCCTCTCGGGAAAGGGTTCTC
>WNGS01028583.1:588385-608727 GCA_020271785.1 Procambarus virginalis | reverse complement strand
AAGGTACATTGGGGTGTGCAAGTACAGAATACCGAATTGGCATTCTTACATTCTTTCAAAGCCACTAGACATGCATACACATTTTGGGTAGGTCCTTAAGTAACAAATAAAGTTAAGATTATTAATGGGTACATTGTAGCAAATTTGAGTTTATCATAATAACTACAATATAAACTGATGGTAGTAATTACATTGGTTAAGTTGCATATCTTAAATACTAAAATTAGAGTGGGGGGGGAAGCACAAATACAGTGAGTTGAAGTACTATGTATAAGCTAGAGATGAAATTATGTACTTTTTTGTTTTAATTTTGAATAAAGTGTAGGTTGAACAATTTTTTAATTCATCAGGAAGCGAGTTCCATAGACTGTGTCCTTTTATTTACATTGAGTGTTTCACAGATTTATCTGACTCAAGATATCAAAGAGATTTATTTCTGGTGTGGTGCTCATGAGCTACATGAGCTTCCAAAGGGGTCTGTCGGGACCACAGATGCTTCAATGAGAGCGAAAAGCTCAACTGCTTCCACGCCGACATCAGAAGGTGCAAACCATAAACCCATATCCCATGTTGGAAATAACCAACAGTTTTATACATCTTTGTATTTTATGCAACTTTGTATTAACCACAACGTAGTTACTAAAATTACTAACTTGTAGATTTAATCATTACATGATTTATTTTAAACAATTGCCAGATTCTTCCTAGTCAGAGTGACGACGTGACGAACGACAGGCAGTAACATGAATTCTCTCCATATTTAGTTGGATTTATAACACAGTCCAGCTTATATTACCTTTACTAAAACTTAGTTACTTACTAATAAGTTTAATTCTAGTGTACTACTACTTACTGGAACTCCTTTATTTAGTTGATATTAAACATTCTAGAGGAAATTACTTTAATGTAAATGATTTTACTTTAATTTCCTCGATTGGCTGCACAACTTTATTAAGCCAATTTATGTTACGAGAAATTCTATTTTATCACAGAAGAATTTAATGTGATATTAATACTCGTCACTACCTCTTCCTTCCTTAGTCAAATGTGATATATACATATCCATTTACACTCAAGATGTTTATCGAGAGCCGCGCATGCGCAATAAGGAAGAGGAGGAAGACGGGAGAGCGTCACGAAGCAGAAGGAGAGAGCACGACTCGGACGCCATTGACAGCGTGTAGCAGAGCTACGTTTTGACCAAACTTATTTCGCTCTCACGACCAGTAGAGCGGTGCCACGTTATCTGGCACAATAGCCGTGTCCCAGACTAGCATATCTGCAATTCCAAAGTCAACGCCTTTCAAGCAGCAGCTGGAGGACGAAGAATTGCCCAAGTCTCCACATCAACGGACACGCGGCTCGGCAGCTAGGTTTACCTGTTTGTTATCATGTGGCCACAGTTAACATTTAGGCTAGTTGTCGTTAGGCCGTATATAAAATAATAAAATCCCGTACGTGTCTTTAGTAAATTTACCATCTAAATAGATGATTATTTTCATTGTTTTCTACAGAAGGAATTTACAGTGCTTGAATATAAATTGCACAGATATTGACTGAAGATTTCTACAGTTATCCTTATAATTTAGGATGCATTTGTAGTTACCTACAAATTTGTAGTCACGGGAGCCGGTCGGCCGAGCGGACAGCACGCTGGACTTGTGATCCTATGGTCCTGGGTTCAATCCCAGGCGCCGGCGAGAAACAATGGGCAGAGTTTCTTTCACCCTATGCTCCTGTTACCTAGCAGTAAAATAGGTACCTGGGTGTTAGTCAGCTGTCACGGGCTGCTTCCTGGGGGGTGGAGGCCTGGTCGAAGACCGGGCCGTGGGGACACTAAAAGGCCCCGAAATCATCTCAAGATAACCTCAAGATAACCTACTACTGTATGTAGAAGATTTCTACAATGTAATTGCCTTTCAGTATCAAGGCGACGCCAACTGAGGTGCTAGGCTTCCCCACCTTCATGTGCAACAATTTGCCCTATGCAACACGTCGTCGGTGGAGTGTGGCAATCAATTACACCTCTCTAGATTTACAGCTAAGCTGTCCGCCTTACAGGCTCACCATAGCCCGTGCTACTTGGAACTTCTTGTTCCAGGTAGCGAATCTTTAACAACAAACAACCCTTTTTTATCTGTAGCAATAACTCTGTAGTTACAGTAGTGATCTCCTAAAGAGATCAATTACACTAACCCACTGATTTACTGATGCTGTTCAACATTTCAGTAGTATATTGAGGTACATTTACCTCCAATTAATATTACATAGTCAACCTTATTTACTATCATATTTTATTTACTCTGGTGAAGAACCAGCACCGGAATAATGCTAGGGATATATTAATCTTTTGGCATGTAACCCCCCAATTTTGTGTAAGTTAATTTGACTCCATTTATATAAGAAATACAGTTCCACTAAGATCCATAGGACACTAGTTCTTGGGATCAGTTTTTCCGTTGTCTTATTTTGTTTTCCACTTTTTCTCAAAAAGTGGTGGTCCTTCGTAGCTATCGAAGCATATATTTAATTATTAGTTATTGGAGTCAGGTTTTCCCCCACATCCCGAGCTAATCCGTGCCCTAATTCTAAAACAAAAGCACCGAAAGGTAAATGTGAGAATTGACAAAATAAGTAAACAAGCCCAAGGCCCCCAGGACCAACTCGTGGAAAACGAGCTACCAGGAAGAAACATCAGTGCTGTTGTGTTAATGCAATAGCTCGTCATCAAATCACAGTGCACCCCACCAGCCAAAAACACTCCCAACCTAAAGTGGTTTTGAAAACTACTGAAATTATTATGTAACAATATCTTTACAGCAACCCCCACTACATGTCAGGGCTGGAGTTAGTCGCCACAGTTGAGATAACCAAGCAACCTTGTAGGAATTTGAGCTACCAGTGACGAGGTCAAAAGGAATCTGTTGGAGCTGAATGTGACAAAGGCTGTTGGGCCTGACTGAATCTCACCATAGATACAAAAAAAAAAAAAAAAGTGCAGAAGCACTAAGTATGCCACTCTCTATAGTGTATAACAAGTCACGTGTAACAGGAGACCTACCGGAAAGCTAGAAGACAGCTAATGTAGTCCCAATATATAAAAAGGGTGACAGGCAAGAGGCAAGACAGGCAAGAACTAAAGGCCAGATCTCAGATGGAGATCATGAGGAAAAGGCTTGTAGAACATCTGGAGGGGAAATAGCTTTGTAACACACCACCAGCATGGGTTCAGAGATGGTAAATCGTGCCTCACAGGCTTAATAGGAATGACCAGACAACAAAAATTAGGCAAGAAAGTGAAAGCTGAGCAGACTGCATTTTCTTGGACTGACAAAAACCTTTTACACAATACCCCATAAAAGGCTGATACAAAAGTTGGAGAAACAGGCAGGAGTAAAAGGTAAGGTGCTCCAGTGGATAAGGGAGTATCTAAGCAACATGAAACAGCGAGTAACTGTGAGGGGGAAGACATCAGAGTGATGAGATGTACTTGGACCCATCCTGTTTGATGTGTGGAAACGATCTTCTGGAGGATACAGACTCATTCCTTTCAATGTTTGCTGATAATGCAAAAATTATGACAAGAATCAAGACAGATGAGGATAGACAGAGACTACAGGACAACCTGGACAAACTGGAGGAAGGGTCTAGAAAATGGTTACTAAAGTTTAACTCAGGAAAGTGTAAAATAATGAAATTAGGCGAAGGGAGCAGAAGGCTGAACACAAGGTACCATCTGGGAGGTGAAATCCTGCAAGTCAAAGAGAGAGAAATATATGGGGGTTGAAATCACACTAAACCTGTCCCCAGAGGCCCACATCAAAAGGATATCATCAGCGGTATATGCTACACTGGCCAACATAAGAACTGCCTTTTGAAACGTGTGTAAGGAATCGTTCAGGACCTTGTATACCACTTATGTCAGGCGAATACTGGAGTATGCAGCTCCAGCCTGGAGTTCTTACCTAGTTAAACACAAGACGAAGTTAGAGAAGATTCAGAGGTATGCCACCAGACTAGTCCCAGAATTGAGAGGTATGAGCTACGAGGAAAGGCTACGGGAGCTAAACCTCACGTCCCTATGGAAGACAAAGAGTCTTCCAGGTAACCACCTACACCTAACCAAGAGACATGATAACCACCTACAAAATTCTCTGGAAAATTGGCAGGGTGGACAAAGACAAACTATTTAACATGGGTGGAACATGCTCAAGGGAACACATGTGGAAACTTAGCACCCTACTGATCCACAGGGACATTAGAAATCATTTTTCAATGTCAGAGTAGTTAAGAAATGGAATGCATTAGGCAGTGATGTGGTGGAAGCTGACTCCATACACAATTTCAAATGTAGATCTAATAAAGCCCAGTAGGCTCCAGAATCTGTACATCAGTTGATTGACAGTTGACATGCGGGACCAAAAAGCCAAAACTCAACCCCCACGAGAACAACTAGGTGAGTACTGTACACTTGATGACTACTCTGTCAATGCCGGAATATTGCCAGAATTCCTTGCCTGATCACAGCCAAAGTATGTACCAAGCAATTTTTTTTTTTTAGTTTCCTGTGATCAGTGAATGCATTTTAACAATATTAGAATGAAAAAAAAATTGTTGGGAATAATATATTTTATGCACAAAAGGGACTTGTGTTAAGCTAACATGCAGTACAATATTTAAACCAAGCATGGACAAAGAAATGTATATATTTCCTTTGATGACCAAATCCCAACCTACCTCTGCATCTTCCAACTCAGGCCAGTCTAAAATTTTGACCGGTTCGATTTGTGGCAATTCTGGCCCTTCGGATAGTGGGCTGGAGATTTTACCAGTGACGTAGTCGGCAACATCATACACCCACAGAGCTCCTTTGTCATCACCACACACAAGAATACATGATCCTGGGAAGGTAAAAGCATATAAGTGTGTTTCAAAGCTTTAGCAGAAGTGGTCATTAATATTTAAATTAATTTTTTTTTTCAGTTGCAAACATTTAAAAGTTTACCAAGTTTCTACAATAAAATAAAATGTTCAAATTTCCAGCATATACAATTTTATGACAAATTACGTCATAACTAATGTGACTAATATTTTTATTACAATATTAAACAATTTTTATTCAACTACAATACTTAACTTCACAAAATTTTGTAACATTTTTAACAAACGATATTTTGAAAATAGGTTTACATAAACATTTTCTGTGTTTGCAATTTCTCACTTTTGATGATTTAAGCTTAGAGATATTAACTACTTGGTAATTTTGCACTTAAATGAAATTTGAAATAGTTGTACTGTGTTGTGGCCCTTGTCCTCGATAAGTAACCAAAATGCTATAAAGCATTATAACCACTGTCTGTCATGTGTGGACTTTAAAATTGGCTTGCCTAGTAGGGCATAAGGCAAAAATGGGAATTTTGAAGTCTCTCATAAGATAGGATAATTGTACATTCGAATTAATTGTACAAGTTGGCAATCCATGTGGCTTTCAGCCTATTGGTGTTGTGTCTAACATGTGTCGGGCACAAAACAACAAGTCAGTTACTCGTCAATAACTGGGCGAGTGCATACAAGCATTATCTACTCTCAAGGTATAGCCACTACCTCATATTTTGTCAGCTTAGCATTCCTGTAACAATTTCAGACTTTTCCCAGTGAATTCAGTCTACTTCAGCTAACAGACACAACATGTCAAGGAGATCACTTGTGTATAATTGTTTGAGTATAATAGAGGTGTTTATTAATGTTAGAAGCTTTTGGGTATGTATTGTGGTTTGATAAGGTGGAGAGAGAACCTGGAGATTTGAGTAGAATTGGTCTGGTGTTATATCAAATAAATAGACTGAATAGGAAGTTCTACTTCTCAAGCCTGGCCTGAATAGTGGTAACTTGGTCTAACAGGCTGTTGCTTGGAGCGGCCCTCAGGCCCACATATCCACTACAGCCTGGTTGGTCCAGCACTTCTTGCAAGAACTTGTCTAAATGCTTCTTGAAGACTTCCTCATTTGTTCCGAAATTATTTATAATGAATGTTGGGAGAGTATTGAACAGCTGGTCCTCTGATGCTTAAACAGAGCTCCAAGATTGTGCCTATGGCACTTCTACTCCACGCTGGTTCTATTCTGCATTTCCTTCCACATCTTTCACTCCAGTATGTTGTTATTCTACTGTGCAAATTTGGGACCTGGCCATCCACTATCTTCCATGTATATATTACTTGGTACCTCTCTCGTCTCCTTTCCAGAAAGTACATTTTGAGAGCTTCAAAACTGTCCCAATAATTTAGATGATTTATCTTGTCTATGCGTGCCATGTGTGTTCCTGTATTTCTTCTATTTCAGAAATCTCTCAAGCTCTGAGAATGAAAGTGAGTACTGAGTAATATTAGTACTCAAGACAGGACAGCATCAGTAATTTAAAAACTATTAATTTAACATGGGTGTGAGATTTGTGGATTTGAACGTTCTCATAATCCATCCTATCATTTTCCTAGCAGTTGCTATATTTGCTTGGTTATGTCCACTAAATGTCAGGTCATCAGACATCATAATTTCCAGAACTATAAAATTGTTTTTTCCATCTACGAATAAGTCTGTGTCCTGTACCATATATTTTGTGCAAGTTCTTCGTTCCCAGTTAACATATCAATTTACTTTTTTTAGACTTTGTTAACTAATAGCACCTTGATATTATTGTATTTATTTTAAGTATGTTTTACTTGTGCCCATTACAGTCGTCCAGTTATTTATCTTTTAGTTCACTAATTTATTCACTCAACTGTCAATAATCAGACATTTAAGTCAATAATCCCCCGTGGAAAATGGTTTACAATGTGCCTTCCCTGCTTACAGTACAAGTGAGTGAAGCAGAGGAAGGTCGGCTAAACCAGTCAAAGCTTGGCTGTTACACCTGCTCCACACAACAGTGATCATTATTTCAGAGCACAGAAGCTAATCTGGGATGGTTCATAAGATAAAGTGCTGGCAATGATGAAGAGAAACAACAAGTTGACAGTAGGCTTTGTAGATAAAGTTGTGCCTGTAAGAGCTTTCCCAAATCTCTAATCTAATTAGATTTGTGAAAGGTCTTACAGGCCAAACATTATCTGCAGTTCAGTTGCCCAGAATACTTGCACTTACTTGGGTCAACTCCCATGTTCATGTAGTAATTATCAGTGTCACTCCATCGGAGCTTGAGCATCATATCCTGTGTTACAGGAGCCTCGTACTGAGCCCCAGACCTGCACCAAAGAAAGGTAATATAATATAGTGATGCATTTATTAAGCATTAGATCCTCTGCTGCCAGATAACTCACCTGGGTCCCAGACCTGCAGGGTATACAGTGGTACTTTTGTTTTCAAATTTAATCCGTTCCCAGAGATGGTTTGGCAACTGAAAAATTGAAAACAAACAAATTTTCCCATACGACATAATGTAAATTTATTTAATCTGTTCCACACACCCAAAATTTTTAACTTAAAATACATTTTATACATACTGCTCATATTTTGTACTACAGTATGTACAATTATATCTTACCTTTATTGAGGACTCTTGTTGGTGTATGAAAGATGGTAAGAAAGGGGGAGGGGGAGGAGAGGTGTTAGTGTTTGGAAGGGAAGTCCCCTTTCATTATAACATCAGGCAGTGATGGCATCTCTGGGGTACTCTCTCTCTCTCTCTCTTACATTATGCAGGTATACCACTAAGACCTTGTGGAGGCTTACTGCTTGCTTGTCTTACTAACAGTATCGCTCACTTTGGACACCGATCACGTCTATTTTTTTCTCTTGAGTCCTAGCCGTGAACAGGACTTGCGTCCACTACAAAAATATTTGTATAAAATTGATTTTTTATCCGATCGACCTCGGGATAGTTTCAAAATAAGCTCCTTTAGAATGCGCACAATTTGATACCAAAATGAAAGATGTAACACGAAACTTGATGTCAGAACACTTGAAAGATTATAAATACGTTTTTGGGTCTAAATTTTAAATTTTAAAATATTTGTTAAAATTCTATTTATTGTGCTATTATTATGGGACTAGTTTTAAAATGCGCGCCTTTATATTGCGAACAATTTGATACCAAAAGGAACGACGTAGCATGAAAATTAAGGTGAGAAAACTGAAACGAGTATACACATTTTACTGATTTTGTGCGCTCACGGGTAGCTTTTCTGACTTTAGGCTTTGCTGTGGGAAGTCTCGCCCGGCTTTTGGACATTATATGCATATACATCTGCAGGGAATTTAATTGCGAACACAATGATACCAAAACGAACGACGTAGCACAAGAATTAAGGTGAGAAAACTGAAACGAGTATACACATTTAGGCGTCGCCGAACGCTCGCCCGTACCATTAGCCCCATGACGTAAAAGTCTGCGGCGCTCTCATGGCGCGGGCGATAGTCTTAAGAATCTGTATATAGACATTTGTTTTTCCCCATGCCTCACAACACTATGAATACCAATTTTTGTTCTAAATTTTTCAAAACATTCCCGGCTCACCTTAAATGATTTCATATCTGCATCACTCATTCCAATTTTTTTATAAGATCTTCATGCAATAGCCTTGCTTTTTTACAAAGGATGGCCTCTAAAATGCTTTCAGAGACCCATGGCATGATATATGATAACTTTTATATTCAGAAACCAAAAAACCAACATGGAATATAATGAAATGCCATTTTCTGGGCAAGCCCCGGAGGCTCCCCAGAGCTTACTGGGCTGATATGTATGTACTGTATTAGACCATGGCATCAGTTGATGGAGTTCTTGCCTACCGGGGACCACAAGCCAGAACCTGAACCCTCAGAGGCACGAGGAGCAATGGCCTATGGAAACCCCCCCAGTGTTTGGAAGCATTCCATGTCTGCCAGCGACTGGGATTGGCACCCAGAAAGATAGCAAAGGTAGCGTAACAAAACACTTAGGCATAGGGGTAGGATCCAGGGGGCCCCGCACTAGTAGCTACAACATTCAGTTCTGAGGCTGAGCATCAAAAAGAGTGCAAAAAATCACTGACCGGAAGGAGGGAGGGTACCGGGAAGCCTCCAGGGCTCTCCCAGAAAATGGTGTTTCATTACAGAAACACACTAATCATTAGTTTTCAGTGGGGAGCCCCTACAGCTCCCCGGAGCTACCATAACAAAGAAAAGTGACGAAGAGGGACTTACCCGGGAGGTGGCCGCCACTTACTTCTCAACTCAAAGTCGAGACAACTGGCTGCAACCTGCAACCCAAAGTGACACACTCTCGACTATGGCCAGGAACATTGACTAAGTAATGCATGGCCAGGAGCCTCTTCGACCTCTAAAATCCCTGTACCTGAATGTCAGCCCAAGACATGTTACCAAAGATGGCAGCCTAAGCAGCAAACTTACAAACATCATGGGCACGAAGATCGACTACAGGCTGGCTGGAGTGAATAGCCCTGTGGATGACCTGGTAGGACTGAACTCTGGAACAGGGAACAAGGGAAACTGGGGTTAACCCAAAGCCCATTCATAGCCACAGAGGCTGTAGCACGCAGATAACGGCAAAGAGCTGCAACTGAACACAACACAACACATGATGACCAACAAAGCATCAACAACCCAAGGACCCCCTTCCCTGGAAACCTGCCTACCCATTCTTCGCCAGAAAAGAAGAAGACGGCTGCAAACGAACAAACCTAATGCCAGGACCGGGCTGGTGGTAGGACCGAAAAGAGCACAAACCTCTGCGCCAGAGGAGAGCATGAAACCCCCAACCTGACCCCCCAAAAGCCAATACCAACAGGAAAAAAAAGCCTTAGAAAAACAATCTTGTACTGAAGGAGCCACCACAAACCGAGAAGAGAGAAAAGAGAGCACCCTATCCAAGGACCAGGACGGCTCAGGTGAGACATGAGCAGACCAGAGGTGAAACAAAGCACGAGAAAGCTTACAGAACGGAGCGGAAGTAGCATCCACTCCGAACGCAAGCTGAAGCAGCTCTGTCAGAGCCGCACAATATGAGGCGACAGTATTAGGCATCAAATGACTGTTCTGAAAAAGTCAAGAAAACACAAGACAACTCTATCCAAAATAGAGGACTACCTACAGAGAGAAAATGGTGTAAAGAGCATGAGGAAACTTCATACTGTCGTTGAGATGAAGCTCGCAGGTGGGATACCATCAATAAAGCAACTTGATCACCTTACAAGTGGTGATAGGCCCATGTCAGAAAGACTAGATGCGAAGAGTTGAGAAGAGCGAACCAGCCAGGTACCGCGATCAGGCCGATCTGCTGAAAGAGCCGGAGCTGAGGGTTCGACACCGAGCAAGCAGTGCCTGAAACCAGGGCTGGGCCAGCCACCAAGGAGCCAATAGGACTAGTCTCCCTGGTAAGTCTCCAAACGAGACAGGATCCGAAGGAACAGCTGGACCAGGAGGAAAAGGTAAAGGTAACCCCACCTCGACCAGTCCTTCCATAAGGCATCCACCGCGATGGCCTCGGAGGTAGGGAAGGACACCACATACACAGAAAGACGCCTGGGAGTCTGGAAAGACTCCACATCTGGGAGTCCATACATCTGGCAGAGCCAACTGAAGGAGTCGGCATCGACCGTCCATTCCGTGGACAGGGAAATGAACTGAGATGGGCCGTCTGCTAGGACATTTGACTCTCCCCGGACATGAACCGTACGGAGAGCTAAACCCCAAGATGCCAGCAAAGTCACTCGAAGAGACCAGCCCCAAAGAGCCAAGGATCAAAAAGATCCCCCCGCGGTTCAGGCAATGAACCAAAGGAGAACAGTCTGAATGGTGCTTGATCGTCGAATCCCAAGCGACCCTAACCTCTGAAGCACAAGGGCCAGGCTTGGGGAGTAGAAGAACTCCCAGAACCCCCATCAAGCAGGTCAAGCAGGTAACAGCCAAACCGTCGCGAACTTCCGCATCGTACTGTGAGCCCGTCGGAAGGAGGACTGTGAGCCCACTGCCTCGGGCCGGCCTGGTGAGATGAGGCATCCGTGAGCACATCGAGTGAGGGCGTGAGTAGGGGCCAAGGCACTGAACCCCAAAAAACCTGAAGAGGAAGCCGGTGACACAGCAACCGATGCAAAGCCCTGGGGGCCAAACCCAACAATTGTGAGAGGCTAAAGGAAAATCCCCAAAGGAACCAGAAAAGCCACTGACCCCACACCCGACCCGGCAAGTAAACAAGCACGGCGAAGTTCAGACTCCCGCACAGCTGCTCGACCAACTACCGAGTGACCCAGAAGCCCTCCTGAAACAGGCGAAGACGGGACTTCAGCCACAGCAATGACTCCGGAGGAAGAGACAAGGAGGCAGTCTGAGAGTCCCACACAAGACCCAGCCAAATATGAACCCGCAACAGAACCAAATAGGACTTCCTCCAGTTCACCAGGAACCCAAACCTGGCGAGTTGGGAAAGCACCATACCCCTGGCGAGCAGACACACGGACCGAACCACACCAGCCAGTCATCAAGGTAAGCCAGAACCCGAATCCCTAACAGACGCAGACGGGCCACCACGACCCGGGTGAGATGCGTGAATACGCAAGGTGACAGATTCAGACCAAATAGAAGGCAACAAAAGTGGAAAGCTTGCTGCACCACAAAACCCAACCATTCCCTGAACCCTGGATGAATCGGGACGTGCCAATATGCGTCCCAAAGGTCCAGAGAGACTATCCAAGCATACAGCTCCAAGAGAAGCCGGACCTGGGACAGAGAAGTTATCCGAAATGAGGGGCAAAAGATCCAGGGGTTCAGGCAGAACAAGTCCAGAATGAATCTCAGATCTGCGCAGTCCCGTTTTGAGACTGTAAACAGGCAGGAAACCCACCGGAGGGACGAGGTTATTTTGACCATGTTCAAGCCAACATCCACTCCAAGATGATCCGATGGAGCGCAGGGGAAGAGGCCTGCCCAGCTAGCCCTGAACCCCCCGGAGGAGGAGGAGCCACCCAACGACACCACAGGCCAGAAGAGATGACCCGAAATGCCCACGAATCGTGGGACCAGACATGAGTAAACAGCGCCCCTTTCGGCACCCTGCGAAAGGACAGACGAAGAAGCCGGCCGACGAGCAGAGTGACCACTGAGCAGACCAGGCGCCGCTGACTCTAAGGAAGCCCCAGCTCAGAAACTGGCACCGCTGGCCTACCATGACTAGAGGGACCCTGAACCCTGGCACGACCCTTCCAGGAAGGCCCACTACCACCCCCTCTCCTCAGGAGAACCAACAAGTCCAATATGGGACGACAACTAAATGAAGCTGCTTGCAGAAACTGCATGGCAGCAGACTCCGCAAACAGCAATGAACAAAAGGGCAACAAAAACCTAAGAGCCAGACCCCAAGCGGATTCCAAGAGGAGAGCAAGCGCAGCCTGTTGGCAAGCGGTGCTGTGCCGACATGCAAAGAGAAGCAAAAAACAGAGACACCACCTCCTTGAGAATTGGCACAAACAACTCCAACAAGGCAGCCAACGCCCTAGCCGCCGAGGTAAGCGCACCAGACGAAGACCCAACACCTAGTGCCTCCACATCCTCCACAAGCAAATCTGAGGCAGTTCGAGAAGGGAAAAGAAACGCAAGACTGAGGCCAAATTCCCATGGGTGCACAACTCCTCAGCTACCAAAGCAGCCAAAAGGGAAGGAACCTACATGTGAAGTTGCACAACCCCCCAATATACCAAGGATGCACAGGGGCCAACAAGCACATGTTAAGGCCCTCAAACTCTCCCCCCAGGAAATCTGTACCACAGTGGAAGTCTCCCACCAATCAAGCGTACGGGTCCGACAAAATCCATGCCACACTCCCAATGAAAAGAAAGGGCCGTCTGCTAACCAGGAACACTCCTGTACCTCGTAACGCACCCAAAAAAGAAAGGTCAAGCCGAACTAAAAAAAAAAAAAAAAACATCACCGAGGAGTAATCCGGTTTTCACAGGAGGTAGGCCACGATGGCCTCCCGAACCTCCTTAGGCGGGATTCGAGAAACTGAAGAACCCAGGGGAACCCAGAACCAAAAAACCCAGGGGGAACCCGGAACCAAACCCTGAGAGGAGCTGAACCCAAATCAAACTCATACAGGGAAGGAAGGTATGAAAACCACTCCCCCCCCCCTGCAACAACAAGCCCCACAACGAGGGTACCAACACCAAGCGAGTGTTGGTACCCTCAGGCCAAACAGGGCCCAAGCCCCCAAGTCAACTCCTCCACACCAGGGGCGGGGCAGAGCTGTCCTCCACACCCTCTGCTCTGAAAGAAAGGGGTGAGTCCAGGGGAAGGATGAGAAGAATAAGGTCCGCTGGCAAGCCCCAGAAGCCTTGGCAGGAGGAGTACGCTCGAATGCCTCTGTCGCCGATCCAGAGGGGGCAGTCCCTGAAGCCATCCGAGTCTCACTATCGTCTAAACCCCGCCCTGACTCCAAAACTCTCAGACATTTGGGAACCAGGAGGAGGGGGAGGAGGACAAGACGAACAACAACAACAGGGAAAGGACATGGGAGTGAGGACGAAACCAAAGTCAAAGTGACTAACGCCCCCAAGTCCGGGTCCATAAACCCAAGCGGGGCAGCCTTGGGCATCCGGGTGAGCAACCAATCTAGCGTGCTCCAGCAAACAATATGAAAAATGCAACGCCGAAGCTGCCTGTACCCAAATATCAGTATCAATATACTGGGTAATCTGGAGCACAAGCACGGAGCAAGACTCGCAAGACTCCGGTCAAAGGTGTCACTGACCCAACAGACAGCATAACAGGCAACACTGGTGAGTGTCACCCTGAGACAAGAGAACAAAGCAACTTTCAAACTCGGTGAGTTGGGACCCAGAGGATGCATCTATAGGTCCAAAGAGCCCCAATGGGGTTTTCCAGGGCCCCTTAGGCTGACTGCTACAGAAGCCCATGCAAGGTATTGCTAACCAGTTGGGCCCAAACTACCAAGAGAACTACTAAAACCTGAACCCCTGCGAAGTGTACAAGCACAGGGAAGGAAGTTCTTATGCCTCTCCTAGCCAGGGACCACCAATACAAGAGAAGGGTGGATAGACCAAGGGGGCAGACCCCCACCAGGCAAAATAAACAAAGAAAAATAAAACCCCACGAAAGCCATCCCCAGGAGGAACAGAACTTGCCACGGTGTATAATGGGAGATAAGATGCACAATACTGTGTTCCTACCAGCAACGATACCACTTCCTATCCAAGGCCAAACAGTGGCAACAAAAATCCCCAATTGGCCCCAAGGGTGGGCAGTTGCCAAGCAGCAAAAGCCCCCTATGGAAGTGGTTCCCAAACATCCTGTGGAAGATAACCCCAAGATGCAAGGGCAGTACTTACCGGGCACCTAGGGAAGGTGGCCCTAAGAGCATGCAGCCCCAGTACTGATGAATTACTCCTGGCCTGTGCACCACACACAGCAGAATACAGTCCACATCAGCAGAGGAACTGAATGATGTAGCAACCAGCACAGGGGGAGAGGCTGCGCGGACGATCGGCACGACGGTGGCAGTGACATCTGTTTGTTTTAGTTTGGGAGTTCTGCGCCCCTGTTCAGTTTTAGGTAGCAATATTTACCATGTGAGGTTTGTTTTGTTACGCCTACCTTTCTTGGTGCCAACCCAGGTCGATGGCAGACATGGAATGCTTTCAAACACATGGGGGGTTTCAATAGGCCATTGCTCCTCATGCCTCTCTGAGGGAGTCAGGTTCTGGCTCGTGGTTCCCGGTAGGCAAGAACTCCATCGACTGATGCCAGGGTCTAATACATACATATCAGCTCGGTAAGCTCTGGGAAGCCGTAGGGCCTCCCCACAGAAAAGCATAAATACAATGCAATTCTTAACAAAAAAAATTGAAGCGCAGTCATCACTAGGCAGGTGACACTAGGCGGGAGACACTGGTAAACTGAAGCGTGCCACGTGCTTGGTTGGCCCACATGTGTATCAACAACTCGAGAAGTGAGGCAAACCTTGAATACCAAGTCAAATTTTAGGAGGAAATAGAGCTCAAAAATTAAAAAATTTTAAAAGGGGCATTTAAAAAACCAAGGTTCCACTGTAATGATATAAGAAACTAGAGTACAGGATGTGGGAAGATTTCCACCACAAAACAAATTGAGGAAACAGTACCATGTAATGAAAGGTCATAAAAAAATAATAATGAGAATTTCATCACTAAAAGTTCCCATGTACATTATATGAAGCACACACAAAAACCAATAAAGGTCCAAAACCTTAAGAGTGACTACAGTGAAAATACTACCAGTAGCTGCCACTCGGTGGCAGTAACCGATAGTAATGGGATGGAGCTAGTTTGGAGTGAATCTAATGTTTCGTTTGAATCATTTGCAGAGTTGTTTGGCAGTTTCAAGATTTCATTTGCTGTGAACCTTACAGTTGTCTGTAAAGCTTCATTAACTTTCTGATGCTCTTCCCATTTGGGTGGCAGAGTGTCAACAGCTTCCCGTGCCTCTATGAGGAGGGCTAGGTTCTGGCTCTAGACCCTGGTAGGCCCAACACAACTCCTCTAACTGATGTGACTCATTAGAAAGAAGCAATTTCAAAGAGATACCAGTAGCTTCTGATGAACAAATCCACAAGGAGCTGTGATGAGGGTTCGAACCTACATCCGAGAGGATCCCTGACGTGCCTTAATCGACTGAGCTACGACATGGTTAAAGAATTTGGATTTGTTCATTTGATGCATCACATTATTGTGATTCCTGTGTGTATAGCTTCCAAGTAACAGTGGGGTTCCCAAGAAAAAGAGACAAGGACCTTTCTATTGTAGTGGAAAACCTGTACATTTCCAGCCATATAATACGTTAAACAAACCAAAAGATTCTACCTCCTTCCAACATTTTGGCAAATTTTGACAGGAATCAGACAATATGATAAAAACTGACAGAAATGGAAATGCACGAGAAGGATAAATTTATAGGCAAAATACTTATACTTTAAAGATGCCACTCACTTATTCAAGGCTCTCTTCTTCAAAGCTCGTGCAAGAGAGAAGATGTAGATCTGGCCGTGAAGGGCACATTTCGCCGCAAGCAGGTCGTCACGCAGCATACACACGGAGTCCAAAACTGATCCATTACCATCTACTTCTGGAAGCATGAATTCTGTCCGCTCTAGTCTGAAATAATTTGTAGTGCCCATAAATAAAAATTTATTCAAGATAAAATTTATACTAATTAATACTGTATGCTAAAAAAATTTAGTTTGCAAATTTACAAATACAGTGGCGCCTCGAGAAACGAATTTAATCCGTTCCGGCACGAGCTCATCATGTAGAAAACTCATCTTGCGGAACAACAACAAAACTGTTGTCGGAGGTGTCCAAGAACCAGCGGGAACACTCGTTAATCGAGACAAATTTTCTGCAAGTGGCTTGCTCGTTACTCGAAATGCTCGTAACTGGAGCTACTCGTCACTCGAGGTTCCACTGTATAGTACAATACAAATGTTATTACACATTAATGCTACTAATGGCATTACAGAGACTAATATTATAGCACAAAAGCTCTTCAGTTTACCAATGTCACAAATGCTGGTTCGGTTTGCTGATGTTACACATACAATGTGTATAAAAACATTTACTTTATGAGGCTGAGTATTGCTATAGTGTATTTTTTTAAGTATAATAAACATTTGTTTGTAATTGTTAAAAAAAAACAGTGTTGAATGTAATGAAACGCCATTTTCTGGGTGAGCCCCGGAGGCTCCCTGGAGCTATTGAACTGATGTTAGTTATATTAGTCTGGGGTTTCAGTCACATGGAGTTCTACCTACTAGGAATCATGAGCCAGAACGTGGCACTCCCTCAGAGACACACAGGGAGCAATGGCCTATGAAAACTCCACTCTTTGAGAGTATATTCATGTCTGCCATCAACCAGGGTTAGGCACCCAGAAAAGTAGGCATCCCAAAACAGACCCCAACTGGACTGGTTGAAAATTGCAACCCAAGACCGAACAGAGCCCAAGAACTACCCGAAGAAAAACATGGCAACAAGCAAATTGTTATCAAACTGACGCGCCCCCTGAGCCGGCTTCACGCTCACCAGTTCGGAGACTGAGCAAACGGAACAAAAACCACCAACCGGTGGGAGGGAAGGTGCCAGGGAACTTCAGGGGCTCACCCAAAAATGGCATTTCATTACATTCAACTCTGACTTTCTGTGGGAGCCCCATCGGCTCCCTGGAGCTAGATAACCAAGTAAAAAAAAAAAAAAAGGACTTACCCGAGAGGGTAAGAATAGCACCGCATGCCTCATGACGAAGATAGAGCGTCCACCAAGACCAAAAGAGCAGAAACCCCTACAGCAGAGGAGAGCATGAAGCTCACCGACTCAACCTCTAGAGGCCAAATCCAACAGAAACAAAGCCTTCTGAAAACAAGGAAATTGTTGTGCCCCCGAAGGGGGCCATAACAAGCAAAGGAGAATAGAGAAAAGAGAGCACTCAATCCAAAGACCAGGATCGCTCAGGCAGTGCATGAGCTGACCGGAGGTGAAAAAAAGTATGAGAAAGCTTACGAAACGAAGATGAAGTAACATCCACCCGAACACAAGCTGGAGCGGCTCTGCCAGTGCTGCACAATAAGAGGCAATAGTATTCGGCATAAGATGTCGATCCTGAAACAACCAGGAGAGGAAAGACGACACGAACAGAAACAGAAGGCAACCTATGAAGAGAAAGGAAGTAGTGAAAGGAATGCCAGGAGACTTCATACTGTCACCGAGAAGAAGACCGCAGGTGGGACACCATGAGAGAAGCCACCTGATCACCATACAAGTGGTGATACACACACGTCAAAATACCAGACGTGAAGAGCAGAAGAGTAAATCAAACCAGTGAGGTACCACACTAGCCTGAGCTGCTGGAAGAGGCGGAGCAGTGGAAAACGCCCCAGGTTCAGACACGAGCAAGCAGTAACTGAAACCAAGACTGGGCATGGGGCTAGAAGGAGAACCCTTTCCCGAGAGGACTCCAGGTCAGCCAAAACCGAAGAAACAGCTGGACTGGAGAAAAAGGTACAGGTACCCCCACCTCGACCAGTCCTGCCAAAAAGCGTTGACCGCGACAGCTTTGCAGTCCAGGAAGGGTGCCACATAGACTGGGAGATGCCGTGACTACGCCGATGCAAAGGGATCCACCTCTGGGGCCCAAACACTTTGGCAAAGCCAACTGAAGAACTCAGCGTCGACAGCCCATTTCGTGGACAGAGAAAGCCGGCAGGGCTCTTCACAGAAATAAATTATTTCCAAAATAATCACACTCCAAGTATACTGTGACTATCCCATACCCCAGAGATAAACTAAGTGAGCAGAAAAGTTTAACGCCAAACTTGACAGTGAATATATTATAAGCATTTTACATTTATGCAGCTGTTTATTGTTCAATGATAATTTTTTTTACATAAGCAAATTTCTTGAATTACTTCTCTGCTTGATAAGTAAAAATTCAATAATTTGCCATGTGTACTTTCTTTCATGTGTGTAGGTTTGGCATTACTAATGTCAATGAGCTCAAAAGAGAACAAGATCTATGTTGACCAGACCACGCACTAGAAGGTGAAGGACGACGACGTTTCGGTCCGTCCTGGACCATTCTCACAATCGACTTGAGAATGGTCCAGGACGGACCGAAACGTCGTCGTCCCTTCACCTTCTAGTGTGTGGTCTGGTCAACATACTTTAGCCACGTTATTGTGACTCATCGCCTGCAGAACAAGATCTACCCACCTGTCATTAGCTTCAATCTTCTGCATGTCTATCTTCCATCCAAACAGCCCTCCATCACACCCAGCAATGAGCATGTCATGAGAGCACGAGAAAGTCAAGTTGTAAACACTCTGGCTACAGCAGGAATAGTCAGCAAATGCACTGCAGTTGCCTCGTAGCTAGGCAAGGCCGGGGTTCCTACATCCCACAGTTGAATTTGTCCATCTTCATGACCACCTACAATAATAAATATTACAGTCAGTATTAATACACAAGGAGTTAAGGGGTGTGGACTGCATCATAAGTTAATGACAATTGCCTATTAACCACCGTGCTGCACTGAGTTTATTGTGAAATTCCCCCGGTGCGCATGAAATAAAGTGTTCCCAAAAATTCTTTTTTCTTTGTAAAATCATAAATTCCCTTCCATAAACATGTCTATGCAAAATAAATACCAAATTCCAATTACTTTGGCTGTGGGGACGTGGACAAGGTGCGCTGTGACGTCATCAGGGCCTGGTCGCCGTGCATGACTCGCCCAGACACGGTCGCACGGGCCCTTCAAGCACCGGGTGTTGCCACAAATATATTTTCAATTATTTGTTCTATGTATTTCCTATGCGGTTTTATTTGTTTTTTATCGTATATCATGCATATTTGTGTCCTTTACAATATGTATACAGTAGAACGTTCATAATGTTCCATAGAACTGTGATACATGTGTCAGTAATGTGTCCACAATGTTTATTGTCACAATATTACTTGTTAAAAATTCACTAAAATTCAATATGTACAGTTTCACACACTATTTACACAGTAACACACTGTATTACACACTCAGTACTTCGGAAGTGAGTAATAATCAACAAAGTAGTCCATGGTACACAGCGCGACTTCGCTCTTGTTGCACCAGGTACAGATAGATTTTCGCTTTGTTTCTTCGTTCTGTGTGCTTGCAAATAACGCACTCACGTACACCCCTGGCATTAGTACCTGTAGGTGGTATGTAGCCAAGCTTGTAAAAACGTAAGATAGTCTTGAAAAGATTACAGGAAAAGATCAATTTGTAAGGAAGTCATGAAAAGATCACTTTGTAAGGTCCACACAGGAAGAAATTCAGCCAGCCTCAAAGAGTGTCCATCAGTCAAGAAGAGATTCAGGTATTCCTGAAAATATCTATGGAAACAAACCACCATGGAAGTCGCTAACACTATTCATCTATGCTACTTGTATCAGATGCATCATCACTGAATGCAGAAAATGATTCATCTATGTATCATCTAAATAAATTGGATTAGCATAGGATAATGGGTGAGGATGGCGCTCAGAGCTACAATTGGATACGCTCGCTGTATCATCCTCATAGGTGCGAATCACTTGCATCTGACCTTTGTGTTAAGTCCTTATTGTGCCTAGCTTCACCAATATTATGACCCTTATGTCTTCAAACAATAAGGTTTGAATTTCACTGACAGCGCGATCTTTCAACACCGCGTCGGACAGGTGTTTGGGAGCCAAAGGCGCGCGCCCCACCATGGGTGCTCACTCACTACTAACCCAGCCAGCAACCCTAGGGCATTCTGGGAATTTTTTCCAAGATGGCTGCCTCTCACTGGAG
>WNGS01028583.1:573616-584914 GCA_020271785.1 Procambarus virginalis | reverse complement strand
GGACACGGGGTACCTCAGGGCCACGGGTACCTCAGGGACACGGGGTACCTCAGGGCCACGGTGTACCTCAGGGCCACGGTGTACCTCAGGGACACGGGGTACCTCAGGGACACGGGTACCTCAGGGCCACGGTGTACCTCAGGGACACGGGGTACCTCAGGGCCACGGTGTACCTCAGGGCCACGGAGTACCTCAGGGCCACGGTGTACCTCAGGGCCACGGGGTACCTCAGGGCCACAGGGTACCTCAGGGCCACGGGGTACCTCAGGGCCACGGGGTACCTCAGGGCCACGGTGTACCTCAGGGCCACGGGGTACCTCAGGGCCACAGGGTACCTCAGGGCCACAGGGTACCTCAGGGCCACGGGGTACCTCAGGGCCACAGGGTACCTCAGGGCCACAGGGTACCTCAGGGCCACAGGGTACCTCAGGGCCACGGGGTACCTCAGGGCCACAGGGTACCTCAGGGCCACGGGGTACCTCAGGGTACCTCAGGGCCACAGGGTACCTCAGGGCGGGTGTATCATATCTTGAGGTAATCTTGAGAAGATTTCGGGGCTTAGCGTCCCCGCGGCCCGGTCCTCGACCAGGCCTTCACTCCCAGGAAGCCGCTCGTAGCAGCTGTCTAACTCCCAGGTACCTGTATACTGCTAGGTAACAGGGGCATCAGGGTGAAAGAAAGATTTTGCTCATTTGTCACCGCCTCCACCGGGGATCGAACCCGAAACCTCAGGACTACGAGTCCGTAGCGCTGTCTATTCAGCTGTCAGGCGCCACTGCATGACGGCTGAAGCCAACTTAAGAGACGTTGTAGCGAACACATCATGTATTGATCTTATGCTCCAGCAGGACCACTGGTGTAGTCTGTCTGTCTCCCACCCTCCAGCAGGACCACTGGTGTAGTCTGTCTCCCACCCTCCAGCAGGACCACTGGTGTAGTCTGTCTCCCACCCTCCAGCAGGACCACTGGTGTAGTCTGTCTGTCTCCCACCCTCCAGCAGGACCACTGGTATAGTCTGTCTCCCACCCTCCAGCAGGACCACTGGTGTAGTCTGTCTCCCACCCTCCAGTAGGACCACTGGTGTAGTCTGTCTCCCACCCTCCAGCAGGACCACTGGTGTAGTCTGTCTGTCTCCCACCCTCCAGCAGGACCACTGGTGTAGTCTGTCTGTCTCCCACCCTCCAGTAGGACCACTGGTGTAGTCTGTCTGTCTCCCACCCTCCAGCAGGACCACTGGTGTAGTCTGTCTCCCACCCTCCAGCAGGACCACTGGTGTAGTCTGTCTCCCACCCTCCAGTAGGACCACTGGTGTAGTCTGTCTCCCACCCTCCAGTAGGACCACTGGTGTAGTCTGTCTCCCACCCTCCAGTAGGACCACTGGTGTAGTCTGTCTTCCACCCTCCAGTAGGACCACTGGTGTAGTCTGTCTGTCTCCCACCCTCCAGTAGGACCACTGGTGTAGTCTGTCTGTCTCCCACCCTCCAGCAGGACCACTGGTGTAGTCTGTCTGTCTCCCACCCTCCAGTAGGACCACTGGTGTAGTCTGTCTCCCACCCTCCAGTAGTACCCTTGTGTAGTCTGTCTGTCTCCCACCCTCCAGTAGGACCACTGGTGTAGTCTGTCTGTGTCCCACCCTCCAGCAGGACCACTGGTGTAGTCTGTCTGTCTCCCACCCTCCAGTAGGACCACTGGTGTAGTCTGTCTGTCTCCCACCCTCCAGTAGGACCACTGGTGTAGTCTGTCTGTCTCCCACCCTCCAGCAGGACCACTGGTGTAGTCTGTCTCCCACCCTCCAGTAGGACCCTTGTGTAGTCTGTCTGTCTCCCACCCTCCAGTAGGACCACTGGTGTAGTCTGTCTCCCACCCTCCAGTAGGACCACTGGTGTAGTCTGTCTCCCACCCTCCAGTAGGACCACTGGTGTAGTTTGTCTCCCACCCTCCAGTAGGACCCTTGTGTAGTCTGTCTGTCTCCCACCCTCCAGTAGGACCACTGGTGTAGTCTGTCTCCCACCCTCCAGCAGGACCACTGGTGTAGTCTGTCTGTCTCCCACCCTCCAGTAGGACCACTGGTGTAGTCTGTCTCCCACCCTCCAGTAGGACCACTGGTGTAGTCTGTCTCCCACCCTCCAGTAGGACCACTGGTGTAGTCTGTCTCCCACCCTCCAGTAGGACCACTGGTGTAGTCTGTCTCCCACCCTCCAGTAGGACCACTGGTGTAGTCTGTCTCCCACCCTCCAGTAGGACCCTTGTGTAGTCTGTCTGTCTCCCACCCTCCAGTATGACCACTGGTGTAGTCTGTCTGTCTCCCACCCTCCAGCAGGACCACTGGTGTAGTCTGTCTGTCTCCCACCCTAAAGTAGGACCACTGGTGTAGTCTGTCTCCCACCCTCCAGTAGGACCACTGGTGTAGTCTGTCTCCCACCCTCCAGCAGGACCACTGGTGTAGTCTGTCTGTCTCCCACCCTCCAGCAGGACCACTGGTGTAGTCTGTCTGTCTCCCACCCTCCAGCAGGACCACTGGTGTAGTCTGTCTCCCACCCTCCAGCAGGACCACTGGTGTAGTCTGTCTCCCACCCTCCAGCAGGACCACTGGTGTAGTCTGTCTGTCTCCCACCCTCCAGCAGGACCACTGGTGTAGTCTGTCTGTCTCCCACCCTCCAGCAGGACCACTGGTGTAGTCTGTCTGTCTCCCACCCTCCAGCAGGACCACTGGTGTAGTCTGTCTGTCTCCCACCCTCCAGCAGGACCACTGGTGTAGTCTGTCTGTCTCCCACCCTCCAGTAGGACCACTGGTGTAGTCTGTCTGTCTCCCACCCTCCAGCAGGACCACTGGTGTAGTCTGTCTGTCTCCCACCCTCCAGTAGGACCACTGGTGTAGTCTGTCTCCCACCCTCCAGTAGGACCACTGGTGTAGTCTGTCTCCCACCCTCCAGTAGGACCACTGGTGTAGTCTGTCTCCCACCCTCCAGTAGGACCACTGGTGTAGTCTGTCTCCCACCCTCCAGTAGGACCACTGGTGTAGTCTGTCTCCCACCCTCCAGCAGGACCACTGGTGTAGTCTGTCTCCCACCCTCCAGCAGGACCACTGGTGTAGTCTGTCTGTCTCCCACCCTCCAGTAGGACCACTGGTGTAGTCTGTCTCCCACCCTCCAGTAGGACCACTGGTGTAGTCTGTCTCCCACCCTCCAGTAGGACCACTGGTGTAGTCTGTCTCCCACCCTCCAGTAGGACCACTGGTGTAGTCTGTCTCCCACCCTCCAGTAGGACCACTGGTGTAGTCTGTCTCCCACCCTCCAGCAGGACCACTGGTGTAGTCTGTCTCCCACCCTCCAGCAGGACCACTGGTGTAGTCTGTCTGTCTCCCACCCTCCAGTAGGACCACTGGTGTAGTCTGTCTCCCACCCTCCAGTAGGACCACTGGTGTAGTCTGTCTCCCACCCTCCAGCAGGACCACTGGTGTAGTCTGTCTCCCACCCTCCAGCAGGACCACTGGTGTAGTCTGTCTGTCTCCCACCCTCCAGCAGGACCACTGGTGTAGTCGGTACCTCACTGAACACACACCTGAACACACCAGGGAACACACTAGACGAGCACCTGGGAAGGGTCATCATATGCAGCTCGAAGCGTCAAAATTTCCAGGTCTGCAAGATTGTAAGAAACTAAACACGCACAAAAATACTTTAAATAAAAACAAAAAACAAACAAATAGCCCCCATGGGATGGCCAGAACGTAGCCATAAAACTGAAACACCTGAAGTGCTGAACCAGAGGAGCACTCTAGTGGCACCAACTGAGGAGCACTCCAGTGGCACCAACCATAGGAGCACACCAGTGGCACCAACCTGAGGAGCACACCAGTGGCATCAACCAGAGGAGCACACCAGTGGCACCAACTAGAGGAGCACACCAGTGGCACCAACCTGAGGAGCACACCAGTGGCACCAACCTGAGGAGCACACCAGTGGCACCAACCAGAGGAGCACACCAGTGGCATCAACCAGAGGAGCACACCAGTGGCACCAACCTGAGGAGCACTCCAGTGGCACCAACCTGAGGAGCACACCAGTGGCATCAACCAGAGGAGCACTCCAGTGGCACCAACCTGAGGAGCACACCAGTGGCACCAACCTGAGGAGCACTCCAGTGGCACCAACCTGAGGAGCACACCAGTGGCACCAACCTGAGGAGCACACCAGTGGCACCAACCTGAGGAGCACACCAGTGGCACCAACTAGAGGAGCACACCAGTGGCACCAACCTGAGGAGCACACCAGTGGCACCAACTAGAGGAGCACACCAGTGGCACCAACCTGAGGAGCACACCAGTGGCACCAACCTGAGGAGCACACCAGTGGCACCAACCTGAGGAGCACACCAGTGGCACCAACCTGAGGAGCACACCAGTGGCACCAACCTGAGGAGCACACCAGTGGCACCAACCTGAGGAGCACACCAGTGGCACCAACCTGAGGAGCACACCAGTGGCACCAACCTGAGGAGCACACCAGTGGCATCAACCAGAGGAGCACTCCAGTGGCACCAACCTGAGGAGCACACCAGTGGCACCAACCTGAGGAGCACACCAGTGGCACCAACCTGAGGAGCACTCCAGTGGCACCAACCAGAGGAGCACACCAGTGGCACCAACCTGAGGAGCACACCAGTGGCACCAACCTGAGGAGCACACCAGTGGCACCAACCTGAGGAGCACACCAGTGACACCAACCAGAGCACTCCAGTGGCACCAACCATAGGAGCACACCAGTGGCACCAACTAGAGGAGCACACCAGTGGCACCAACCTGAGGAGCACACCAGTGGCACCAACCAGAGGAGCACACCAGTGGCACCAACCTGAGGAGCACACCAGTGGCACCAACCTGAGGAGCACACCAGTGGCACCAACCTGAGGAGCACACCAGTGGCACCAACCAGAGGAGCACACCAGTGGCACCAACCTGAGGAGCACACCAGTGGCACCAACCTGAGGAGCACTCCAGTGGCACCAACCTGAGGAGCACACCAGTGGCACCAAAGACATATGACAGAACTGATCTTTGAGTTGACACGTGCTCCGACCCACCTGATGGTAGCCATGGGTCTCTCATTACCCAAATGGAACTCCTGTGACCGACATGATCCAGTTGTTAAGTCCGCCAGTGAGAGCACTTGAGAGAGAGAAGGTATTGTTGATGGGAGCCCGAAAGGGACTTGAACATTAAGCAGTTAATTACTAATTAATTCTATACATATCCCAGACACCTTACTTTCTTCAGGAAGTTTTCCACCAGTAAGTGTCCACAGTAGGATATCTTACTCCCACCTGGAACCTTCCCATCAGTGGGTGGCCACAGTAGGATATCTTACTCCCACCTGGAACCTTCCCATCAGTGGGTGGCCACAGTAGGATATCTTACTCCCACCTGGAACCTTCCCATCAGTGGGTGTCCACAGCAGGATATCTCCCACCTGGAACCTTCCCATCAGTGGGTGTCCACAGCAGGATATCTTACTCCCACCTGGAACCTTCCCATCAGTGGGTGTCCACAGCAGGATATCTCCCACCTGGAACCTTCCCATCAGTGGGTGGCCACAGCAGGATATCTTACTCCCACCTGGAACCTTCCTATCAGTGTGTGGCCACAGCAGGATATCTCCCACCTGGAACCTTCCCATCAGTGTGTGGCCACAGTAGGATATCTTACTCCCACCTGGAACCTTCCCATCAGTGGGTGGCCACAGCAGGATATCTTACTCCCACATGGAACCTTCCCATCAGTGTGTGGCCACAGCAGGATATCGCCCACCTGGAACCTTACCATCAGTGGGTGGCCACAGCAGGATATCTTACTCCCACATGGAACCTTCCCATCAGTGTGTGGCCACAGCAGGATATCGCCCACCTGGAACCTTACCATCAGTGGGTGGCCACAGCAGGATATCTCCCACCTGGAACCTTACCATCAGTGGGTGGCCACAGCAGGATATCTCCCACCTGGAACCTTCCCATTAATGAGTGGCCACAGCAAATTTCACAAAACTATCACTACAGAAACATTCCCCTCGCTCGAGCCAGTTCTTTGTACAAGTACATAAAACCGCTTTGAAATAATAGTCTTATATAGGTTGGAACAGTAGTTTATTTTTGTTCAAAAATACAAAATTTGCCTATTTTGTTTCCTTACTGTTTCCTTATTATGTCAACAATGGAGTTTTTGCCAGGAAGAAATGAGATCGTGGAATATTGCATATAAAGTCTGTTTCTGATGATGAAACAAAAGCTTTCCCAATATCTAAAACAAAAAAATACAGGAACCTGGTACATTTTGATAATTTTTATCAAGTGTTGCATTTGAATGTTATTCCTACAATCTACTGTGATCAGATTTCAGACCTTTGTTAATATTGTACCTTGGAAACTAAAATATTCATTTACTGATTGGAATACTTATATACATAACAGACTCATCTGTACACATTATTATATTACATACACAACAATCATGCTATCTTATTTGCAATTACTGTAAAGTCTTGCTCAGCCATTACTTACAGTAATGGCTCAACCAGACAACATGAGGTAAACATTTGTTTTGGCAAGCACGACCTTCAACCCTACAGCACACACAGTAGCAGCAGGGATACCCTCGGACACCCTACAGCACACACAGTAGCAGCAGGGATACCCTCGGACACCCTACAGCACACACAGTAGCAGCAGGGATACCCTCGGACACCCTACAGCACACACAGTAGCAACAGGGATACCCTCGGACACCATACAGCACACACAGTAGCAGCAGGGATACCCTCGGACACCATACAGCACACACAGTAGCAGCAGGGATACCCTCGGACACCCTACAGCATACACAGTAGCAGCAGGGATACCCTCGGACACCCTACAGCACACACAGTAGCAACAGGGATACCCTCGGACACCATACAGCACACACAGTAGCAGCAGGGATACCCTCGGACACCCTACAGCATACACAGTAGCAGCAGGGATACCCTCGGACACCATACAGCACACACAGTAGCAACAGGGATACCCTCGGACACCCTACAGCACACACAGTAGCAGCAGGGATACCCTCGGACACCCTACAGCACACACAGTAGCAGCAGGGATACCCTCGGACACCATACAGCACACACAGTAGCAACAGGGATACCCTCGGACACCATACAGCACTACATCTAGTACCTCCCAACAGATACTCCCGCCATTATTCACATAATCTACTCAGCTGCTACCAAACATTAATTACCCTTACATAAATTCAGTAGTATGAATTAAATGTTTTCTGTAAGAACCTGTATTAAGTATGCCTTGCAATCTTAACCAGCTGTAGATAAGGAACCGATACAGCTTACTACATTAGGAAGCTTAAAAATTATATCACAATATTTGACTGCTTATTGTAAGCTTTGATCCATTCAATAATTACTTAAGACACAGCTAGCAGCATGCACTCTACTGGTTACAATGAAACCCAGATAAACATTGCTCTAACAAAATAAGAATTCACCAAATATCTTTAGAAATCTGAGGGAAAGTTAAAATTCCTGTCAGCCATCGTAAAGTCAGCTCTTCTGGACTACTATTATTAAGTAACATAAAAGAGATGTCATATTTTTTTCAGGTCTCTGGTGCATATATCAAAATAATTAAAAATTTTCAACTTAAGAAATTTACAAATAATTTCTGGTGAAACTTAAATAAGCACTAATTAAGGAAATGGATTTAAATTATAACAGAACAATTTACCAATTTACTGATGAATGCTTCATGCAATTACACCCACTAACAATTACAGTAGTGGAGAAACACACGGGTAGTAACACAAATATTTTAGACATTTACAAAAGGTATATTAATGTCAGCACCTGACTACTTCCATAGCTGCTCCACGTTCCTAAACATTAAAACATGCAACCTTCTCAATACAAAATGTAACAACAAAAATTTTAAATTATTTAGAGAATAATACTTAGCAATAAATCTGGCAACTGATTAAATCCCTTATTAAGTACATTTAAGTTCTTTTGTAATCATACAAACAACATTGAAGACGTCAACCATCTTTTTTAATGCCGCTAATTGTGAAGCTCGGCCAGCGTCAAATTCAATTACAAACTGACAATTCAATTTTGAGTTACAAAATGGGATAAAATGTCTCATTGTTACAAGGGCATCATTTGGGCTTTGAAACATTTTTTTTTAATATAGTTTGTCAGACGTTGGCAGTGAAGAGGCGGACTAGATGACTGACAATGTTTGCTTCAGCTAACTGACCCCACTAATTGGCTGCTTCACATAAAGTGCTCAAAAAATATAAAAATAGGCCTAAGAGTACCTTCCTATGTATCACTGGAGCAATTCTAACGATCTGTGCTGCCTTCCTGTCATGTACTGAGCTTGGTACATATATACATAAAAAAAAAACATCAACATGGGGACAAAATAATAACTATGGTATACTCAACATAACTCTTCTTGTTGTACAAATGAAGTCAAATCCAGGTTTTGTTTATCACAAAACATATTATTTAGTCTCGTGAATTTCCGAGAGGCGAGACATTTATTGTTGCCATCAGCAGAGGCCAGTTTACTCAATATGCAAGCAGTGGCACAAATGCCTCATTAACAACTAACACTTCTGATGCTGCATCCTCAAGACCATGAAAATTATTATTTGGTAATAGTAATATCAAAGTTCTCTGTCATTAATAATCCTAATAAAATAATTAATATCGCATGCTTGCTTTACATAATAATGTCATTATTTTTATATTATTTTTGTAAATTATCCCAAGTAATAAAATCTTCCTGCATGTCTTAGTGACTTGCTGAAATCTTATTTCCTATTTTTTTACATATTTTTAATTATCTTCATCATCGTCTTCCTTCCCTCTTTTCCAGACACAGACCATGTTGTTGGATGTAACTGCAACAATGTGGTGACCGCCCGACGACACTGCACACTTGTCAACAACAATGTCATAAGTGTCCAGGCGCAGTTTTCGAGCTTTCTCCACCTGCAAGTATTCATAGGTAATAATAATGTGCTAGCTATACCTTACATGCTTGAAATCATACAAAACAAAAAGTGTGCAGTTTAAGTGCAAAGAGAACTATTACAGAACCATACCCATATATTATGGTATTTAAAAATGTCATCATTATAACTGATCCCTCTTTTGGTCCATAGCAGTGATTTATTGCATAAAGATTAATGAACTCTTCTGCCCCCCCCCCCCGAACAACATAAAACCAGAGTTGAATGTAATGAAACGTCCATTTCTGGCAGAGTCCCGGAGGCTCCCTGTGGTTAAATAACTGGCAAAAAAATGGAGAGACTTACCAGAGGAGGAGAGAGGCAGCAGGCACTAACTCTAGTAGAAAACAACAACCAGGAAACATGACCTGGGGCAACATAGGACCAAACAAAACCAGGGATACTGACTAAAGACCTGGCTGCCATTATCCTGTTTTTTAATCTGCTAATGCCTCAAGCCTGAATATCTGTCCAAGACTCAATACAAAAAACCACGGGATGGGGCAGCTGCGTTCCGGAGGGGTCCTTGGTTTGTTGGTGCTTGGTTGATCGGGCCAGGGGTGCGTCGTGTTTTGTGTTCAGTGGTGGCCCTCTGCTGTTAATTGCGTGCCGCGGCCTCTATGTTGGGGGCACGCTTTGAGTTGATCCGGTTCCGTTCTTCCCTGTTCGTGGGTGAAGGTGTCCCGGGTTGTCCACCGTGTTATTGCAGCTAGCCTGCCTGTGTTCTTTCCCCGTGCCCGTGGCATTCGTGGCTTCGCTGCTCTTGTTGCCGTCTGGGCGGCGTGTCCTTGCTGTCATTCGGGCACGGATCTTTTGGTGTTTGAACAGGGCCCTAGCTGCTCGTTGTCTCGTGTTGCTCCCGGGCCCTGTCAGGGCTGTGTCGCCTTGGGTTGGCATTTGCAGACGGTTGTCTCACTTCCGTTGAGGGGTGTGTGGTGTCCGCCTCCCAGTTCCGTCCCTTTGACCTTCCTCTGTGGGTAGTTAGCTCCGGGGAGCCGACGGGGCTCCCCCCGGAAAACCAGCATTGAATGTAATGAAACGCCATTTTCTGGGTGAGACCCGGAGGCTCCCCGGCAACCCTCCCTCCCTCCCTCCAGTCAGCGTTTTTTCGCATGTTTTGACATCCAGCCTCAGAACTGATGGGTGGATAGCCGGCATGAGAGGTCTGGAGCTTCCCCTACCCCCACCCGGGGAGGGAGGAGCTGCGCAGACAGCGGCGCGGTGACGTGACGTCATACTAGTTTGCTTGTTTTCTGTTAGGGAGTTCTATCCACTAGTTCGGCTTTTGGTAGCAATTTTAACCAGAATACCTTGAGGTTATCTTGAATTGATTTCGGGGCCTTTTTTTTTAGTGTCCCCGCGGCCCGGTCCTTGATCAGGCCTCCACCCCCAGGAAGCAGCCCGTGACAACTGACTAACTCCCAGGTACCTATTTTACTGCTACGTAACAGGGGCATAAGGTGAAAGAAACACTGCCCATCGTTTCTTGCTGGCGCCCGGGATCAAACCCGGACCACAGGATCACAAGTCCAGTGTGCTGTCCGCTCGGTCGACCGGCTCCCTGTAATGAAGCTGGTCGTTTGTTTAGTAGGGGTTTGTTTTGGAATGCTTACCTTTCTGGATGCTTGACCCGGACGATGGCAGACACAGAATGCTTCCAACCACACGAGGATTTCTATAGACCATTGCTCCCCTTGCCTCTCTGAGGCAAGGGGGCAAGGTTCTGGCCATGGTCCCCGGTAGGCCCTAGAACTCCATACACATGACTGATGCCTAAGTCTGACATTAGCATATCAGCCTGGTATAGCTCCGGGGAGCCAACAGCGCTCCCCCCAGAAAACAACCATTAGTGCAGCATAATTGCAAATATCATGGGCTGCAATGCCATCTACGGTAGCCAGCCACAGGCTGGCTACCGTAGATGGCATTGCGAACAACCTGAGAAATACGACCTTTGTAATGGAGACCATGGAGACTAGATCAACTCATAGAGCATTCATTAAAGCCGAAAAGTTGGCACACGGGTAGTGACAAACTGCCGTCACCAGACAACAAATGATGCACCCTTGGCTAAGTGAGCCAAGCCTCAATAAACAAAGGACACCTCCAGAAGCACACAGATTTGTTCACCAGAAAAGAAGACGATGGCTGCAAACAAAGAAAATTCCCACCAGGTCCAAAAGAGCAGAACATGAAGCTCACTAACCTGACATGGAAGGAAGAGCCAGCAAAAT
>WNGS01028583.1:556763-572616 GCA_020271785.1 Procambarus virginalis | reverse complement strand
ACAAGCATATGAATGTAATAAAATGCCAATTTCTGGGCGAGCCCCAGTGGCTCCCTGAAGCTACCATCTCCACTGTAGGTGCCAGCTACTAGGCACCATCAGTCACGGAGTTCTCTGGCCTACTGAGGACCCTGGGGCCAGATTCGTGAAGCAGTTATGCAAGAATTTACGAACCTGTACATCTTTTCTCAATCCTTGACGGCTTTCTTTACAATTATTAAAAAGTTAATGAGCTCCGAAGCACCAGGAGGCTGTTTATAACAATAACAACAGTTAACTGGGAAGTGTTTATGCTTGTAAAACTGTTTAATAAATGTAACCAAAGCCGTCAAAGATTGAGGAAAGATGTACACTCGTAAGTGCTTGCGTAACTGTTTCATGAATCTGACCACAGGACCCCACACAGAGGTGAAGGGAGCCATGGCATTTATTTTTATTTATTTATATACAAGAAGGTACATTGGGGTGTGCAAGTACAGAATACGAATTGNGGGACACCAAGGTATCTGTAAGACTCGCAGTTCTTAAGTGCTCGCCCATCTATATGATAATTGGGTGGTGGAATACCACATGGAATGAGAGCACGAGTTTTCTGTACAGAGATAAGAGGCCACATTCCTCAGCTCTAGTAGCAAAAGCATCGAGCAGAACTTGCATTCTAGGCTCGGACAGCCTGTAAACATATATCATCAGCATAACAAATGACAGTGTCTTCATTATTAGTTGGAAGATTTTAATAAGTTTATGCATCAGAACGTTGAACAACAGGGGCTGAGGACCCCTCCTTGTGGAGTTCCCAGTTCAAAGTGTTTGCTCTCTGCTTTTAACATCATTAAACAAACATATGCTGTTCGATTAGACAAATAGCCTTTATCAGTAATTTTCCTTGTATTCCCAGCTCGGCAAGCTGTTCCAGTATGATTTCTCTGTTTGCTGTATCAAAAGCTGCTGCTAGGTCGATGAAGACTGTTTGAGGGAAGCTTCATATGTGCGAATATACTCAGCAAAACAGTGTTGTGTACTGAGCCCAGGCATAAATCCAAACAGTTGAGGGACAGGTGCCCCTGTATACGATACATGAGTCTGTTAAGAACAATACGTTCAACACTTTACAAACACACGATGTTAGAGATATGGTCTATAATTATCTGAGTGTGGTTTGGGGATGAGAACAATGACACTCTTTGTCCAAGCATCAGGTAATAATACCCTTCACATAAACTCATTCTGTACACCACTAATAGTGGATTGACTGGCGCCTGTGCTGCCGTTCGGTGTAAACCTGTCACCTGACCGCTCCAGTTGTTTGGTGATGATGGTTCCACCTGCGCTGCCGTTGAGTGAGACGTGTCGATTGACCTCTCCGGCAGTTTGGGATAGTTGTCGTTTTCGCCGGCAGGGGGTGTGGGGTGTCTACCCTCCCTGCTGTTCCTGGTGGTGGGGACGTGGCGTGTTTTGCGATGGGCGGCCCTCTTCCCGCTGTCGTGCGGTTAAACTCCATCGGTTTGGAGTTTACTGGCCGT
Organism: Procambarus virginalis; assembly: GCA_020271785.1. Taxonomy (NCBI): domain Eukaryota; kingdom Metazoa; phylum Arthropoda; class Malacostraca; order Decapoda; family Cambaridae; genus Procambarus; species Procambarus virginalis. The sequence continues at coordinate 571,093 of WNGS01028583.1, read as the reverse complement.
GCTGGTCCCGCTGGTGACGTGGTGTTTAAATGACATGCTTCGCGTCCCTATTCGGGACGTTTATTGTGTTGAATGGTGTCTGCTCCCCGTGTCACATCAGTTTGGGTGAGGCGGTGGTACCGTGCTTTTTCTTCGGATGTACGAGGGCCCGTACTTTGCAGCTTCAGGACGGCTCCTGTGTCTGTGACGGAGACCGGCCCGAGCTTCGGTAGGGGTCGGACGTGTGTGCGCGGCGCTCCGGCTGTTGGAGTGTTTCCATAATTGGCCGGTTGGGGGCAGGTGTGTCTGCCTGCCTGTGTTGACGTGGCGTTAACGATGGGGGTCCCCCTTCCACCTATACTGCGGGCTCAGTCTGTGGGATTTGAATTTTCCAGCCGGGCTGGGTACCCGGAGATGGCGCAAGTGTGTGAGATGCTGCATGTTCCTGTGCTTGACATTTACGGAGTCGAGCTGGTGACAGCTCGTCGAGTGATCGTGAAGTTCACTGAGGAGTTGGCTTATCGCGAATTTCTACGTCGTTACGAGGGGCGGACATTACCCCTGCCGGATGGTGGGGGCACGGTTTCTATCTCTGATAGGAGTGGTGCCCTCACATACGTTAGCGTGCATGGAGCTCCATTGGAGTTTCCGGAGGGTCTGCTAAGGCGGTACTTCGGCCGTTTTGGAGCGGTGGTTAGTGTACGGGTGAACGTGGTCACTTCAAGCCCCCTGAAAGGTGTGAGGACGAACATTCGTACCCTGGGCATGAGGCTCCGGGAGGATATTCCGTCCTCTGTGCGCCTGATGGGGTACACAGTTCGCGTGTTTTACGCCCGACAGCCTCGGACGTGTTATCGTTGTGGGCTGTTGGGCCATCAGGCTGCTGCTTGTTCTGCGCCGGCCGTTGCTCCCGTGAACCTATTCAGTGAGGAGGATTTTCCTCCGCTTCCTGTGGAGGAGGATTCTGTGGATGTAGACGCCTCTCCCGCCGCGGATATGCCCCCTGTGTCGCCTGGTGCGCCCTCTATGGTGGTGGATTCTCCTCCGGAGGTTGTGTCATCGCCTGGTGATCGTCCTGCTCCGCCTAGTGACTCTGGAGTTCTTCAGTCTACGACTCCCCCGTCTTCCTCTGCTGCATCTGACCCTGTCCCTGCACCTTCGACGTTTGTTCCGGCTGTACTGGGTGCTGGGGTGGATCCGGCGCTTCCTTCTGTGTCTGGCCTGGTACCCCATGTGGTGGAGGATGCTGCAGTATTGCGGCGTGCGTCGTTTCGGCCGGCTTGTGTTGAGCGTATGTCTGAGTCGGCCTCCGGATCTGATGATCTGAGGTCCGAGCCTAAGCGTTCCCGGCGTTCGTCGCCTGCATGGGTAGACGTTGGTGAGTTCGACGCATGTGAGTCTGCCGGCGACGGAGGGGTGGCTACAGTTGCGTTGCGTACTACGGTGACGGCGGAGGTGCATTTGCCAGAGGATGAATGTGCCGGTATTTCGGCTTCCACTTCCGATCTCGTGTCTGCGGTTCCTGCTTCGGGAGCATCGCCTGCCTCGGATGGTTCTTCGTGGGGGGTGGTGCCCCCTGCTGACGTCCGTGGTGAGCGGGGTGGCCTGGTGATGCTGTTGAAAAAGACTGCTCGCTCTGGTGATTCTGTGATGCCTGCTTCGGTCCCTGTTTCATCGTCTGCGGTTTTGACGTCTCTTCCATCTACGACATTTTCTTCAGTGTCCCCTGTGATCTCGGTGGAGGTATTGCCTTCTCGTCGCTTATCCCCTGCTCCTGTGCTTCCGGCGGCGCGACCGTCTCGGCAGCCCTCGTCCGCTTCCTCGGTGTCATCTGCTACGTCAGGGGGCGTGGCGCGCGCTCCCAAGCCTCGTTATGCGACTTGTCCTTTTGAACTTCGGGACTGGCCGCTTCCGCCCGATCTGGTGGTTCCAGAGTTTATGTCGGGCCCGCGGGCGCTGGGGGGTCGTCCCCCCACCATGCAGGAGTATATGATTTGGGAGGTCTATAAAGGAAAATATCCTCGTGAGAAATTGCCTGAGAAGTATCTCCCTGGTCAGTTTGTTCCTGCGGATATTCCGCAAGACCGAGTGATTAATATATAATGTTTTGTGTTTTGTGTGTAGGTTTGTGTGGTGCTGAGTGCCCTTCAGGCTGTTGGAGGGGCTCGGTCTGGTGTATGCTTTTGTCATGGTTTACTGTTTTGTTGTGTACTTGTATTCCTTTCTTATTATTATTGTTTTTATTATTGTTCTTATTATTGTTCTTTTTACGGTTTATGTTGGTGCCTCTCCGTGTGTTTTTGCGGTGCTGGTAGCCTTGTTCTGTTTATTACATGTTTTGGTATCGATTCTGGTTTTGTTTTCAGCTATGTGTGGCTCTATTGTTGTCATTTGTTTCTATTTATTGTAGTTGGTTCTGTAATTGTTATAATTTGTTTTGTGCTTATTGTAATATGTTTTGTACTTATTGTAATATGTTTTGTACTTATTGTTATTGTGTGCTCGGCCCTTCCGGCCGGCGTATATGTCCTTTCTGTTTTTGCACGTTCTGTTGTTTGTGTTTGTATTGTTTTATTGTACTTATAAGCATGCTTGCATGTAAAAATATAAATAAAAAAAAAAAAAGTGTTTGCTCTCTGCTTTTAACATCATTAAACAAAACATATGCTGTTCGATTAGACAAATAGCCCTTTATCAGTAATTTTCCTTGTATTCCCAGCTCGGCAAGCTGTTCCAGTATGATTTCTCTGTTTGCTGTATCAAAAGCTGCTGCTAGGTCGATGAAGACTGTTTGAGGGGAAGCTTCAATATGTGCGAAGTACTCAGCAAAACAGTGTTGTGTACTGAGCCCAGGCATAAATCCAAAACAGTTGAGGTGACAGGTGCCCCTGTATACGATACATGAGTCTGTTAAGAACAATACGTTCAAACACTTTACAAACACACGATGTTAGAGATATGGGTCTATAATTATATGAGTGTGGTTTGGGGATGAGAACAATGACACTCTTTGTCCAAGCATCAGGTAATAATACTCCTTCACATAAACTCATTCTGTACAACACTAATAGTGGATTGACTGGCGCCTGTGCTGCCGTGCGGTGTAAACCTGTCACCTGACCGCTCCAGTTGTTTGGGGTGATGATGGTTCCACCTGCGCTGCCGTTGAGTGAGGACGTGTCGATTGACCTCTCCGGCAGTTTGGGGATAGTTGTCGTTTTCGCCGGCAGGGGGTGTGGGGGTGTCTACCCTCCCTGCTGTTCCTGGTGGTGGGGACGTGGCGTGTTTTGCGATGGGCGGCCCTCTTCCCGCTGTCGTGCGGTTAAACTCCATCGGTTTGGAGTTTACTGGCCGTGCTGGTTACCCGCTGGTGGACGTGGTGTTAAATGACATGCTTCGCGTCCCTATTCGGGACGTTTATGGTGTTGAGATGGTGTCTGCTCACCGTGTCATCATCAAGTTTGTGGGTGAGGCGGTGTACCGTGCTTTTCTTCGGAGGTACGAGGGCCGTACTTTGCAGCTGCAGGACGGCTCCGGGTCTGTGACAGTTTCGGACCGTAGTGGGGCTGTGACGTACGTCAGTGTTCATGGCGCCCCCATGGAGTTTCCTGAGACTCTTCTCCGGCGTTTCTTCCAGAGGTACGGCTCCGTTATCAGTGTACGGATGAACTCACTTTCGTCCGGCACGTATTCGGGAGTAAAGACCAACATTCGGACCCTCGGGATGCGACTGAAGTCGGATATTCCGTCCTCTGTCCGGCTGTTGGGATACTACGTGCGGGTGTTTTATGCCCGGCAACCCCGTACTTGCTTCCGGTGTGGTTTGTTGGGGCATCAGGCTGCCGGGTGTACTGCTGATCCGGTCGCTCCCGTGAACTTGTTCCGTGAAGAGGATTTCCCGCCGCTCCCTCTGGAGGAGGACTCCGGGGGTGAGGAGGTGAGCGTCCCGTTCGCTGCTGAGGCTTCCCCAGCGTCACCCGAAGTTCCCCTGGTTGTCGCAGACCCTTCTCCGGGTGTTGCGGTGCCGTCGGATGTTCCTCCTGACTATGTCTCTGGCCCTGCAGCTCCCGTGAACCTTCCTGGTACTCCCTGTGTGGCGTCGCCGTCTGCTCCCTCGTCTTCGGCTGCTGGCCCTAGCCCTGCATCCGCACCTCGGGTCCCTACTGTGCTGGGTGCTGGGGTGGCTGCGGTGCCTCCTGTTGTGTGTGGTCCGGTTCCTCCTGTGGTAGAGGCTGCTGCAGTTCTGCATCGGGCGCCGGTTCGTCCGGCTTGTGGTGCCGGTACTTCTGGATCTGCTTCCGGCTCTGACGATCTCCGGCCGGAGCCCAAACGTTCCAGGCGTTCGTCTACTGCCTGGGCTGATGTTGAGGAATTCGGTGACTGAGGGTCTTCTGATATTGACGGCGTGGCTCCAGATGGGTCGTTGTCTCCACGTTTGGTGGTGGCGGAGGTACATGTGCCTGCTGGGGCTGGTGCCTGTGTCTCGGGTGTGCCTCCTGTTCCTTCCCCGCCCGGGGGCTCTCCGCAGTGGGGTGTGGTGGCTTCCGGTGCCGGGGGTGGTGCGGATGCTGGTGCTGGGCGTGGCCTGGTGATGACCTTGAGAAAGGATGTGTGCCGCCGAGGTTCCCTGCAGTCGTCTGGTGGTGAGCCCGTGGCCGCTGTTGCCCCTGTGGTAGTGCCCTCTGTTGAGCCCTCTGTGTGTGCAACGGTGTGGCAGTCTCAGCGACCCTCGTCTGCTTCTCCAGTGTCGTCTGCTTCCTCGAAGGGCGTGGTTGGCGCTCCCCGGCCTCGTTATGCGAAGTGCGTCAGTGACCTCGTGCGTTGGCCGATGCCGCCCGATATAGTTGTTCCTTAGTTTATGATACCCCAGCGGACGAGGGGGGTCAAAAACCCTACCGACCATGAAGATCTAGTCTGGGAAGCTTACAAGGCGAAATATCCTTATGTTTCCTTCCCGGAGAAGTACATTAACACCGATGTTCCTCGTGAATGATTTCTGTATATTCTGTGTTTCCTGTTGTGTGCATGGTTGTGGGGTGTGTGTGTGGGTGGGTGGGGTGTGTGGGTGGGTGGGTGGGTTGGGTTTTATTTCCCGGTTCCTGCGTGCTCCGGTGTGTGTTCTGTTTTTTTTGTATGGCTGGTGGATGTCGCGTGCGCTTGTTTATGCAATATTGTGTGCCCTTCAGGCTGTTGGCGAGTGTTTTTTGTTCGGTTTTGCCATTTTGTTTTGCCTTCCGTTTGTTATGGCGTGCTTTACTTGTTGTACGTGTTTGTTATTTGTGTTTTGTTGGGTATGTATTGTGATTGTACTGTTATGTTCCCTGTTATGCCTTTGTTGTCTGTTTTGTTTTGTGATGTTACTGTGATTGTTTGTTTGCCACTGTATTATGCTTTGTGCATTCTTGTATGCTGTCTTTTTTATGCATTTATCGGTTTTGTGGTTTGTTGTGATGTGCTGTCGGCCCTTCTGGCCGGTGGTCATTTGTTCTATTTGTTCTGTTCTCTATTCTGTGTTGTTTTTATTGTAATTTAAATTGCATGCTTTGCATGTAAATATACAAATAAAAAAAAGTTGTTTGGGGTGATTGACGTTTTCGCCAGCAGGGGGTGTGGATGTCTCTACCCTCCCTGCTGTTCCTAGTGGAGTGGACGTGGCGCTTTGACGATGGGCGGCCATCTTTCAGCTGTTGTGAGGGTGAACTCCATCGGTTTGGCGTTTACTGGCCGTGCAGGATACCCTCTTGTGGGCTTGGTCTTGAGTGACATGCTCAGGGTCCCGGTCCAGGACGTCTACGGTGTCGAGCTGGCCACTGCTCGCCGTGTGATCATAAAGTTTGTGGGTGAGGCGGTGTACCGTGATTTTCTTCGGAGGTACGAGGGGCGTACTTTGCTGCTGCAGGACGGCAACGGGTCCGTGACCATTTTGGACCGCAGTGGTGCTGTGACATATGTGAGTGTTCATGGCGCCCCCATGGAGTTTCCTGAGACCCTCCTCCGGTGTTTCTTCCAGAGGTACAGTCCCGTCGTCAGTGTTCGGATGAACTCGCTGTCTTCTGGGAAGTATTCGTGTGTGAAGACCAACATTCGTACCCTCGGGATGCGACTGAGGTCGGACATTCCGTCATCTGTCCGGCTGTTAGGGTACTACGTGCGGGTGTTTTATGCCCGGCAACCCCGTACTTGTTTCCGGTGTGGCTTGTTGGGGCATCAGGCTGCTGTGTGCACTGCTGATCCGGTTGCTCCCGTGAATTTGTTCCGTGAAGAGGATTTCCCACCGCTCCCTCTGGAGGAGGACTCCGGGGGTGAGGAGGTGAGCGTCCCGTTCCCTGCTGCGGCTCCCCCAGCGTCGCCCGACGTTCCCCCGGTTGTCACAGACCCTCCTCCGGATGTTGCGGTGCCGGCGGATGTTACTCCTGGTCTTGTCTCTGGCCCTGCTGTTCCCGTGGGCCTTCCTGGTACTCCCTGTGAGGCGTCGCCGTCTGCTCCCTCGTCTTCGGCTGCTGAACCTGGCCCTGCTTCCTCACCACGGGTTCCTACTGTGCTGGGTGCTGGGGTGGCTGCGGAGCCTCCTGCTGTGTGTGGTCCGGTTCCCCCTGTGGTGGAGGCTGCTGCCGTTCTGCGTCGGGCGTCGGTTCGTCCGGCTAGTGGTGCTCGTGTTAATGGATCCGCTTCCGGCTCTGACGATATCCGGCCAGAGCCCAAACTTTCCAGGCGTTCGTCTACTGCCTGGGCCAATGTTGGGGACTTCAGTGACTGTGGGTCTTCAGGTGTAGACGGCGTGGATCCGGATGCGTCGTTGTCTCCGCGGTTGGTGGTGGCGGAGGTTCATGTGCCTGCTGGTGCTGATGCCCGTGTCTCGGGTGTGCCTTCTGTTCCCCGCCAGGGGGCTCTCTGCAGTGGGGTGTGGTGGCTTCCGCTGCCAGGGATAGTGCGGATGCTGGTGCTGGGCGTGGCCTGGTAGTGACTTTACGAAAGGATGCGCGTCACCCTGGTTCCCTGCAGGTGGTGTGCCTGTGGCTGCTGGTGCCCCAGTGGTGGTGCCCTCTGTCCGGCTCTCTCCTGTGGGGTTGCGACTTGAGGTTCTGGAGGCCGTGGTTGCCGAGTCCCTGAGGTCTGAAACGCCGGAGGACTTTCATGATGGGCGGGTTCCCGGTGTGTGGAGTAGGGTGGCAGTTACTCGCCTCCGGAGTAACACCATCTGGGTTCCCTGTTTGCAGGTGTTTGTTGCCGGGGTTCCGGATGACATGGTGTACCCGATGGAGGGTCAAGCCTCTTGGGGGCGGTGGCTACTTTGGGAGGGGTTCAATGTGCGGTTCCCCCCGGGTCTTGTTCCCGGGCAAATATGTCTGCTGATTCTATGTTACTGTAGTGTTGTGTGCCCCTATGGCCTTTTGTTTGCCCTATTGTATTCTGTGCCCTTGCCTCTCCCTTCTTTGTTGTGAGGCCGGTGTTTTGGTGAGGGCGTTTTTATTCCTGTATTTGCTTTTGTGCTGTTACTTTGCCATGTGTGTTCTATTTATGCATTGCTAGACTGTGTTGTTTTTTGTTTTTATTTTTATTTTTGTTTTTATTTTCATTTTTGTTTTTATTTTCATTTTTGTTTTTATTATTATTTTTTGTTTTTGTTTTTGGCTTGATGTGTGCTGTGCGATGTTCTTATTCTATTTTATGATGTCCTTTATGATGTGTTTCGGTCCTTATGATGTGATTCTCGGTCCGTCAGGCCGGTGCTTGTTTGTTGGTGTGTATGTTACTATGTTTTGTTTTCTTGATTGCATGGCTTGCTTGTTTATTGTTATTGTATATTTTGGCCTCTCCCTTTGTTTGTTGTGAGGCGGTTGGTTTGGTGTGAGTGTTTTTATTCATGTGTGGTTTCTGTGATGTACCTTGCACTGGCGTTTTATTATTGCATTCCATGTTGTGCTTGTTTGTTATTTTTGTTTTGATTGTTATTTATTGTGATCTTGTTATGTTTCATGTTATGCATCTTGATGTGTGTTTTGTTTTATACTGTTTTGTTTTGTAATGTTACTGTGCTTGCTTGTTTGACATTGTTTTCTATTTTGATGTATGCTCTTGCATGCTCGTGTTTGTAATTTGTTGTCCTGTGCTGTCGGCCCTTCTGGCCGGTGGTTTATTGTTTTGTTTTGTAATGTTTTCTGTGTATTTTTCTTGTTTTTATTGTATTTAAATTGCATGCTCGCATGTAAAAATTAAAAATAAAAATAGTGGATTACGTGGTACGTGTGAGACTAATCTCAGTAGACTGTAAGTAATACCGTCCTCTCCAGGAGCAGTTGATTTGCCCATCTTTAGTGCATGATTTAATTCCCATTCAGTTACATCATTAAGGTCCGACACGTCGATAGCTGTACAGGCAAGATTGATAGTTCGTTGTCTGTTGGGGCGTGTGTCATCAAGTTTATGCTGTATGTTAATTGGGAGTGAGTTGTAGCTTGATGTTAGTGCCCACTGATCAAGGAGAATGTTTGCTTGTTCTAGTGGGGTGTGGTGCAGTGGTTTGGTTGGGTTGCTTCTAGAGATTTTTCGTATCTTTTCCCAAACTTCAACAAGTGTTGTTTGCTCATTTATACTTTGTAGGAACTCTTCCCAATGTTAATTACGTATGACGTTGCTCATGTCTCTCATCTCTCTATTTGCAACTAGAAATGCATGCAAGTCACCTTGTGCTTTGGTTCGTTTATATGTATCTCCAAGTTGCCTTACTCGTTCATGTTCTTTAACAAATACGGGGTCGAGAACTCACTTGGGTGGTGGCAGGTGTTGCCCACTTCTCCTAGGCTTACGACTTGTTCCCCAACACACCCATGTGTCGTAGTAGGTAGTAATCGTATCAACGAGATCTCTGGAGAAGGCTTCTACATTCGTTATTGTGTAATCTTGATACCATTTTGATATACAATTAATAAAGTGGTCATGCAAGCCATATGGAATATTCATTTTCCGTCTCTTTTTTTTCAGGGATATCCCTGCGCGGGCCCTAAGCCTCTGGCTGGCCCACTGGGCGGGCCCTAAGCCTCTGGCTGGCCCACTGGGCGGGCCCTAAGCCTCTGGCTGGCCCACTGGGCGGGCCCTAATTAGCCTCTGGCTGGCCCACTGGGCGGGCCCTAAGCCTCTGGCTGGCCCACTGGGCGGGCCCTAAGCCTCTGACTGGCCCACTGGGCGGGCCCTAAGCCTCTGGCTGGCCCACTGGGCGGGCCCTAAGCCTCTGGCTGGCCCACTGCGCGGGCCCTAAGCCTCTGGCTGGCCCACTGCGCGGGCCCTAAGCCTCTGGCTGGCCCACTAAGTGTTGCTTGTTTCTGTTTTACTTGGGCGGAGTATGAGTATTTATTACTCGTATGGTCGCTTTAGTAAGATGTTGCCATATGTGTTTAACAACTTCTTCTGCTCTGTTGAATTGAAGTTGAAATCTTAATGGGTTTGTAACTGTGCACTGTGTTAGATACAAACCCATTAAGATTTCAACTTCAATTCAACAGAGCAGAAGAAGTTGTTAAACACATATGGCAACATCTTACTAAAGCGACCATACGAGTAATAAATACTCATACTCCGCCCAAGTAAAACAGAAACAAGCAACACTTAGTGGGCCAGCCAGAGGCTTAGGGCCCGCCCAGTGGGCCAGCCAGAGGCTTAGGGCCCGCGCAGTGGGCCAGCCAGAGGCTTAGGGCCCGCGCAGTGGGCCAGCCAGAGGCTTAGGGCCCACGCAGTGGGCCAGCCAGAGGCTTAGGGCCCGCCCAGTGGGCCAGCCAGAGGCTTAGGGCCCGCGCAGGGATATCCCTGAAAAAAAGAGACGGAAAATGAATATTCCATATGGCTTGCATATGCCATTTTCCTTGTAATGTAATGTTTACAATTATTATTATAAAATTATCATAATAATAATTGTTTTATTTAATAATTATCACTCTTCCTTCTACTTGGTCTTGAAGGAGGGCGGCCTCGGGTGAAAAGGGGCTGTGACGATCCTTGTCTGGAACCCGTAGGTGCGGGACCGGGACGTCCACCTCCCGAGGGTCGTGCGGCCCAGGCTCTGCTTCAGGAGGCTGTGGTCGTTCATACCCTCGATGGGGTGGTTCTTTTCCGGCCCCAACCACGGCGGTCTCCGGGGATGGAGGTCCCTGTGCCCTTCTTCACCACCTTCGAGGTCAACCCCGGAACTCACAGTTCCTGCGACGGCGCTGGAACCAATCGTATTGGCGTATGCCTTTCCATTGGAGACTTTCAGCGCCGTGGAGAGGGGGGACCTGCTGCCTGGGTAACAGCTTCTCCCCCGAATCAACCTACCCAGGCTTTGCGCCTTGGTGAGGCCACTCCAGACCGACAACCGGAGCGCAACTCCATAGTCTCCTGAGACTGATGGATGCCTACTACTACTGTGTTAGATAATGTTCCAGAGGTCTGTCGGGCATTTCTCCACAGTGTTGACATTTCCTCTCATCTTCCGGAACCTGTAAGTCTATTTCCCATGCACATGGGTATCCAAGCCTGATGCGATGTAAGTGTACTTCTGTTGCCCTACTGCTCCCTTTCATCAAACTAAGTGGTTCGTAGTTGGTTGAATTCTTGTACCAACCCGCAGATCCTGATGTTGCAACAGCTGAGTTGTGGTCACTGTACAACTTTTGCATTGCTCTGTTACTAATTACTTTCTTAATCTGTGACAGACTCTGTTTCCGTCTCTGATGTCTATTAGGTACATCACACTGTACCTCATAGGAAGCAGAAACTGCATAGTAATCACTAACCAAGTGATTTACCAACGAACATTCCATCTTATCTTGCACAAGGTTTCTACCCATTACATAATCAAGTCTGCCTCCCAATAAATGAGTTTGGGTATCCGTAGTATACACGCTGGATCTCATGGTATCGTTCCTTTTTTATTTGGTGGGGGTGGTATTTTTAGGCCGAAGCAGTAGAATCCTTGTGTGGCAGCCTGGGTGGCCGCAGCTATGGTGGTGAACGTAATCTTAAATTGATGTTTAGTCGGTGTTGCAGAACTCCAGGTTGAATACCGACAGGTTTGGATTTTCGTCCTCGATATTGACCATGATATGATGTTGAGGTCGCTCAGCGATCCACTGGCTGGTCCTGCTGGTAAAAACAGTTCTTCCGGCCAGGAACTGACGTGGGAAGTGAGGATGTAGGTGGTGCTCTTTGCCAAGAATGGCATCGTTAGTGACGAGTTTTTCTAGCTCCTCTTCACATGAAAAGAAGAGCACGATATCTTCACCTTTCTGACTAATGTCAGCGGGTTCGAGGCCAGTAACGTCCTTCAGGACCTTCAAGATATTGCTTCTCCCGATAGCATGACCGTCAAGTGGAGTCGCTCTGACCTTAAGACGATAGGGTCGCATTGTGACCATATTGCTCCTTGTGGTGAGTGGTGTCAGACTGGACCATTGCATCCGACGTGTGTCGACGCTCAGTCGACTGTGCGCTCCCTCTCTCGTAACCAGCTTATCTACCCCTCAATCCCTAATTTTCCATTGAATTAACGGACTTGAATCTGGTAACTTCTTGGAACAAGGAATTAGCCCACCAACCTTTGACACTACCCGAGGTGAAGTTTCTGTGACCTTGTTGTTGTTGTTTTAGATTTAGCTACTCAGAACGAAATGTCCATGTAGCACGGGCTATGGTGACTCATAGGGGTACCTCAGGGACACGGGGTACCTCAGGGCCACGGGGTACCTCAGGGCCACGGGGTACCTCAGGGCCACGGGGTACCTCAGGGCCACGGGGTACCTCAGGGCCACGGGGTACCTCAGGGCCACGGGTATCTCAGGGCCACGGGGTACCTCAGGGCCACGGGGTACCTCAGGGCCACGGTGTACCTCAGGGCCACAGGGTACCTCAGGGCCACGGGGTACCTCAGGGCCACAGGGTACCTCAGGGCCACGGGGTACATCAGGGCCACGGGGTACCTCAGGGCCACGGGGTACCTCAGGGCCACAGGGTACCTCAGGGAAACGGGGTACCTCAGGGCCACGGGGTACCTCAGGGACACGGGGTATCTCAGGGCCACAGGGTACCTCAGGGCCACGGGGTACCTCAGGGCCACGGTGTACCTCAGGGCCACGGTGTACCTCAGGGCCACAGGGTACCTCAGGGCCACGGGGTACCTCAGGGCCACGGGGTATCTCAGGGCCACAGGGTACCTCAGGGCCACGGTGTACCTCAGGGCCACAGGGTACCTCAGGGCCACAGGGTACCTCAGGGCCACGGGGTACCTCAGGGCCACAGGGTACCTCAGGGCCACGGTGTACCTCAGGGCCACAGGGTACCTCAGGGCCACGGGGTACCTCAGGGCCACAGGGTACCTCAGGGCCACGGGGTACCTCAGGGCCACAGGGTACCTCAGGGCCACGGTGTACCTCAGGGCCACAGGGTACCTCAGGGCCACAGGGTACCTCAGGGCCACGGGGTACCTCAGGGCCACAGGGTACCTCAGGGCCACGGTGTACCTCAGGGCCACGGTGTACCTCAGGGCCACGGGGTACCTCAGGGCCACAGGGTACCTCAGGGCCACGGGGTACCTCAGGGCCACAGGGTACCTCAGGGCCACAGGGTACCTCAGGGCCACGGTGTACCTCAGGGCCACGGTGTACCTCAGGGCCACGGTGTACCTCAGGGCCACGGTGTACCTCAGGGCCACAGGGTACCTCAGGGCCACAGGGTACCTCAGGGCCACGGGGTACCTCAGGGCCACGGTGTACCTCAGGGCCACGGGGTACCTCAGGGCCACGGGGTACCTCAGGGCCACAGGGTACCTCAGGGCCACGGTGTACCTCAGGGCCACGGTGTACCTCAGGGCCACGGTGTACCTCAGGGCCACAGGGTACCTCAGGGCCACAGGGTACCTCAGGGCCACGGGGTACCTCAGGCCCACAGGGTACCTCAGGGCCACAGGGTACCTCAGGGCCACGGTGTACCTCAGGCCCACAGGGTACCTCAGGGCCACAGGGTACCTCAGGGCCACGGTGTACCTCAGGCCCACAGGGTACCTCAGGGCCACGGGGTACCTCAGGGCCACGGGGTACCTCAGGGCCACAGGGTACCTCAGGGCCACGGGGTACCTCAGGGCCACAGGGTACCTCAGGGCCACGGGGTACCTCAGGGCCACGGTGTACCTCAGGGCCACGGGGTACCTCAGGGCCACGGGGTACCTCAGGGCCACGGTGTACCTCAGGGCCACGGTGTACCTCAGGGCCACGGTGTACCTCAGGGCCACGGGGTACCTCAGGGCCACGGGGTACCTCAGGGCCACAGGGTACCTCAGGGCCACGGGGTACCTCAGGGCCACAGGGTACCTCAGGGCCACGGGGTACCTCAGGGCCACGGTGTACCTCAGGGCCACGGGGTACCTCAGGGCCACGGGGTACCTCAGGGCCACGGTGTACCTCAGGGCCACGGTGTACCTCAGGGCCACGGTGTACCTCAGGGCCACAGGGTACCTCAGGGCCACAGGGTACCTCAGGGCCACGGGGTACCTCAGGGCCACGGTGTACCTCAGGGCCACGGGGTACCTCAGGGCCACGGGGTACCTCAGGGCCACAGGGTACCTCAGGGCCACGGTGTACCTCAGGGCCACGGTGTACCTCAGGGCCACGGTGTACCTCAGGGCCACAGGGTACCTCAGGGCCACAGGGTACCTCAGGGCCACGGGGTACCTCAGCCCACAGGGTACCTCAGGGCACAGGGTACCTCAGGGCCACGGTGTACCTCAGGCCCACAGGGTACCTCAGGGCCACAGGGTACCTCAGGGCCACGGTGTACCTCAGGCCCACAGGGTACCTCAGGGCCACGGGGTACCTCAGGGCCACGGGGTACCTCAGGGCCACAGGGTACCTCAGGGCCACGGGGTACCTCAGGGCCACAGGGTACCTCAGGGCCACGGGGTACCTCAGGGCCACGGTGTACCTCAGGGCCACGGGGTACCTCAGGGCCACGGGGTACCTCAGGGCCACGGTGTACCTCAGGGCCACGGTGTACCTCAGGGCCACGGTGTACCTCAGGGCCACGGGGTACCTCAGGGCCACGGGGTACCTCAGGGCCACGGGTACCTCAGGGCCACGGGTACCTCAGGGCCACAGGGTACCTCAGGGCCACGGGGTACCTCAGGGCCACGGTGTACCTCAGGGCCACGGGTACTCCCACCCTCAGGGCCACGGGGTACCTCAGGGCCACGGTGTACCTCAGGGCCACGGTGGTACCTCAGGGCCACGGTGTACCTCAGGGCCACGGGGTACTCAGGGCCACGGGTACCTCAGGGCCACGGGGTACCTCAGGGCCACGTGTACCTCAGGGCCACGGGGTACCTCAGG
>WNGS01028583.1:529664-532503 GCA_020271785.1 Procambarus virginalis | reverse complement strand
TAACAGTAATGACTGATGTATTATATATTGAAGAAAGCCAACATTTATCTTTGTTTGAAAGCCTTCATTGTAAACTAAAGTGGAGGGGGAGAGATGTTTTGGGCGAATATAGTGCTACTGCGGTAGTAATTGTCAGAAGATGGTTCACAAGATGACCTGGACAAGCTGAAGGAATATTCTAGTAAATGGCTTCTAGAGTGTAACTCTAACAAGTGTAAAGTAATGAAAATAGTTGTAGGAAGCAGGAGGCCAGACACAAGGCACCTATTGGAAGATAAAGCCTTTCAAGAACCTGGTGGAGTGAAGGATCTGGAGGTTGTCTTTGGTCCTGTCTTCTGAGGCCGACATCAACAGTATACCCTCAGTGGTGTGGGCCAGGTTGGACAACATTCTGAGGCCCACATCAACAGTATACCCTCAGTGGTGTGGGCCAGGTTGGCCAACATTGAGGCCCACATCAACAGTATACCCTCAGTGGTGTGGGCCAGGTTGGCCAACATTGAGGCCCACATCAACAGTATACCCTCAGTGGTGTGGGCCAGGTTGGCCAACATTGAGGCCCACATCAACAGTATACCCTCAGTGATGTGGGCCAGGTTGGCCAACATTCTGAGGCCCACATCAACAGTATACCCTCAGTGGTGTGGGCCAGGTTGGCCAACATTGAGGCCCACATCAACAGTATACCCTCAGTGGTGTGGGCCAGGTTGGCCAACATTGAGGCCCACATCAACAGTATACCCTCAGTGGTGTGGGCCAGGTTGGCCAACATTGAGGCCCACATCAACAGTATACCCTCAGTGATGTGGGCCAGGTTGGCCAACATTCTGAGGCCCACATCAACAGTATACCCTCAGTGGCGTGGGCCAGGTTGGCCAACATAAGAACTGCTTTAGGCACTTGAGTAAGGAATCATTTAGAACCTAAGTAGTTAGAGCATGAACTGCAGTCTATCGAGTACTGTGTTCTTGTACGTAGTTTTACGTAGAACAGTGTGCGTGTAGTGCACGTTGTATTATGCAGGTGAGGCATCACAGCAATGTGGCTAAAAGCATGAGCAAAGCACACAGCAGGAAATGAAACTGACATTTTAGTCCATCCAGATAATGGTCCAGGATGGACGGAGTCATTTCTTCATTTTCTGACGTGTGGTTTGGTCACCACATTGTACTATAGATGTAGTCGGAATTGAAACCAAATCTTGGGAAATGTTTTTTCCTTGGAATTTGTATTTCTCAGCCTTCATACATTATGATGCACAATTCTTGAAATTATTTTTTTTTTATAAAATATAAAACCTGAAAGCATGGAACAAAAATATTTTAAAGAAATTCCATACTTGGAAAATAGTTTCATATTACTGTATAATTCCAATTTTGTTAGCCCTGAAATTTGGATACACGTTTCAATTTTTTATACAAATTTGGATACAAGTTTTGATACAAATTTGGATACAAGTGTGTCTCTTCAATTTCTCGTTAGTTGAGAAAAATGGTAAATATTTTCTTGCAGTAAAGCCCAACCACTTGGGGTATACGGTAGAGCAGCCGTCTCGCTTCATGCAGGTCGATGTTCAATCCTTGATCGTCCAAGTGGTTGGGCTCTTTTCCTTTCCTCCGTCCTATCCCAAATCCTTATCCTGACCCCTTCCAAGTGCTATATAGTCGCAATGTCTTAGTGCTTTCTCCTTATAGTTCCTTTACCCTTGTTGTAATAAAAACATCAGAAGTGGTCTTGAATAATTACTCTTATTTTGCATTGTTTGTGCACAATCTTGCTGCTTGCTTCAAAGTTCTTAAAATAATGACTTGTGTAACAGTAAGGCTTATTTCTTTAGTAGGTAATTATAGCCAGAAAAATGTCAATCTTTATAACTTTAGGGCTTTATAAGCAGACCACAATTCTCTAGCTTAAAAATTTAATTTGTCACACGAGGTAAACTGCATGCATCTCGGGTGAACCGTGTTTGTCACGACACGATCAGTTGTCCAAGGGGGTAAGTGTAGGAAGGATTAATAGTTTAATATTAGCTCCTCACAATATGCAGTCCAACTATCCTGGGCTGGTGTGGATAAGTGCAGTTTGGGATTAGAATCCTAGGTAGGTAGCTTTATAATTTTTCTATACTGTGCTGCCTTGACACTAAATATATAATAGACGGAATCTGTATCTAGTACAGTATTGATATTTAGTGTGCATGACTCATTTTCAATTCCTCAAGATAGTACTGAAAGACGTTTGGTGGGAAAAGTTTGCAGCCATTATCTGTAATATATATAGTAGGAAAATTGTCATTTAGGGACAATAAGTAAATTGACTGGTTCAGACATGTTCAGCACTAGGAACTACTTTGCTGGGCTAGGAACAATACCTTGGCTAAATTGACTTGCTAAATACCTTTGGTCGCCCAACGTGTTCAGCTGAAGGACACGTGCTTAAAAAATTCCAGTAGGAAGATATTACTGTACTGTAGTTTTTAATTTATTAATTTTTTTGTAAGTCATGTTTTGTTCTTAAATATGGATACAGTAAATAAAATATGAAAAACTGTATAATAAATTGTAACCATTGTATGTTGAGAAGTTAGACAATTGCTGAACTTCATGCTCATATTGGTACAGCATAGTCCTTGGGCCGAGGATTACTTATGATAGCCAGAACATGGTAAAAAGACATGGTATGATAACCAGAACATGGTAAAAAGACATGGTTTTATACATCATTACTGAGCATGTCTGCTTCACAAGTGTTAGCGTCTGTTTACAGCAAGGTTTTAAATGACTTGTCTGGTTTGTAAAGCGAGACATTGAATAATACGTCACACGTGTTGATACAGGCT
>WNGS01028583.1:509664-524664 GCA_020271785.1 Procambarus virginalis | reverse complement strand
AAATGTTCACTCGAGTCGGAGCTTCCCTATCGTGGCTTGGTGGGCGGCTGCCGGGATGTGATGGTCCATGGAACAGTGATCTTTGTAGTTTTGAAGCCTTATGCTCCTGCTGTCATCTTCACTAATTGTGCTGGATGCTTTTTCCTCTTTATGTTTCATCTTTTCCCCTCCCCTCCTTTCTCCTTTCTGATTTACTGGTGAAATTTTGCCATTCATGATTATTCTTTCATATGTCTTCTGTTTTGATGCCGGGTGTTTGAGGAGGTGCATACACTCGCCTGTAAAACTGGTTCCTGACATTGTCGAGCAAGGGGACACTTTTATTGTCAGTCTTTTCCTTCGTTGCCGAGCCTGAGCTTGACGGACTGACGGTTCTTAACCCTTACACTGCTAAGGGGTCCTGGGGACATTTACACCCCTGTGCGCAAGAAAAAAAATTCGAAAATTTTTTTTTAGTCTTCTAAACACGTTAATTTGTGTCCCCTGAGCACGGGAAAAATAACAAAAAAATCGTAGGTGACATATTTTGGGCGCAATTGACCGAGGAAGTCTGGCAAAAAGTGGGCGTTGACAGCGGTCGTCAGAGCCAGTCAGCGTCACCCGCGCTGACAGGTGGGAGTTGCCACAAAGATATTATTACCTAATTGTTTCAATGTCTCCGATTGATTTTTTTTTAATTTTTTTTTGCAGTAATATTATTCAATAGTGTGTATTGTAATATATTTATATAATAAAAGTGGTGAATAATCGCTATACTCAAAAGTATAGTGTGCATATGTGTGATTCTATTATGTTTATAAAACAATAAACAAACAGTTTTACTGCTATTACACTCTTATACACAGGTTTTATGTAAGTATCTGCATGTTTTGGTCACCATAACGAACCACTAAGTTGGTATTGAGAGTCGAAAAGCAACGAAGAGTTACCGCCACACACCAGCCAGCCACTCGCTGCCACTCCCTCAACACACGCACTAAACTTTCTTCCCCAACAATACCATTTGTGGTGTTATTACACTATATACAGACGTTATATATAAGTACTGTATATATATATTTTCACCACAACTGTACAGCTAAGCTGATATAGTTAGTTCAGGCACTAAGAGTGGTTGCTATACACAGCTGGCGGCTCCCTCACTCATTCAAGGTCACACGCACTAAACTTTCTCCCCCAACAATACTGTTTGCAGTGTTATTACCCTATATACACATATTATGTATAAATATCTGCATGTTTTATGCACCGTAACTGTACACCTAAGCTTGTAGTGTGCCCAAAGAGCATAGTGGCCACACTCTAAACAGCTAGACAAATCGTGCAGACGACGTCACCTCCGTCACCCAGATGGCTCCTCCCAGCATAACCCTTTTGCTGTTATTACACTAATACACACATTATATATAAGTATCTACATTTGTGTTCACCATAGAGAACCACTGAGCTGGTATGGTGAATGTAAACAATAACAGGTGGCGCCACAGTCAGTAAACGATGCTGTCTCCCTTCGTCTCTCAGCATCACTCCTCCTACAGCGCTAATTATTACAACAATCCTGCTATTATCACAACCCTGGTTATTTATATCACAGTCAGGGGTCATCTGTAATATTGTCATCGCTAAATAATAACAATTATATATTTTGACATTTTTCGGCGATGCTGTGGTCACACGCTGAACAGCAATGCTGCTCGCTCATGCAGCGTGCGCCAGCCTTGGTTGCTCCAACAGTAATGTACCTCTCACACCTGAGAATATTGCCCACGATTTTTTTTTTAAATTGCGTCTGTTTACAAGAGCCCAGAGGAAGCTAATGTGAACCCCGTGTAGCCGCGGGCCATTTGAATCGGGCGTGGCACCCTATGGCGTATATATACGCCATGCGCACCGTGGGACATGTTACTCAGGGCGTATATATACGCCATGCGCAGTTTAAGGGTTAAGGTGACGAGTGTGGGGCGTATACCCACGATGCACCCCGAGGGGGACCTGTCTTGTCCTCTAATTGTGGACAGTGTGACTACCTCATCATCTGGAGTGGTTCCATCTCATAGTAAGAACTGTGCCTTTTATTCACCCCTCCCCCCTCTTACTGGGTGTGCTTGATGCTGTCACCTTTGCAGTAGCACTCGCACAATTCCTTCTGGTTCTAATATGTTCCAAGCGTTGTTTGGTCCTGCTACATGGACAAAGTATTTTGATCTCATTCACGTTGATTCTACACATCCCGATGATTTATTCATTCATAACCTAGTTGATTCGGTGGATACCTTTGTCACTTTTTACCCCACCCTTACTGGTACTTTTGTTGTTGCAGCTCCTTAAAGGAAGCGGCTGACCACATGGCCTCGTTGTTCTGCATTGGGGAAACCCCCTGTTTGGATCTCCAAAAATGCTCGGTAAAGCCAGCATTACCACTTATTCTCCCACACTATGTTGGGATTGGTGATAGGGAACTGAAAGACTGCCACGAGGATATTAAACATATCCTTGAGGCCCAAGGCCATTGTATCCTCCAGGATTGATATGTTCACTCGACCCCCCCTGTGGTGGTGGTGGTGGTTGTCAGCCTTGCCTCGCTTATTGAAGATCACTTTTGGCCATAGCCTTCATTGCCACCTTATCACAGAGGCCATAGCCTCTTCACATAGTGAAGATCACTTTTGATAGTAGGTCCCTTCCGTCTTCCGTAATTCTTGCTGGTACCAGATGCGCTGTTCGGAAGTACATCCCCTTTTCTCACCTCTGCAATAGGTGCTGGAAATTTGGGCATGGTCATGGCCTCTTGTGTGAAGACTCAGGGCATTCTAGGACAGTGCTCATCTTGCCAAGCTTACTGCATCAATTGTAGTGGCGCCCACTCTACCCTCTCCCATGCATGTGTGCACTACAAATTTAAGGAAGCCTCAATTTGAAACATCAAGATCATTTATCTTCTCCTGAGACATGGCACCAAGTGTGCCGTTTTCCCTCTTTCTCTGGCTTGTCTTATGCTCGTCCGTTGTGTTCCACTTCTCACCCTCTCCCACTTTCTCAGTTTTGCAACCGTTTCCAGGCCTTGGACCTAGACACCTCCACTACCACCTCACCTGCTCCTTTGCATTCTGAGCTAGAAGGTCTTCCTCCTGGTTCTCTGTCTGGTGTTTCCTTCCTTCCTAGTTTTCCCCAGTCTCCTGTGCACTCTTTCCCTTCTCGCCCCTCCCCCTCTGTCTTTTGGCTCCACACAACCTGTCCAGGCCATGGTCCATCCTCCTCCCAGCATCTTGTTGACCACTCCCGTTCTTCTGTAAAGACTGTAGGGGCTGTCACCCAGTACATTGCTGCTGTCTCTTTACGTCAGAAACATAAGCCTGGCTCCTCTCCCTCCTCTATGACGGGTAAGAAGGCATTGCTCTATTCCTCATTTTCCGACTATCTCTGCATCCCAACCCATTTCGGTAGTTGAGTCCCCTGTTCCAGCTATGGAGGTTTCCTTGGTCCTCGATTCTCTCTCGGGTGCTGCCCTTCATGAGGTCGCTCCTGTTTGTAGCTCCCCCTCACCCTGATTCCCTTGACTACTGCTCTCCAATGCCTCCTACTCCGGACTGTCAAGTCTCTCTCTCTCTCCTTGCTACCGTTCCCTTGACTCCATCATCCTTACTAGATTTACTTACGCCCCATAACCCAGATTTCACTGTTCCTGATCTTACTTAGTATACTGTGTTCTTCTTTGCCTTTTTCCTCCCTTATTCTGTTTTCTATATTTTTGACAATGTCTGTTTAATGGAATATTCGTGGATTTTATGCCAACTGCCACGAACTCCAACTTGATAATGCAGATTTTACCGCTTTATCTCCTGGAGCCGATGTTTAGTGCTCGTCTTGGTCACTTCTGTGGATATTCTTTCTCCCACCCTCCCCTCTAGCTTTTACTGGGGCCCATAACTCTACTGCTTTCCTGATTGTACCGATATTCCCTTCGTCCCCCTACTATTTCAGTCACACATTTAGTTCTGTGGCTCGTATCTTTGTGAGTAAATGGTATACAGTCTGTTTTATTTCTCTCCCCAAATATCCCACTTTCTCTTCCTGATCTTAACACTATCGGTCACCGGGCATGTGCGTGGTCAACTTAAGGGTCTTGCACCCAGCGTGCGGGCAAGCACGCGGTGACACCTAAATGTGTATACTCGTTTCAGCTTTCTCGTCTTAATTCTCGTGCTACATCATTCGTTTTGGTATCATTGTGTTCGCAATTAAATTCCCTACAAGTGTGTATAAATATAATGTCCAAAAGCCTGGCGTGACTCCCAACAACAAAGCCTAAAGTCGACAAAAGTTACCCGTGAGCGCACAAAATCGGTAAAATGTGCATACTCGTTCCATTTTTCTCACCTTAATTCCCATGCTATGTCACTCGTTTTGGTATCATTGTGTTCACAATTAAATTCCCTACAGATGTGTATGAATATAATGTACAAAAGCCTGGAGTGCCTCCCCACAGAAAAGCCTAAAGTTACCCGTGAACGAGCACCAATTTGTACACTGCAACCTAATTGTATACTCGTTCAGTTTGATAACATCAATTTTCGTGTTACGGCTTTCATTTTGGTATCAAATTGTTTGCAATAAAAGGCGCGTATTTTAAAACTAGTCCCATAATAATAGAGCAATAACTGGAATTTTAACAAATATTTTATTCAGGAAGCTCATCATCACAAAATTATTTATATCTTTCCATGTTTTGACATAAATTTTTGTGTTACATCTTTCATTTTGGTATCAAATTGTTCGCGATGTAAAGGCGCGCATTTTAAAACTAGTCCCAACATAATAGCACAATAATAGAATTTTAACAAATATAAAATTTTGACCAAAAACCTATTTATAATCATATAAGTGTTCAGACATAAGTTTCCAGTTACATCTTTCATTTTGGTATCAAATTGTGCGCATTCTAAAGGCGCTTATTTGATACTATCCCAAGGTCGATTGGGTAAAAAATGAATTTTTACCAAATTTTTTGTAGTGGACGCAAGTCTGGTCCTCGGTTAGGACTCGGAGAAAAATAATGGATGAGAGTCCGTCCAAAGTTACCGATATGTTAAACACCTGTTGGGACTCCTTACCAGAACCTGTGCTCCTGTTGGATGATATTAACTGTCAGCATACCCTCTGGGGCAATGTTCTGACAAACTCCCGGGGCCGCCTTCTCGAACCATTTGTCCTCTCTTCTTCTGTCTCTTGAATTCTGGTGAACCCACTCGTGTGGACTCACGCACTCACACCCTCTCTTGTCTTGGTCTTTCTCTATGCTCATTTTCTCTTTATTTAGATGTCACGTGGCGGGTTCTTGATGACCTCCATAACACTGACCATTTCCCATCCTTGTCACCTTTTTTCCTCTTTTCCCCCTCCCCTCTCCTTCCCTAGGTAGCAGTTTGTCAAGGCTGACTGGAATCTATTCACTGTACATGCTACTCCTTCCGACCTCTCCGATCTGCCCATCTTTCGAACCCCCTCCTGTTTCATGACACTATATTAGACACTGCCCTCCTCACTCTACCTCCAGAGGCACTTGGAAGTGCATTCCTGGTGAAATGTAGATTGTGTTCGGGCTGTCCACTGTAAGCGTGCAGCCAGGAATAAACACTGATGCTGATAGACAGCTGCTTTTTTTTTTTTTTGTTTTGTTTCAGAAGCAGTGCGGTGGCCCGTAGAGCCATCTGTACGGCTAAACGTGTGAGTTAGAAATCTTGTCTCCACCATCATGACTGACAATCCTCTGTTCCAGATCTGGAAGAAAATCCATGAGGTAACGGGTAGTTTTTTTCCAGATGTCTCGCCAGTCCTTCACCTCCATGGTTCTATTGTGGCGGATCCTATAATGATCCCTTCTCCCCGAACTCCAGTTTTGCCCTGACCCTCTGCAGTCCTATGGCAGAGGGCTCTGATGACATTCATTATGAGATGCTTCACCATCTCTGCATGCACGTTTCAGTCTTTACTGAACTTGTATAACTATATGGGAGTCATCGTCAGTCCCTGAGGACTGGCATGAGGCGGCGGTTCTACCTTTCGGAAACCAGGGTCTCGAGGGACATCCCCTAAGGACTTTTGTTCAATTGCCCTCACGAGATGTCTACAAATCCTTTGAACATATGGTCAATGTCTGTCTGATGTGGTTCTTGGAACACCATCACCACCACCATTTCTTAATTTGGGTTTCGCAAGTGTTGCAGCACGATTGATGTCATGGTGAACTTGGCGGTCTATATTCGTATTGCCTTTGCTTCAAAAACCTCCGTTGTTGCTGTCCTTTTTGAGCTGGAAAAGGCGTACAACACCCCGTGGAGATACTGTACCATATCTGTCCCAACTCTGTTCTTTTGGCCTTCATGGTAATCTCCCTCTCTTCCTACAAAGCTTCCTCTCTTGTCGTTCCTTTAGAGTGAGGTTTGGTACCCCACACTCTGCCTCTTTTCGGCAATACGATGGTGTACGCCAGGGTAGTATTCTGAGCACCACTATTTTTTTTTTCCTTGTTGCCCTCAATGGTCTTTTCCTCCCGTCCGTCTGGCATTTTCTCAGCTCTTTTTTGACGAACTTACCCTTTGCTGTTGAGGTGATGACTCGCCTTTCCTCCAACGTCGGCTTCAACTTGTGATTGATGCCGTGTCGTCCTGGGCCACCAATCATGGCTTCATATTCTTTACTACTAAAACTTATGCTATGACTTTTACTTGGAGCAGGTCCTTCTGTGTCCCCTTTTGTCATTTTATCGTCATGAGAGCAACACAAGAGCTTACTACAAGCCGACAAATCCCCATACGTACCTTAGGTACGACTTGAGCCACCTGGCACCCCTCAAGAACTCCCTCCTCATCTCCCTGGGCCTCAGGCTAAAAAGAATCAACAGCAGCGATGGAGTACTACAGACCCAACTAAAAGACCTCTGGGAGATGTTCAGAAACCGAGGATACCCGGAGGTGGTCCTCCAACGCGCCGCAACCACCCTACAGGAACGCACCAGTGAGCAACTCCTCCAACCAATAAGACGTGCTTCTCAACACAGAGGCATCCTACCTGCAATGTTCTTCGAGGGTCTAGCAGGTCCCCTGAAACTAGCACTTCACAACCTTTGGTCATGGTTAAGAGGAACATTTGGTGACCACCCATCTGTTGTTGTTAAAGATTTGCTACCTGGAACAAAGTTCCAAGTAGTACAGGCTATGGTGAGCCCGTAGTGCCTTTGACCACCCATCATGGCACAGGTTCACACAAAAAACCCCCCATTATGGCCTGGAAGCGCAGCAAGTCCCTAAAGGACCGCCTGGTCTTGGCGGCACTTAAATGAGAACAACAGATCCCTCCCGCACCTAGAAGGGATCTGTGATCTCCACTCATTAGGGCAAGTGGACGTTTCTGGGGTATTCCTAACATATAGCGCCGGTCTAAGTGACAGCCACTGTGAACGGCTTAATGAGAGGTGGGCGGGCATCTTTCGCGGAGCTGGGGATAGCAGCTAGTGTTCCAAAGTCTTCCCCTCCCTCTCATAACTCCCCGCTTCCTACATGGGCAAAATGGGCGCAACGCAGACATAGAACACGTGGTTGAGTGAGGCCCTGCAACTCAAAAAGCCTTCCCGGCTTGGTGCCTTCTTTCGATAATTATTTACTTGACCCAGAACTGTGGATAGAATCTGAATATCAATTCTATATGTCGGCCCATCTCCAAGAGCCCTTCAAAATATCCAAGGTCATCTTTAAATCAGTCTTCATAAGTCTGTTGCTTTAATCCTGAAACTAAGCATCAGTAATATGTACTTTAGTTTCCTTCTGTCAGATGATATTTATCCAGCATCATCTGCATCTCTAACCAATTTCACAATTTTTTATCGTGCATCTTCTCCAACATCTGAACACTGTTAGCCAGACCCCTTATAATCATTGGTGGGATCAGACATTAATCCTGGTAGTTAATTGCCTTCACATGAGAGCTTCCATGGTGCACAAAAAGCCAGTTAATTCCACAAAATTTTGTTCACTTCTGGTGTTAAAATGCATGCCCCGATCACAGGCCAGTAAACACACATTGTATATAACATACATCAGCTGTGATGGAGCAGAGAAGGCGAGGAATTTCTGGACTCGACTACTTGGGTGCTCTTGAGATGCTAGACCCACCCACCCTCTGGGCTGGCATTTGCCATGAATATAGGGTTTCAAAATTATTTTAATGTCTCAATGTTTTTTTCTCTGCTTTTTGCTGTAATATTCAAAATTATTAAAATTTTAGAAATTGTTGTAATCAAATGCTGTATGTGGAACATTGATATGCTGGAAAATATGGTGCACATATTGTCACCCAGCATATTCTTAGGACAATAAGAGACTTGTTACACTGTATACACATGTTATATATATAACTACATTTTTATACACTTATGAATCAATAGGCATTTCTGGCGAGTGTAATAACCTTAAAACCAGCTATCAGAGTTCAGCAGAGTCCTGTATTTGTTTATATGAAATTGTAACTGTGTTGAATATATCGTATTTCCTTCACATTTTAAGTGTTTTTACCATGTTTTTTTTTTTTCAGGTGTAATGATGCATTGGACTGTAAATAATAATATTTGTATAACATGTAGAATATTGGTACTAACAGATGTACTGTGCAGTATTTGTCACGTACCAATACGAGTACAAATATTATTGTACTCGTAAATAAATATTTTATTGTTCATTGAACAATAAAAGTTTTTGCTGTTATTACTCTACATACTCACATCGTATATATCTACTGTACCACATTTTTATGCACCATAAAGAACCCCCGAGTTCAGATTCTGGGCAGGACAATTGGTTGGCCATGTTTCCTTTTACTTAATTCCTCTGTCTATGTAGCAGTAAATGGATGCCCGGGAGTTAGTTAACTGTTGAGGTTGCATCCTGGCTACTGTCAGTAGTTTGACTATGGGTGGGCATTATAAGCATAATGTATATATATATATATATGAACACTGTCCCCAAGAAAACTTAATTTAAAAAAATTATTGATGCATTCATCTGCAGCATAATGTCGAACCACAAACATGATAAAGTAGGATCATAGATATGCAGGGAGGTGTTGGATCTTGTGTAGAGTATTGTGGAATATTGACTCTAAAAAGTATGGTCTTGATGTCGTGTAAATGGAATGTGGAGTAGATTTTGTTTTAGATTAAAAATATTTGCAAGTATATTTTTATACCTTATACATAGCACTAAAGTTTTAACTTTTTTTCTTTTCATTTGTCTTTTTTGCAGTTGTCTGTTGTATGACTACTAAAGCTGAAAAACCCACGCTCCAGGGGCAGCGCATAAAGACTCGAAAGAGAGATGAGAAAGCGAAATACGACCCTGTGGGGTTTCGTGATGCAATCTTGCAGGTAAGTTGTCACTTGCCAATATTGTGGAGTTATTTGGAGAAAGCAACTGTCATCTTTTTTTTTGGTCAAAATATTTTGTATTTAATTGTAATTATATTTTTTATCTACATTGTGTGCATGACTAATGTTTGATGGGAGAAAAATATGTCTTGGCATTGTGGCCTTATTAGTATCCCCCTAGTATTAACCAGTACAGCCTCATCCTATTTCCATGCAGGTGAAATGGTAACAATGAGTGCATAAGCCCTCCATGCTCAGCGCATAAGGCCCTCCATGCTCAGTGCATAGGCCCTCCATGCTCAGTGCATAAGGCCCTCCATGCTCAGTGCATAAGGCCCTCCATGCTCAGTGCATAAGGCCCTCCATGCTCAGTGCATAGGCCTTCCATCCTCAGTGCATAGGCCTTCCATGCTCAGCGCATAGGCCCTCCATGCTCAGCGCATGGCCCTCCATGCTCTCGGTTCTGGCCCTTGGTGCCAGAACCAACTTCATGGCAACTTTGGACATTTGTGGGTAAGGTTGTCTAGCATTACATGGTGTAGATGGGATGTAGAATGGTTCTTGCATTGACTGCCCAGAGTTCTATACAATTCCTTTTCAAGGTAACTGTAAACCAGTTGTCTGCTTTCTTCATATTTGGATGTTAAGCTGGTTATATGCACCTATGGTACTTGCCCATCATGTCTTTGTATTTTACCTCCTAGCTGTTTGCTCGAAATTGTTGTTAAAGGGCTTTTACTACTTCAGTATATTTTACTTCATCTTTTTGTGTTGCTAGTTTGTAAAGCAAATTAGGTAAACAAATCATAACATTACAGACTTAAGGGGAAGATAACTGTTATGACAGGTTTACTTGCCTGGTGTGATTGACACTAGTCATGAGGGTTTGTCATAGTGTGTGTACACTGATGTGTGTGAGGTGTCCTTCACCACTATCCTAATGCGTGCCAACTCTGGTGGTCTTACCCACAAGTTATGTGGTGGATGCCAGTTACATTTAGTGACATTGTATACTTGCTTGATAGGGTTCTGGGAGTTGTTCTACTCTCCAACCCTGGCCCAAGGCCAGGCTTGACTTGAGCTTGATCCACTATGCTGTTGCTTGCAGTGGCCCGCAGGCCCACTTATCCACCACAGCCCAGCTGGTCTGGCACTCCTTGAAAAAAATGATCTAGGGTTTCTCTTGAAGATGTCCATGGTTGTTTTGGCAATATTTCTTATACTCGCTGGTAGGATGTTGAACAACTGCGGACCTCTGATGTTTACAGTGTTCTCCGATTGTGCCTATGGCACCTCTGCTCTTCACTGGTTCTATTCTGCATTTTCTTCCATATCGTTCACTCCAGTATGTTGTTTTACTGTGTAGATTTGGTACCTGGCCCTCCAGTATTTTCCACATGTACAGTATATTATTTGATGTCTCTCGTCTCCTTTTTAGCGAGTACATTTGGAGAGCCTTGAGACGATTCCAATAATTTAGGTGCTCTACCTTGTATATGTATGCCGCATATGTTCTCTGGAACCTGTGTGAATTATCTTCTGCTTTATCTTCACCAGTGTGCGTGATTCAGGCAAATTTGTCCCATTACCCTAGTCCTGCACCTTTTACATGACTTGTCTTTATTAAGAGGTGATGAATTTACTGCAAATTTGTATTGATCATTGTATTGATCATTATTTGTTTTAAAAAAAATAACTACTGAATAATAATACAGGGTAATAATAATGTGTTAATGATTTCTTTATATTTTGTTTTAGGGTCTCATTGAAGCAGGCTCAGATTTAGAGGCTGTCAACAAATATCTTGATCAAGCCGGATCCAAGCTTAAATATCGCACTTACGGAGAAACACTCTTTGATATACTTATTGCTGGTGGCATCCTCAGTGAGTACTTTTTCTTTTTTAAACATTTATTTTTTACAACATTAAATTGAACAGTTTTTGTATTGTAAACTATTCAGCTTGCTGCATTAGTGTCTACTAAGTACAGCTAGTTTAATTAATATTTTACTGTGCTATGTAGAGCATTTGTATATACTGATATATTGCATGCGGTGTTGAGATTCGACTGTACTGAATTTTCAAATTTAATTTGTTGATAACCTTCCATGTGATTTTTATAGTTTATCAGTATTATATATATATACATGTATTTATTTAACAGCTCCAGGTGGAGGAATCTCTGAAGATGGCATCGACAGTGGCCCAGTTCGCACAGACATGTGCGTGTTTGGGGCACCAGATGACTCTTACGAGACATTACGCGGTTATGCAACGGTTTTCACCAGGTTGATGAGGCGTTACAAGTACCTGGAAAAGATGTTCTATGAAGAGATGAAAAAGGTGAGTGAATCAGTTAATCGTCAATAGTTCTTAGTAGATGCCATGCAACACTTAACTAATGTGTTTTATATGATGCTAAAACTTGAATTATTTCTGGTACTATTAAAAATCTTAATTTCTTAGGTCTGAGGTAACAAATTTTCTATTTGCTATCCTTTGTTTGAGATGTTGTTCCTTAAATAGTGTGGCCTATTTCAACCTAGAAATTAGTGTAAATTTTTTTAGTTTCTTATGCAGTTTTTGTGCAGTTTTAGGTCCTGCAAAAGAAGTTTGATCAAGAATGCACAACTGTTCACATGTAGTAATAATGTTTTTGCCGGCAGGTGCTTGTGTACCTCAAAGGGTTCCGAGATTGTGACCGCATCCGCCTGGCACGTTGCGTTGCTATTTGGACCAGCGACTCCCTGCTTGATCCTAAGGTGCTAGCAACTTTATTACAGGATCATCTCATTAAGGATGGCCTTGCTGCAGATTTTCTTTGTGAGGTGAGTTTCATGCTGTTGGAATCTCTCCTCCGCTTCTCGTGGCTTGGGATGTTAGGTGTATATAGTGAATATAGTTCACACATCAAAACCTTAAGTGAGAACTTGGCACTTGTCCTAAGACCAAATGTACTCAGTGAATATAGTTCACACATCAAAACCATAAGTGACAACTTGGCACTTGTCCTAAAACCAAATGTACTCAGGTTGGGAGCAGTTTGCTTTTATCAATTTAATTAATAGATAAAATGTACGTTTAAATCTAAATAGAAAAAAAATAAATTGGCCCATGTTGATAATTTTGTTTAAACGGCCGGGAGACTTGTTTGTCAAAGTTCCTCAAACACACTCAAAATTTTTGTGCGTAATCTACATGGTAAATGCTCCAACTTTTAATAATGGTTCAATATCATTACATGAACAGGTACAAAATATATATATATATATATATATATATATATATATATATATATATATATATATATATATATATGTCGTACCTAGTAGCCAGAACTCACTTTTTGGCCTACTATGCAAGGCCCGATTTGCCTATTAAGCCAAGTTTTCATAAATTAATATATTTTCTCTAACTTTTTTCTTATGAAATGATAAAGCTACCCATTTCATTATGTATGAGGTCATTTTTTTTTATTGGAGTTAAAATTAACGTAGATATATGACCGAACCTAACCAACCCTACCTAACCTAACCTAACCTATCTTTATAGGTTAGGTTAAGTTAGGTAGCCGAAAAAGTTAGGTTAGGTTAGGTAGGTTAGGTAGTCGAAAAACAATTAGTTCATGAAAACTTGGCCTATTAGGCAAATCGGGCCTTGCATATTAGGCTGACAAGTGCGTTCTGGCTACTAGGTACGACATATATATATATATATATATATATATATATATATATATATATATATATATATATATATATATATAAAATTGAAAATTTAAAAATTTCAGATGAAGCTGACCTTTTTATTTTATTCATTATGGGTTCAGAATAGCATATAATGTTCACTTTACTCAATAAAAAATTTAGTTTGAGAGTATAGATACTGTAAAAGAAGTTACTTTGACCTTCAAAATATACACAAAATTTAGACACAAATTTGTAACTCCCTAAGTTATAGGTTGATGAATAAACACATTAACCTTAGAACTAAGAACTTTGCACGTACAATATGTACAAATGGTGAGAATCGCTCATAATTGAATTTAACAGCTGGTCTCACAGTTGAAAATCCTGTAATGGAGAAAAATGAAGGTAAACTTCTTGACAATAAATATAATAGTTTGAATTTGTCATATCTTGTAAGTTGTAATAAATATTGCTTGGCATTCACACTCGAATATGTGAAAGTTGTAGGTCAATGTGTGTTAAAATAAAGCCAAGAAAACATAATGTAAAAAAAACAAACCTAGTGATTAGGGATAAGGATAATAAGTATACTTTAAATGAGTGATAAGGTCTGCATCTGGTTCCCATTCTTCAATACAACCTGAAGAGACAGAGAGAATAGTTTGGAATCTGTACATTTTTCATAAAAAAGTCACAATTTCTACCACCTTTAACTGATAACTTGTTGACCAATTTCGTTCACCCTTCACATACATAGTGACAGGTATTAATTCCCCAAGATGTAGAAGCCACAACAAAATCTGATTATAAACAAAGGAGAAAAACAATGTCTTAAAAAAAAAATATGATAATAATTGGTGCCCCCGGCTCACTCCAAAAAATTGTTGGACATTGGTGAAGCTAACAGATGTTGGCATTGGGCAATGTATTTATATAACAAATATAGCATAATAACATACTCATTATTATGTGTTGTGTGTTATTCAGTATTGCCAGAAATGCACCAGCTGCATATCCACATTGTGGATCAATTCTTACTACTACTATTCTTCTTTGTGCGTCGGACAGGTGCTTGCATCTCCATCACTGCATTATCCCTCAGTTCCAGTTAATAGGAGCTGTTCTTATAATCAGAACTTTTTTTTTTAAATATTCATATAAAATCCATTTCTTAACATATTGGGATGAAATTTTCATGATGCTGTTGCCAAATAAATGGAGGTTTGTATAACATTTCTAATTTGGCAAAATTTCTAATTTTTCATAATTAAAAAATAATCTTTAATCTCTCCAAAAAAGATATATGCTCAATCAATATGGGAAGGCCTGCTGGGTTGTGTATTTTAAAGTTCATCAAAATCCCTTAGCAACTTTAGAATCTAGTAATAACATCCATCAACCTGGAATCCAAGCCAGCTTTGCGAAGCAAGATCGCACTGTGTTGAGGTCCTTGAGGTTCTTGGCAGTTAAGAGAACCTGTAGACAATAATAATTGACGAAAATCAACATGGTGACAATTTCATGTCCAAGTGAAATGCTAATTATTTCCACCTCGTGTGTGTTTTGGGTGCTCCATCATTTACGACGATCCAACCATCTTTGTGCTATTTCTTCAGTATCATTATATCGCCATTATATACTAGATATTAGCTACAATTATTTTGAAAAAATTGGCACTATTTTTAATAAGTTGTTGACTACCCAATAATTGGCAATAATGACAACTTGCCAACTAGTAATTTTGTTGAACATTCGCTATTAAACCTAAAACATCAGATTAATTATATAAAAGGCATAGGAGGAATATACAAAATTAATAATTAAAACATACTGTTGAGGATTTTTGACACCACTTTTGGCAGGATAATTCAAAGTCTCAAAACCCCAATAATAAG
>WNGS01028583.1:451709-497520 GCA_020271785.1 Procambarus virginalis | reverse complement strand
CAGTGGAGGACGCTCCCAGGGGGAAAGGGAGAAAAAACGAAACATAGGAAAAGGAAAAGTCGTCCGGCAGAATTCGAGAGGCCAGCAGCAGGAGCATAAGGCCACAAAAAGACAGAGAACTGTCCCATGGAACATCACACTCCGGCAGCCGCCCACCAAGCCCTCTCACGGCAACAACGGACCGGACAGGGAGGGGGTTAATTTGCATAAGTAAACCATTAATAGGAATGGTGTCAACACTTTAGCATAGCTTCATCACACTATGTAACTATCAAGAGCTCCAGGAGCACTTCATATAAATTGACTAACCTGATTCCTGTGGTAAGATACTATGTACTGGAAATAAATACATATTTAGGGTACACAATAAATGAGTGTCAACCTCTTGCCAAGTCTCAGTAACTGACAATTGCAAACCAGTTTTCAATTCAATATAGCACTTTAGAGCTCCCCAGCCAGCCAGGAGCAACACACTCTCCAACGTGACTTAATAATAATTCTATAACATAACATTCTCCAATATTTGGTAGTGCGATCTGTTTGTACTCAGTACACTACCTTTAAATAACAAAGGTAGAGGCGACAACACTGATTTACCTGAGGGCCACTAACGGTGTAGTGGCTTCGACGAAAACAGGAAGCCGGCGACTTGTCAAAGGTCCCTTATTTGCCCTGATGATTTTTTCCAGCTGGATTTTCATATGTAAAACTTTTGGCATTTACGACTTCGGCGGGTAGTCGGTTCCATGAGTTATAATAACCGTGGGTGAAAAAACATCTGTTCTCAGTGCGACATTATGGCTTGTTGACCTTTAAACCGTTGCTCCTTGTTTGTGTTACATCTGACCTTTTGAAGAAATTGTCTGGATCAACATCCTCCAAATTGTTCAGTATTTTAAAAGGTTCAATGAGATCCTCCCTGTCATGCCTGGTTCGCAGTGTTGTTAGCCCTGTGGCCCTCAACCATTCCAGATACGTGAGTTGACTTAGGAATGATTCTTGTTGCCCGGTGTTGCACCTGTTTGTTGCCGAAATCTACACAGTAAAATAACAACGTACTGGAGTGAACGATATGGAAGAAAATGCAGAATAGAACCAGTGAAGAGCAGAGGTGCCATAGGCACAATCAGAGAGCACTGTATAAACATCAGAGGTCCGCGGTTGTTCAACGTCCTCCCAGCGACTATAAGAAATATTGCCGGAACAACCGTGGACATCTTCAAGAGAAAACTGGACCGTTTTCTAAGAGAAGTTCCGGATCAGCCGCGCTGTGGTGGGTATGTGGGCCTGCAGGCCGCTCCAAGCAACAGCCTGGTGGACCAAACTCTCACAAGTTGAGCCTGGCCTCGGGCCGGGCTTGGGGAGTAGAACTCCCAGAACCCCATCAACCAGGTATCGAGCAGGTACCTTCTCCAGAGCACCTATATCCTTCTGAAGATGAGGTCTCCACGCTTGGATACAGTAGTCCAAGTGGAGCACCAAAGGTTTATACAGTTAAATCACCACTTTCTTTTCATTAAAGTCAAAGGTGTACTTGATTATTCCAAGGGTTTGGTTAGTTTTTTTTTACTGCCGCTCCCACTTGTGCAGCTTTCAGTGAATGGTGGATTTTGACTCCAGGGTCCTTTTCTTGACCAATCTGCTGCAGGGAAGTTAGTGTTGCTGATGTTTGGTGGACCCTCCAGAGGTAACTTGTTTATGCTCGCCTCTCACCACATACCGATAACCAAGTGTCCATATGCTCGTATCCATCACTCTTAAATTCCATAAATGATATCGACACAATAGATAACTCGGAACTGGAAACTCTTATGTAAATTAATACACAACTAACTATACTGTAGATTACATTAGTCGCTTCACAATCCTAATCCCTCTAAATACTGTATATTTATCTAGGCCTAGACATTCAGTTGCATACTCTTTATCTCCCATTAATCGCTACATTCTCATATGCAAATGATCATCAATAACAATTCAATACAAGTTATAACACTTTCATATGCTAAGTAGAGTTATGGCTAGCATAGTCCATCACACCTACCCATGCTCAGACCTCCTCCCGCTCCATCACACCTACCCATGCTCAGACCTCCTCCCGCTCCATCACACCTACCCATGCTCAGACCTCCTCCCGCTCCATCACACCTACCCATGTACACACGCAAATCACAATAGCCTGATACATCAAATGAACAAATACACAAGGGCCGTGACGAGGTTTCGAACCTACGTTCGGGATGATCCCAGATGCGCCTTAGTCGACTGTGCAACGAGATGGTAAAATAATTACAACCAGCTGTGCTACCGCCCTCACACGGATCCTGCAGCCTCTCCGAGACACACCAGGGGCTGCAGGATCCTGCAGCCTCTCCGAGACGCACACCAGGGGCTGCAGGATCCTGCAGCCTCTCCGAGACGCACACCAGGGGCTGCGGGATCCTGCAGCCTCTCCGAGACACACACCAGGGGCTGCGGGATCCTGCAGCCTCTCCGACACACACACCAGGGGCTGCGGGATCCTGCAGCCTCTCCGAGACACACACCAGGGGCTGCGGGATCCTGCAGCTTCTCCGAGACACACACCAGAGGCTGCGGGATCCGTGTGAGGGCAATAGCACTCCCGGTTGCAATTGTTTTACCATGTGGGGGCGCCGACGACTGAGACGCGTCTGGGATTATCCCGGACATAGGTTCGAACCCTCATCACGGCCCTTCTGGATTTGTTTACACCTACCCATGCTCAGACCTCCTCCCGCTCTATCACATACCCCAAGGTATGTACCAATAATCAATCTTTGCCTTAAACACTAGACTTGCATACATTATAGACCGCGGCCTTCGTCAGAATAGATTTCGACAGGGTACAAACGTCAACTTCCTAACCGGTTCCCTCTCTCTCTCTCTTTAGGTACGATGTCCAGGACGACAGCACTTACAGCAACTTCGGTCACTACGAGACCCGGGAAGGGGCGACCACAGGAGGAGAGTACTACGTGTACCTCCCAGACGGCCGTAAGCAGCTAGTCAACTACGTGGTAGATGGTGCATCCGGGTATGTGGCCAGGGTCAGGTATGAGGGAGAGTCTGGCGCGTACAGCTACAGCCCCGTCACCTATGGTACCTTCAAGACAGGGTCCGCGGGCGCTTCTTCCGGAGCTGCAGCTGGCCTTGTTGCTTCACCACGAGATGACTTTGAAGCTGGATCAGAAGCTGGCTTCGGTGCTGAATCAGGCTCTGGAATAGGTACTGGAACAGGATCAGGAACTGGCTTCGGTGCTGAAAAAGGATCAGGAGCTGGCTTCAGTGAAGAAGTATCAGGGGCTGGCTTCGGTGGAGGAGCATCAGGAGCTGGCTTCGGTGGAGGAGCATCAGGAGCTGACTTCGGTGGAGGAGCATCAGGAGCTGGCTTCGGTGGAGGAGCCTCAGCAGCTGCCTTCAGTAGTAGAGCATCAAAAGCTGGCTTCGGTGGAGCAGGATCAGGAGCTGGCTTTGGTGGAGCAGGATCAGGAGCTGGCTTTGGTAAAACAGAATCAGGAGCTGGCTTTGGTGGAGCAGGATCAGGAGCTGGCTTTGGTGGAGCAGGATCAGGAGCTGGCTTTGGTGGAGCAGGATCAGGAGCTGGCTTTGGTGGAGCAGGATCAGGAGCTGGCTTTGGTGGAGCAGGAGCTGGCTTTGGTAAAGCAGAAACAGGAGCTGGCATTGGTGGAGCAGGATCAGGAGCTGGCTTTGGTAAAACAGAATCAGGAGCTGGCTTTGGTGGAGCAGGATCAGGAGCTGGCTTTGGTGGAGCAGGATCAGGAGCTGGCTTTGGTGGAGCAGGATCAGGAGCTGGCTTTGGTGGAGCAGGATCTGGAGCTGGCTTTGGTAAAACAGAATCAGGAGCTGGCTTTGGTGGAGCAGGATCAGGAGCTGGCTTTGGTGGAGCAGGATCAGAGCTGGCTTTGGTAAAACAGAATCAGGAGCTGGCTTTGGTGGAGCAGGATCAGGAGCTGGCTTTGGTGGAGCAGGATCAGGAGCTGGCTTTGGTAAAACAGAATCAGGAGCTGGCTTTGGTGGAGCAGGAACTGGCTTTGGTGGAGCAGGAGCTGGCTTTGGTGGAGCAGGAACTGGCTTTGGTGGAGCAGGAGCTGGCTTTGGTAAAGCAGAACAGGAGCTGGCTTTGGTGGAGCAGGATCAGGAGCTGGCTTTGGTAAAACAGAATCAGGAGCTGGCTTTGGTGGAGCAGGATCAGGAGCTGGCTTTGGTGGAGCAGGATCAGGAGCTGGCTTTGGTAAAACAGAAACAGGAGCTGGCTTTGTGGAGCAGGAACTGGCTTTGGTGGAGCAGGAACTGGCTTTGGTGGAGCAGGAGCTGGCTTTGGTAAAGCAGAAACAGGAGCTGGCTTTGGTGGAGCAGGATCAGGAGCTGGCTTTGGTAAAACAGAATCAGGAGCTGGCTTTGGTGGAGCAGGATCAGGAGCTGGCTTTGGTGGAGCAGGATCAGGAGCTGGCTTTGGTGGAGCAGGATCTGGAGCTGGCTTTGGTAAAACAGAATCAGGAGCTGGCTTTGGTGGAGCAGGATCAGGAGCTGGCTTTGGTGGAGGAGGAGCAGGAGCAGGACTGGCTTTGGTGGAGCAGGATCAGGAGCTGGCTTTGGTGGAGCAGGATCAGGAGCTGGCTTTGGTAAAACAGAATCAGGAGCTGGAGTTGGCTTTGGTAAAACAGAATCAGCTGGCTTTGGTGGAACTGGAGCTGGCTTTGGTGGAGCAGGAGCTGGCTTTGGTGGAGCAGGAGCTGGCTTTGGTAAAACAGAATCAGGAGCTGGCTTTGGAGGAGCAGGAGCTGGCTTTGGTGGAGCAGGAGCTGGCTTTGGTAAAACAGAATCAGCTGGCATTGATGGAGCAGGATCTGAAGCTGCCTTTGGTGGAGCAGGATCTGGAGCTGGCTTTGGTAAAACTGAATCAGGAGCTGGCTTTGGTGGAGCAGGATCAGGAGCTGGCTTTGGTAAAACTGAATCAGGAGCTGGCTTTGGTGGAGCAGGATTTGGAGCTGGCTTTGGTAAAACAGAATCAGATGGCTTTGGTGGAGCAGGAACTGGCTTTGGTGGAGCAGGAGCTGGCTTTGGTGGAGGAGCTGGCTTTGGTGGAGCAGGAGCAGGCTTTGGTAAAACAGAATCAGCTGGCTTTGGTGGAGCAGGATCAGGAGCTGACTTTGGAGGAGCCGGAGCTGGTTTTGGTGGAGCAGGATCTGGCTTTGGTGGAGCAGGAGCTGGCTTTGGTAAAACAGAATCAGCTGGCCTTGGTGGAGCAGGATCAGGAGCTGGTTCTGGTGGAGCAGGATCTGGAGCTGACTTTGGTGGAGCAGGAGCTGGCTTTGGTAAAACAGAATCAGCTGGCCTTGGTGGAGCAGAATCAGGAGCTGACTTTGATGGAGCAGGAGCTGGCTTTGGTGGAGCAGGATCAGGAGCTGGCTTTGGAGGAGCAGCAGCTGGCTTTGATGGAGCAGGATCAGGAGCTGGCTTTGGTGAAGCAGGATCTGGAGCTGGCTTTGGTAAAACAGAGTCAGGAGCTGGCTTTGGTGGATCAGGATCTGGCTTTAGTGCTGGTTCAGGATCTGGCTTTGGTGAAGCAGGATCAGGAGCTGGCTTCAGTGCTGGGTCAGGATCGGGAGCTGGCTTTGGTGGAGCAGGATCTGGCTTTAGTGCTGGTTCAGGATCTGGCTTTGGTGAAGCAGGATCAGGAGCTGGCTTCAGTGCTGGGTCAGGATCGGGAGCTGGCTTTGGTGGAGCAGGATCAGGATCAGGAGCCGACTTTGGTGCTGGTTCAGGATCAGGTGGCGGCTTTAGTGGTGAAGGATTTGCCTCGGGCCTCACTGCTGCAGGAGGCTCTGAAGACGGCGGTAGTGGAGGCATCGACGCTCAAGCTCTAACACGCGGAGAGAGTGAAAATATACTTGAAGAAGGGTTCGAGTCTGAAGGCATAAAAGAGAATGCATTAGGTCAATTTGGTGGGGCTGAAGCCAGCGGGTTGAATGCTGATCATGTAGCTGGTACTGACGGCTTTACAGCTGGCCAAGCAGGAGCTGGAAGTCATTTGGAGTAAGCCAGGAAGATAGTGATGAAGGCTTTGATAGTCACACAAAGGACAGTGGTGAATCTGATGAGAAAGGAAGCAGTAATGGCTTTGACATCTCACAAGGCAGCGATGACTTTGGTGCCGGTCACTCAGGAGGCAGCGATGGCTTTGGTGCCGGTCACTCTGGAGGCAGCGATGACTTTGGTGCTGGTCACTCTGGAGGCAGCGATGGCATTGGTGCCGGTCACTCAGGAGGCAGCGATGGCTTTGGTGCCGGTCACTCTGGAGGCAGCGATGGCTTTGGTACGGTCACTCAGGAGGCAGCGATGGCTTTGGTGCTGGTCACTCTGGAGGCAGCGATGGCTTTGGTGCCGGTCACTCAGGCGGCAGCGATGGCTTTGGTGCCGGTCACTCTGGAGGCAGCGATGGCTTTGGTGCCGGTCACTCTGGAGGCAGCGATGGCTTTGGTGCCGGTCACTCTGGAGGCAGCGATGGCTTTGGTGCCGGTCACTCTGGAGGCAGCGATGGCTTTGGTGCCGGTCACTCTGGAGGCAGCGATGGCTTTGTGCCGGTCACTCTGGAGGCAGCGATGGCTTTGGTGCCGGTCACTCTGGAGATGGCTTTAGTGCAGGTCAAATGGAGGGGCTTTAGTGTAGGTCAAACTGGAGGGGGCTTTAGTGTAGGTCAAACTGGAGGTAGCTTCAGTGCAGGTCAAACTGGAGGGGGCTTTAGTATAGGTCAAACTGGAGGGGGCTTTAGTGTAGGTCAAACTGGAGGCAGCTTCAGTGCAGGTCAAACTGGAAGTGGAGGCAGCTTTGGAGTTAGTCATACGGGTGGAAGTGGCATTACTGTAAGCCACACAGGTGGCAGTGGCGGATTTAGTACACAACAAACAGGTGGTGCCAGCTTTACCACTGTAAGACCAATTGTTAGTACTACAATCAGTAAACCGATACTCGACTCGGCTGCACTCGGCTCTGGCGGCAAGTTCGTATCGGGACGAGGGTCTGCTAGAGTCACCACTCCTGCTCCTGTAGCCAGTTCTTTCATCTCGACTCCTGCTCCTGTAATTAATATTGGAAGTCACTCTGTCCAAACAGGTTTCAGTGGTGGACAGTCAGTAGTTGGAATACCAGCTGGACAAATAGGCATTCTTGGCTTTGCCGGACGAAGTGCAGGTGTGGGTGGATTCAGCAGACAGCCAATAAAGGGGGGTTTCACCATTAAGTCAGGTTCTGGCAGTATTACACCAAGGGGAGCATCTGTTGGTGTTGTAAACTCTATTCCTGTTACCAATACTTTTATTTCAACTCCAGCACCCAATACCATTGTTAGTCCAACAGGTAAAGCGGGATTTGGACATTCTCTAGATAGTTTTATTGGCAGTACAACTATAAGCAGTAGTTCAGGAAGTAGCAGCCTTTCTACCCTGAGGCCAAATCTAAACTCATTTGGGGTGACCTCTGGCACTGGGTTTGCTTCTGGTGGAGGTTCTGGCACTGGGTTTGCATCAGGTGCAGGCTCTGGTATTATAAGAGTTGCACCTGTAGCTCTCTTCTCAACCCCCGCTCCTGTGATTAATGCAGCACACCACTCAACCAAAACAGGGTTCAGTGGTAGACAAATTGGTGCAGGTGGATTACATAAACAACTTGGTGGTAAGCCAGCTGGTGTGAACGAACACACTGTTCAAGAAGCTAGAGGAGGTTTAATAAGTGCAGGTCAAATATCGAGTAATTCTCTATCAATTGGAGGTGGAAGAGCATTCAGTGGAAGTCAAGGATCAGGTAACATTTTTTCAAGTGGTGGTGGTTCAGCTTCTGGAATTGTAAGCGTCAATCCTGTCACAAGTGCTCTGGTTTCTACAGGACCAACAGTGACATTTGGAAGCCAGATAGGATTTGGTGGTGGACACATTGGAAGCAATGCATTTAGCAGTGGACAAATTGCAAGCAGTGGATTTGGTGGTCAATCCACCATTTCAATATTGGAAAGAGCAGTCAGAGATCTTTAGGTGGCAATATCCACGTAAACCAGGGACAACCCATCGTTGCTGCCACAGTGAGAACGGTGGATGCTTCACCGGCCAATGTACTAAATACCCTTGTTAATGCTTCAAGGAATAAGGTCCAGATCGCACCTGCAAGTCAAGTGATTGCTCTCGGAGCTCTTTCTGGAACTGGTAAAAACAAGGTTTAAAAGCAATCATTTTAGGAGCTAGTGATGCTCAGTTTACTTATTAAGTTTGTTATATGTTCCACATACTCCCGCAACTAATGTGCAGCTCCTAAAATGAATTAGCCTTTTTACAGAGTAATACTGGGTAAAAAGTTATGTCTAGTCAAACATTTGCTGTGATTCAGGTTTCTTTGTGTGTGTCCACCAGGACACAAATATCTTAATGGAGTCTGAATACAATAAAGTTTATCAAAAACTCTTCACTAAATTCTTGACCAGAGTTACAGCTGCCAGTCATAACGCTAACCCTTATTCTGGGTGCTGCTAATCTATATTGGGACTCCGTGGATAAACTAGTACAGGGTATGTTTAGTCGTCACAATAAAAAAAAAAGAGCTCAAAAGTCTGCTCGAGCACAGCCTTAGGAGAGACTGATACGTGGCATGTACACAGTCTTACGTATATTAGTTACTCTAGTTTCAATACTTTACATTTCACACATATATTTTTACATGTTACAAATTTTTTGTTTTGCCATGTGTTGAAAAAATATATTTTGTTAAAGGTAAATAAAAGAAAACTTTTGCAATCTTTTTATTTACCAAAAAAAAAAAAATAAAAAAATTGTCCCACACCTACAATAAGGATTATAAAATAAAGAATTATCATGGGTAAGTGGGGAGGAGCTCCCCCTTCTATAAAAAAGTAAAAAGAACCAGTTTCCCCATTCTTATGGAACACTTTCATGCTAAACACTTGACCACTTTACGGGACCAAGTACTACAACAGGGAAATACCAGAAAAATTCATATCGAGCAAGCTAGTGCATCCTATACAAAATGAATGGACATTTTATCCTCACACTTTCACTGCAAAATGCTCATGAAAATTAAACTCAAAATTGTGTGCTTATTCTCAAAACACACTAATAAAAGTACCTTGACACAATTCAACAATTTGTATCCAGTATTAATTTCTTCACAACAAAACTGCAATAATTAATGTGACCAATAGCTGGAGACTGGATATGCACCCATAATTTAAAAGTCTAAAATAAAAATATTAGGAAAAGAGCACTGTCCTAGCTTGGTGGCTAGAGGTCAAGCAAGGCCCCAGAAACTTAACTGTCACTCCAACAAGGATGGTCACAAGACAGGAGCAATGGTTTTGTACTAGAAGATCAATGAAGCATTTGTAGCGGCAGTATTAAGTTGGAGGGCCGATGCTGCTCTCGGATCCTGTTGGAAAAAGCTATAAAATTGTTGCTGTGAGAGCTCGTGGGCTTGACAGGAGCCACTGTAAACAAAGGCGCTTGGCGATATGGCAAATGCTCAGCTTGGGAGGCGCCTCATTACTTGGTTGACAACTTGGATGGCTCCCATTGTAGCTGGCAGCAAAGATGGAACTTTGGCTGTGCTGAAAAGAAAAGACAACCAAATCAATAATGGGTTCAGGACTTGCTGGAATCTTCCTGTAGAAGCTTTCCCCCCCCCACCTCCCTCCCCCAACAAGCGCGCGCACACACACACACACACATTCCTGCAAGCTCAACTAATATGCCAGGTTTGACCAATCATGGCAGTCACTGATCCCAAATGTCAGCTCTCTGCAGTGAAGTTAGAATTTAATACCGAGGGAAGTGTGGTTCAAATTGAAGTGCTATACAAATTAAAAGATCAAAGATATATTTTATTTAAATTGTAGTAAAGCAGGCTAAGACAAAATAAACCAATGTCCATTACTCTCTCAGTCCATCAGCATCCAGTCTGAAGAAATTAAATTTAATTTTTAACAGATACGTAAGTGTTCCACACAGCAGCTTTGAGTTTTCCCAGTGGCAGATGTCCATGGTATTAAGTACAATATGCACAAGCAGGCGATGAGTCACAATAAAGTGGCTAAAGTATGTTGACTTGTATCACAATCGACTTGAGAATGGTCCAAACAGACCGAAACGTCGTCGTCCCTTCACCTTCTAGTGTGTGGTCTGGTCAACACTATATGCACAAGCTTCCGCACTCTGGTGGCTGTAGCGTTAGCAAATGAGCAACTCTTTGGAGACCTGGATGACTGCAGTATTGTACTCATACACACACACACACACAAAAAAAGAGAACTGATGAACATCTTAATTCAGTTCCCCAAAAATGTCAAGACTCACAAGTTGGCCGAGGTTTCCAGAACACCACTAGGCTGGATAAGCAATAATTTGACTGACAAAACGTAGTGTGAGAGGAACTATCAGTAGATG
The DNA here is from genome assembly GCA_020271785.1 of Procambarus virginalis. Taxonomy (NCBI): domain Eukaryota; kingdom Metazoa; phylum Arthropoda; class Malacostraca; order Decapoda; family Cambaridae; genus Procambarus; species Procambarus virginalis. The sequence continues at coordinate 487,036 of WNGS01028583.1, read as the reverse complement.
CAAGTGGCAAACAGGATCCTAAAGTGTTAAGTACTGTGAACCTTATTTTTCACGACTTGCAAGAAATAGACACGAACGTAACAATGCTTGCAAACTACAAAATTGATTAAGACTACTGTAATTAAATTAGCAAAAATCTTACAAATGGCTGTGAGAGGAGAGTAGAGTAATGGCATGCAGGCAGCTGCAGTAACTATAACAAAAAAAAAAACTGGCAGTGGACATAACACCACACATTAGAAGACAAGACCCCAGAGGCAATATGATCACAATGTACAAAATACTGAGGAATGGACAGTGGATGGAGTCTTTCCAAGGGGTAAGCTTGAACCTATGCACCAGAGAAATATTTTAAGAAATATTCAAACAAAGTGAGAGTGAAATGAACCAGAGCCAAAAGTCATTGAAGCAGCTAGAGACTGATAGTGCTGAAAGGGTGCTTGACAAGAACGGTGGTGTGGGCGTCATTGTTACCAGCGGTGCGTGTTATTTAATGCTTATGTATATTTATTACAGGTTGGCTATCCTAATTAGAGATGTGACCTGTTTCTGCTGCCAGTGACTTTACCGATGATAATTGTAATGTACCACAATTCCTCTCAAGTAATTATCAATAGAAGGCACCAAACCGGGAAGGCTATGAAGCACCATCAAATGTGTGGAATAATCAGAGGGCGCTAAATATCACCAAGTATGCCAATACAAGAACAAAAACGCATAAGGCGAACGATATCAAAAGTATCCGAGTCACCAAGAATTCTATTGAGGGACCTGGTTGATACCTGGTTGATGGGGTTCTGGGAGTTCTACTCCCCAAGCCCGGCCCGAGGCCAGGCTCGACTTGTGAGAGTTTGATCCACCAGGCTGTTGCTTGGAGCGGCCTGCAGAGCCACATACCCACCACAGCCCGGATGATCCGGGACTTCTCTTAGGAAATAGTCCAGTTTTCTCTTGAAGATGTCCACGGTTGTTCCGGCAATATTTCTTATAGTCGCTGGGAGGACGTTGAACAACCGCGGACCTCTGATGTTTATACAGTGCTCTCTGATTGTGCCTATGGCACCTCTGCTCTTCACTGGACAAGTGACCGCGAGGGGCGGTCGGAAAGCAAGACACACGCTCGTCCCGGAAGTCAGGACATTCAAGAAGGATATGCACGACCGTAAGAGGGACAATGCAATTAGGACAATAAGAAGCAGGGCGGCGCTCCAAGTGACCATGGGTTAAGCGAGTATGGGCAATACGCAACCTACAATTCCTCTCAAAGTATCATCCAAAACTTTAAATTCTGTTAAAGAGTAAAGAGGCTTAGCACTCTTAAGCTATAATAAAGCAAGGTACGTTCATGCAGGCAGGGTTGGTAAGTTCGATTTTTTCTACAAGTTCTAGTGTACCAGTCTGTTGACCTGGCCGAAAGCTTATGTTTAGGATGGTTCTCGTGATACAATTAAGCAAGTGTGGGATCAATTGAAGCACAACACAATGAATGCTGTCAGGAGGAAACTGTGGAAGTAGTGCAAATGATTTCACAAGATTTGTGAAAAAGGGTCAACCATAAGCCCACCACAAACTACCAAACAAGTCATTGCTAGAGGAGTTAATATCAATGGCATTTGTTTTTGTTTCAACAGTATTAGTGAGGTATTCTTGTTTAATTGCATGCATCTGGAATGCATACATCCCTATTTTTCCCATCTATTTTCAGTTAATCTTAACACTTTCGCACTCCGATGTCACAAACGCCGTCATCCGTTTTTCTCCCTATTGTCAGCGGATGACTATCGCTCATGTCATCCACTAAAATATTTGTAAAAAAATCAATTTTCATCCGATCAACTTCTTGGTGGTTTCAAAATGAGTGTCATTAGATTGCGCACAATTTGATACCAAAATGAAAGACGTAACCCGAAAACTGATGTCAGAACAGTGGAAAGATATAAATCATTTTCTGGTGATGAGCGTCAAAAAGTGTCCAAAAGTTAAAATATTTGTTAAAATTCTATTGATTGTTCTATTATTATGGGACTAGTTTTAAAATACACACCTTTTTATTGCGAACAATTTGATACCAAAATGAAGGACGTGACACAAAAATTTGTCAGAAAGATAATAAATATCAGAAAGAAAATACTTTTGTGGTCCAAATTTTAAAATATTTGCTAAAATTCCACTTATTTTTCTATTACAGTACTATGGGACTAGTTTTAAAATGCACACCTTTATATTGCAAACAATTTGATACCAAAATGAAAGACAAAACACGAAATTTGGTGTCGGAACACTGTAAATATATACTGTAAATAATTCTGTGGTGATGAGCATCCAATGTTTAAAAAATTTGTTAAAATTCTATTTATTGTTCTATTATTATGGGACTAGTTTTAAAATACGCACCTTTTTATCGTGAACAATTTGATACCAAAATGAAGGACGTAGCACGGAAATTTATGTTATCAAACTGAACGAGTTATACATTAGCCTGCAGGTGTGCCAATTGGTGCTCGTTCACGGGTTACTTGGCCGACTTTAGGCTTTGCTGTGGGGAGTCATTCCGGGCTTTTAGACCTTATATGCATATACCCCTGTAGAGAATTCTATTGCAAACACAACGATACCAAAATGAACAATGTAGCATGAGAAATAAGGTGAGAAAACTGAAACGAGTACAGCACTGTATATACATTTTACCGATTTCGCGTGCTCACGGGTAACTTTGCCGACTTTAGGCTTTGTTGTGGGGAGTCACAGCAGGCTTTTGGACCTTGTATGCATATACCCCTGTAGAGAATTCTATTGCGAACACAATACCAAAACGAACGATGTAGTACGAGAATTAACACTTTCGCGGGGCGATGACTCAGCATTGAGTCCTCCGCAAAACAGGGGCAAGTGGGGCGAGGACTCAGCATTGAGTCCTCCGTGCGGCAACTTTAGTGGAGTTTTCGGGACGGTCTTGCTGTGGCTTTGGACATTATATGCATATACTCTTGTAGGGAATTTCATTGCGAATACATTGATACCCAAATGAAAGTCCTAGGACCAGAATTGAGGTAACAAAGTTGAAAACAGAATACCCATTTTATTACTCTTTATTGGCGCTCAAGGGGGTAACGCTCTATCACTTTCCGTGCTTTTTGTGGATGGTACGCAGGGCTTTTGGACTTTATATTTTCATGCTCATGTAGGGAATTCTATTGTGAACACAATGATACCAAAATGAAAGACTTAAGACGAGAATTGAGATGTCCAAAGTGAAGAGTGTACACATTTTATCACTCTTGCGCGCTCACGGGTAACTTTCTCTCACTTTCTCTGTTAGTTGCGGATGGTATGCCGGGCTTTTGGAGTTTATATGCATTTAGTCCTGTAGACAATTCTATTGCGAACACATTGATACCAAATTGAATATCTTAGGACGAGAATTAACCCTTTAACTGCGCAACGCGCCTGCAGGCTTGCGTCTGGTTTGCGCAACGCGCCTCCAGGTATTTGTATTTTTCACGTTCCATTCAAATCTCCCGCGGCTACATGGGGTTCACATCAGCTTCCTCAGGGCTCTTGTAAACAGACGCCATCTTTAAAAAAAATCGTGGTCCACATTCCCGGGTGTGGGAGCCTCAGTAGTGTGTGAGCAACCAAGGCTGGCGTTCGCAGCATGAGCGCACAGCACTGCTGTTCAGCGTGTGACCACAGCATCGCCTAATAATGTCAAAATATATATATAACTTGTATCATTTAGCCATGATAGTGTTATAGAAGAGCCTGAGTGTGATAATGACTGGGTACAATGTTCAATTATCAGTGATTCAATGCTGTTCACGATGTTCACAGCACCACAGCATTATTTCGTCCATCTAGGAATTTTCAAATGATTTCTTAGGTTCCTTTTCAAAATAAACGTGTGGTCAATTATTCATTTACAGGAATTAGTGACCAGGATTGTGATAATAGCAGGATTGTGGTTATAATTAGCGTTGTGCGTAGTATTGTGGAAGGAGGAACGTTTGGTGAGGGAGGGAGGGCGAGAATTGAGGTAGCCTCATTGTGTGTGTGGGGCTGCCACTCTTGTTTTGCTCACCATAATAGCTTAGTGGTTCGCTATGGGCAACACATATGTACATGGGTATATATAGTGTGTGTATATAGTGTAAGAACAGTAACAGGAGAATGTTGAGAGAAGCTATTTTGGTGAGGGAGGTGACGTAATCGTAGCGTCGTCTGCTGTGTGATTTTTCATGCAGTGTATGGTGGCCACTGTACTGTTTGGACACAATACCGGCTTACTTGCATAGTTCTGGTAAATAAAACATGTAGATAGGTATATAGAACATGTGTAATAAGAACTATAACAGTATGGTGGGAGGAGCAATGTTGGCGAGTAAGATGTTGGAGTGAGGGAGACTGGCTGGGTGTGGCTGATCTCACTCGAGGTGTTCTGAGTGTGTTGATGGTGAATGTATATAGTGTGTGACAGTGTGTAGTGTGTAAATAGATTATATGTATACATAAATTAGCATGATACATAGTAAATATGTGCAGCATATGTGTACACAAGTGTCATGCACGTAACACAGTGTCTTCGGACAGTACGGTTGTTTTACTGCCATAATATAGTTTACGTGTTCACTATACATAGGATTAGTACGTAAAAACAAATAAAATGTATTTGGAACTGTGCAAAAAAAATGAACGAAAATATATTCGCGGCAACTCGCGCGCCCCGCCCCGACCGCCCCACCCGCCCCGGAGCTTACAGCACGGGCGCACGGGGAATCATGACGTCACGCCCCAACTTACGGACCCCATAGCAGCCAAAGTAAGTACAATTACGACTTTTTTTTACATACCCATACTGAGGGAAGGGTTTTTGACACTTTAAAAAGAAAAAAGAATTTTTTCCAGAGAATTTATTTCCTGCGCACCACGGGGGTGTCATATTTGGAGGCAATGCAGTTAAAGGGTTAAGCTGACAAAGTGGAAAAGATTATACACTTTTCAGAATTTACCACGCTCTCCCTTGCGCTCCCGCGGAACGCTCGGTGCATCCAGGGGTAGTGGGGAGGTCCCGCGCCCGGTGAGTCAAAGTGTTAAGGTGAGAAAACTGAAACAAGTCTACACTTTTCGGTGTCGCCGCAAAATCACCCACACTGCTCGGCGCATAACGTCATTTCTGTGGCGCGCGCCGGGAGTGCGATAGTATTAAGCACATTGGTTACACATTTGAGAATACTTTGTCATATGTATCAGAAAAAAATTAGGCCCAAGGTCAGGTTTAAATTGATTAGGTTGGTGTTCAAAGATCCAGTAGGACCTCTCAGGTACAAGATCTACCTGCTCAAAGTAGTATGTTTGCAAGTCAAAAGCAGAAATTGGCAACAAGAAACAAGACATTAGACAAGCAAATAGTTAAGAACTGGTTACCGACAGTAAGTTAGCATTAAACACTGCAGATACAACAAACAGTCCATAATAATTTGTGGGTGTATAGTGACATTTAATGGAGTACAACAAATAACAGAAGTGCTTAGGAATTCAAGGAAATTGCAAAATGAACAGGATGAGAAATTAGTCATTAAAACAAGTCTTCAAAGGAAGAGAAGCAAAAACTAGAACCTAGATGAAGAAAAACCTCTGAAAGAAACTAGGAATGAATAATTTTATATTTTTACAAGGTGATAGGAATTGGGAGCCAGTGAAATAGTTTATAGAAACAAACTAACAATCATTAGAGAAAGGGAGAGTAAAGATAAGGCGGGAAACATTTTCTTCAAAAACGTATACAGTATACTAACATAGATGAAGAGAACAAATACTGGAACCAAACAATATAATTCAGCTTAAAAGGCCAGATTTTGAGAAAATCAAGAGCAATGAGGATTCAAACCTGCACATTTGGTACTCATAAGCACCCTAAACCACTACAATGAACCCATAAGTGTGCAGGTTCAAGAGCTAAGTTATCAAATAGGTCCCTTAAAAGTGTCATTAGACGAGAACTCCTGGAATAATTTGAAGAAAGTAGAACAGTGCAAACTGGAACTAGCAGGTCCATTGTTTATCACAATGAAATGTGTGAAGTAAAACATGTGTATGGGGCAAGTAACAAAGTCAGTAGACTAACAGATGTCACAGCTCGTATAAGACTTGGCTACAAGTATCTCTGGCAGTTCTGCTTGTATAGGGATCTAGATGAAGTAAAGTGTAACGTGTGTGGACAAAGACAGGGACACACACTCGAACACTATATCTTGGATTGTAGTAAAATTGAGCCATTTAGAGATAAATCTAAACTCATGCTGTATGATATGGCAACCTATCTTATTACTAAGGATAAATTACCTGAAATCCTTGCACTGTATCCATGTTTCGCTCCCAGTAGATAAACAACATACAAGATTAAGAAACAAGTAGTGTATTGTGAAGACTAATAATAAACAGCAGCTCCCCTACGACACTAATATCTCCATTGCTCAAACAATTATGTATTAGCGATAAGACCTACCATTAATGTATATTACTTACTGTACATAAAGCTCTCCAAATAAAACATTCTATGTAACTAGCCAACATTGTAATTATAAGGTGTGAAGGATACATGAAATTGTTTATGTAATACTCTCCAATGAGGTCTGATAAAGACCTTCTGTGCCCTCTTTAATGCTTTTTGCACTACTGCTCACAGCATGAGCATGGGGTGTATAATAAACTAGCCGCCTGGTGGCAACAATCAATCACGAGGCCATAAACCAAAAGTATCAACAACATAGCGAAGCCAGAGAGGTACGAGTATCAATGGTTGGAAGAAGAACGTTCCCATTATTGATACTCGTCCCTCTCTTAATTACAACAATGAAGGCAATGTTCCTTCAATACGGGATGTGATTATAGAAGAGGACACTTTGGGGAACTTTGCAAATTCTGTAATAAATTTTATTGGAAAGAAAACATTAGGCAAAGAAGTAAATTAGATATATACCAAATTTTATGAGATGCACGATGAAGGCACAACAAAAATTTTAGGAAAAAAATTCAGAATTAGATTTAATGCTAATAGTTAAACTGATTGGTTAAACAGAAATTGCAAGAGGGCCAGAGAAAAAAAAAATGGGCCAGCAAAGAAGAAACTACCATGCAGGCGACGAGTCACAATAACGTGGCTGTAGTATGTTGACCAGACCACACACTAAAGGTGAAGGGACGACGACATTTTGGTCTGTCCTGGACCATTCTCAAGTCGATTGTGGTCCAGGACGGACCGAAATGTCGTCGTCCCTTCACCTTCTAGTGTGTGGTCTGGTCAACAAGAAACTACTACGTGGCAGTGAGGAGAGAAGCAGAAAAGAAACGCGAGAAAGGAGTAGCAAACGAATGTAACACTGAACCAAGGATTTTCTATAAATTTATGAAAGGAAAGTTGCATGTAAAGAATAAAATCCAGACTGAAAATGTTTAACCGATTCAGAGAATGAAAAGGAAATGTGCAGAACAGTAAATGAACAGTTCCAAAGTGTGTGTTTGTGCAATGCCAATTTTAGAGAACACCATAGCGTATATGGAGGCGTCTTCAGATAAAGTGGAAAAATGACTCCAGGAACTAGGAAGAAAAAGCAGTTGGCCCAGATGGAGTTTTACCTTGGGTTGAGAGAATGCACAGCACAGCTCAGATTTTACTTCAACTCGTATTTCAGACATCTTTTTATACAGGAATCTTAGCAAGATAGAGTATATGGAAAAATGCAAACAATTCCAACTTACAAAAACAGTAACAGAGAAGACCCTCTAAATTATAGACCCATAACATTGACAAACGTGATAGTCAAAACACTGAAAAAAATTAACACTTTCATGCTGTGGACGTGCATGCGCCACACTACCCCTGGTGGGTTTGGGCATTCTGTAGGAGCGCGCGGTAATTCTGAAGTGTATAATCTTTTCAACTTTGTTACCTCAATTCTCGCCCTAGGTTTTTCAAATTGGTATCATTGTGTTCGCAATAGAATTCTCTAGAGGACTAAAGGCATATTAAGTCCAAATGCCCAGCGTACTATCCGCAACAAACAGAGAAAGTGAGAGCATGTTACCTGGGAGCGCACAGGACCGATAAAATGTCTGCACTCCTTTCACTTTGGTCACCTCAATTCTCGTCCTAGGTCTTTCATTTTGGAATCAATGTGTTTGCAATAGAATTCTCTATAGGACTAAAGGCATATAAAGTCCACCAAACGGTCGGCGTACCATCCGAAACAGAGAAAATGAGTGTGTTACCCGGGAGCGTGGCTCAAGAGTGGTAAGATGTTTACACTCCTTTCACTTTGGTCACCTCAATTCTCTTCCTAGGTCTTTCATTTTGGTATCAATGTGTTCGGAATAGAATTCCCAACAGGTTTATATGCATATAATGTCAAAAACAGTGGCATGCTCCACCTGCCGCCAAGATGAAAGTTATCATAAAGAGCGCTGCACCACCCCAAGGTGCCTCTCATTACAATAGAGCGCGCGGTCATACAGAAATGTGTATACTCCCCAACTTTGTCATCTCAATTCTCGTCCTAGGTTTTTCAATTTGGTATCAATGTGTTCGCAATAGAATTCTCTACAAGACTAAATGCATATAAAGCCCAAAATCCCGGAGAGAAAGTGAGAGCGTGTTACCTGGGAGCGCGAAAGAGCAATATAATGTGTACACTCTTCACTTTGGACATCAATTCTCGTCCTTGATCTTTCATTTTTGTGTCATTGTGTTCGCAATAGAATTCTCTACAGGAGTATATGCAAATATAAAGTCCAAAAGCCCGGCGTGCCACCCACAGCAAACAAAGTGACGGTGCGTTACCGCAGTGAGTGCTAATAAAGAGCAATAAAATGGGTATACTCTTTTCAACTTTGTTACCTCAATTCTGGTCCTAGGTCTTTCATTTTGGTATCAATGTATTCACAATGAAATTCCCTACAGGTGTGTATGCATATAATGTCTAAAACCGCGGCGTGCCCTTCCCGAAACCGTCGCCAATTTGCCGCCAGAAATCGTGCAATGCTGCGTCGTTACCAGACTTGAGCACAATTTGGCAAATGGTATACAATATGAATAAATGCCACATATGGAAGTTGGAATAAGAGAAAATAGTCCACACACAATCTATGAATTATGTGGAAAAACAAAGAATTCTGACAGGAAAGATCTAGGGGTTGGTTGTGACCAGTAGACTGTCACCAGAGTATCACAAGTGTGAAGGGTGCTGTGTTACACTTTCTATTTTCAGAAATGCTTTTAAATGCCTGACAGAGAAACATTAAAAAACATGCAATGGTTGTATGGTGCCCATATCTCAACACAAACTGGAAAAGGTGCAAAGACAAGCTATGAAGTGACTTCCAGAACTGAAAAACAAAAGCTACGAGGAGAGGCTGGAGGTGTTATGCCAAAACTAGAAGACAAAAGAGGTGATGTGATCACTATATACAAAACGATGTTATGATACATAACAGGAAGACAAAACTGACAAAGGAATTCTTGAAACATGCAACTTCAAGAACAAGAAGTCATCGATTCATACTGAAGAAACAACAAAAATGAAAAAATACTAAAAGCACTCATTTGCAATGTGTGGTAGAAGGTTGGAACAAGTATGAAGGCTATGGAGACCAAAATCAGTAGTTTGAAAGCATCATATGACACTACTGGGAAGACAGACCACCGTGAGCGTAGCTCTCATCCTGAAACTACACTTTGGTAATCACAATTTCTAGCAGCTTTGTAAATTTGCTGAAGATAGCATCAAATTTTTGTACAGTATCTCTCTACATTGAGTGATGGTACCCAATTATTCTGTGGTTCCAATTAATTCTGCAGTTATATACTGCAGCATATTTATTTCAAAATTTTATACAAGTCGATATAACAACTTTACTAAATTGAGTACGCATGCTACACGTTGCTCAAGAGGCAACAAGTAGACCGGGACAAATTGAACAAGTTCCACTGATGGTGGGGCAACAAGGCAATAGTATTAACCAAGGAGCCTCGTAAACTCTCTCTTCTGTGCTTCACAAGTGCAACATTCTACCCCTCTCATTCTCAAATCACTAAGTAATGGCTTCCCACCCCATGAATGCGTGAAATGGGATAATNTCTAAGACGCTCTAGTAAGTATATACCCTAAGACTCTCCAGTAAGTATATACTCTAAGACTCTAGTTAAGTATATACTCTAAGACTCTAGTAAGTATACACTCTAAGACTCTCTAGTAGGTATACACTCTAAGACTCTCTAGTAAGTATACACTCTAAGACTCTCTAGTAAGTATACGCGCTAAGACTCTCTAGTAAGTATATACTCTAAGCTACACGGTAACAGAGTACGGAGGAGAGCCTAGGACAAGGGGAGACTATCCTACGCCGCGCGGCCTACACACCCACCCCATTCAATCTTTTAAGCTCTACCCACAATATACAAATAATATAGGTCATAATATACAAAAATAATTTCGGTGACCGTTGATGGAACATCCGCCATGGGAGGTAAAGAAGCGGGTTTTATAAATGTATTTTCTAAACATGCTGCCCATCCGCTGTTAGGCTTTCATTGTTTTGCACACTAGAAAGCTTTGGTTGCAAAACCTGGTCTTTAGAAGCTTAAACAAAGTGCTAACCACTGAACCAACAATTTGACAAGTGAGGTGAAGTAGGTGTACACAAGACTATTTATGCACAGCAATGTTCGCTGAGTAGAAGATCTCTCCTTAAACGATTTGTTGAGTGTTTGGATGAAATTCATATTTTTTAACGATTGGAAAATTTCTTGTCAATAATTATCTAACGATTTGCAGACTGATTTTTGTACACATTTTTATTCATATTTAAATTATATGAATACCCAATTACAAGGATCAGGGTGAGTGGCGTTATGTTTGATAACATGTCTACATGTCTAACCTACTACATCTTATTTGGATGCAAATCATCAAATGCAATTCAGCTACAGATAGACAACATTAACATCAGTAATAAAAATGATGGCAAGTTTCTTGGCCTATTCCTAGACAAGAGACTCAACTTCAGCACCCACATTCAACACATAACTAAGAAAGTCTCTAAAACAGTTGGTATACTCTCTAAAATAAGATATTATGTTCTTAACTCTGCTCTCCTCTCACTATATTATGCACTAATCAATCCCTATCTTAATTATGGTATCTGTGCATGGGGGTCTACCACTGCAAACCACCTTAAGCCCATCATCACGCAGCAAAAATCTGCTATCAGACTAATAACTAACTCAGCTTTTAGACAACACTCAGCTCCCTTGTTTAAATCCCTAAACTTGCTAAATATTAACTCCCTCCACACATTCTCTTGTGTCAACTACATTTACAAAACCTTGTTCTTAAATGCACATCCTGCTCTGAAACTCTCCCTGGACAGATGTAATAGGACCCATTATCATCACACCAGAAATAAATATCTCTTTGATATCCCCAGAGTCAAACTTAATCTGTGTAAACACTCTATGTAAATTAAGGGACCTAGACTATGGAACTCACTCCCTAGTGAATTGAAAAGCTGTCAAACTTTTGCCTCATTTAAAAACAAAACCAAAAAGTACCTAATTTCATCTTCGTAGTTTCCTACACTGAGCTTTAAATTTTGCTCTGTACCTAGTGTTACCCAATCTCCCAATCTTTATGTACTTAACCCAAACAACTTTATCATTGTGTTCATTGCTGTCTTCTTCTATGTGCTAGCCATATGCTGCATTGTGCCTGCTAAGTTTTGTTAAACTACCATTCAAGCTGTCATTGCAATCATTCTGAGCTACCTATGTGCTTTAATATACCTACAATTTTTCTCTCATCTTTTATTTTTTTCATGCTATGTAACTGTTATCATTTTTATAAATTTTGCAAGTATTTACCTACTTATAAGTTTCTCTAGATTAAGGACCTGCGCGAAACGCTGCGCGTACTAGTGGCTTTACAAGAATGTAATTACTATGCTATGTATCCTCACCATCCCAATGTACCTTCTTGTATATATAAAAATAAATAAATAAACTTGCACAATGTGAATATTTACCGGTGAAGCGCACAGGACTAGGCAAATGTGCTCTTTCACACCTAATATGTTAGGTTCCAGATATTTATTTATTGATATATTTTATATTATTCTGTTTTCTGGTGACTTTATGTTGACATACTTGTGTGTTGTTGCAGATGATGCGGGTGGTGGTGGTGTGGGCGGCGGTGGTGTGGGCGGCGGTGGTGTGGGCGGCCGTGGAGGGGGCGCCGGAGAAGGCAGCCTCTCGGGGATACTCTTTAACAACACAGTTCTCACCGGTAATTAACTCAGTAAAGTGATCAATAACTTGATTGATGTATGGTTGTGTATGTAAAGGATGACAGGAATGTGGAGAGAAATGCATCTGAAATTTATAATACATATAAAAAATAATGTAATACTGGTCAAATTTCCACAGTAATTAAACATCAAAGGTTTTTTTTGGCGTAAGTGACATACTGTTTGCAAAAGTATTTGCTTAACTGCATCAGTTCACAGTCATGTAACTTGTGACTGTGTGAGACATTGTTGACATATTGTTATTTTCTTGCCCCGTGTGAAGGGAGGCGGAGGAGGACACGCCGACCACCACAACCAACCCGTCAGCTACTCCTTCAGGTAACTATTTGTGTACAACTACTCATAACATCTTCCTATAATAAGGGAATTTAATATCATTCCGACGGTGCAGTGTTGGAGATGTGGTCATAGAAGAGATAATAATAATAATAATAATAATAATAATAATAATAATAATAATAATAATAATAATAATAATAATAATAATAATAATAATATAATAATAATAAATAATAATAATAATAATAATAATAATAATAATAATAATAATAATAATAATAATAATAATAATCATCATCATCATTTGTCATCCACATTTCTGTGGAAATAAAACATTCCATTCACCGGGTCTCTAGGAGACTCGAACCCTGAACCCCACGAGTGTGAAGCCGAAGCTTTATCGACTGAGCTATTGAGCGGTCTTATTAAAACACTTTCGCGCTTAGCGGACGATCGTTAGCGTCCAATCTTTTTCACCTGATTCTGCCCTCTGGACGCCGGCTGGCGTCCAATGGTTAAATAATTATATAAATTTTATTTATTATGCAATTTTATTTTAGTTAGTCTCAAAATGTTCACCATGAAATTTACGTTTTTTCTAATAACCAAAGAGCTTATTAAAGAAAACGGCATGGCAGTGATTCATCTTGGTATAACAATTGTATGGCGCCGATATGCCGCCGCGGGTAACACTTCAGCCACTTCCAACCGTCTTGTGGGTTGGTTGCGACATTGATTCTATATTTATATGCATATGTCCGTATAGAGAATTTTATTGCGGTTCCAATGATACCATAATCAATGATGTAGGATAAATGTGGTCATCGCAATCATTAAGAGAGTGGAAACATTTGTTGCTGTTTGGCGCTCTCGCCAAACAGTTTGGCGAGAGCTTCTGTTTCTGTTTGAACTGTTTCAAACAGTTTCTGTTTGGCAGTATTTTATATGTATGTTCTTATAGAGAATTCTATTGCGAACACAGTGATACCAAATTTAAATACGTAGGTCTACAATTAGTGTCATGACAGTAAAAAGAGTATACACTTTTCGCTCCTACCGCTTAAGCGCGCGACGCCCAAAGCACAGGTTCGCTCTCGTTTTTTACGCTGTGCCGAAAGCGCTAAAGTGTTTTTTTAATTAAATAAGTTGAGTTTCCAGAAGCAACATCATGCTGCCAAACTGGAAGGTCCGACATTCTCAGACAACTACTGAAGCTCAGAGGAGTTAGTGACCCGCGTCTGATATGCCAGGTGACTTAAAGGTTTATTTCCACCTAAGTGTGGAAGACAATATATATGACATGGGCCCCTGTCACTAACTTCTCTGAGCTTCAGTCAGAGGAAAGTAAAAAATTCCAGCTTGGCAGCATGATGTTGCTTCTGGAAACTTTCCTTATTAAGACTACTCACTAGCTCGGTCGATAGAGCTTCGGTCTTACTCTCCTGGGGTCCGCAGTTCGAGTTTCCTAGAGCCCAGGTGAATGGAATAATAATATAGATGGTCAGAGAGACACACCGTCTCTTATAAGCCTAAAATATATATAGCAGCCTAACGTATATATATACACTGGCTGCCTGTCTCCCAGAAATAATGAATTATCATTACCATTAGAAGGGTGAGTGTGCACTGCGTTAATTACAAACTGTGCTGAAGAATTGCCAGATCCATTATACAGGGTCGACTGAGTAGAAAGTACAGATAATATATCCTAGTTCAACTTATCACCAATAATTAATTTGCATAAGTAAGTAATTATCAAAAGAAGGCACCAAGCCGGGAAGGCTATGTAGCACCATCAAATGTGCGGGATAATCAGAGGGCGCTAAATATCACCAAGGATGCCAACACGAGAACAGAAATGCGTAAGGCGAACGATATCAAAAGTATCCGAGTCACCAAGAATACTATCGAGGGACAGGTGACCGCGAGGGGCAGTCGGAAAACAAGACACGCGCGTCCTGGAAGTCAGGACATTCAACAAGGATATGCACAACCGTAAGAAGGACAATGCAGTTTGGACAATAAGGAGCAGGGCGGCGCGCCATTAAGTGACCGTGAGTTAAACGTGTATGACCAATATGCAACCTCGCCAGAGCCGTTTCTCATCGCCGGTTACGGTGGTAGGAAGAAGGCCATGAGGACACTACTCTTAAGAGTATGCAGTTTGTTATCAGTAACAGAAGACCAACAATCCTGCCAACGGGTAAGGATGGAGGAATGAATAACTGGCTAAAAGTCTGAATAAGGAATACCTTTACGAGAGATGGGACAAGAGTGGACAGCTTCCCTGGCGGCAGCATCTGCACGCTCATTTAATAAGACACCAATATGGCTGGGAACCCATCAAAACTCAACTGACTTAAATTTACTGGAAATAAGAAACAGCCTATGTTGAATCTCGACAACCACAGGATGGACCAGATTAAAGGACCCGAGAGCCATGAAGGTACTATGAGTCAATGACAACAACAAAGAATGATTGACGAGAAAGCAGGAGACGGAGAGCATAGAGAATAGCATAAAGTTCTGCTGTGAAGATGCTAGTCTCCGGAGGTAGGCGACACATATAAGTGCGGTCAGGAAAAACAACTGAGTAGCCAACACCGTCCGCAGAATTAGACCCATTGGTGAAGATGGAAACGGAGCGGGAGTGCGAAGAAAAGTGCTCAAGGAAAAGGTGTTTCAGAACCGTAGGAGGGGTAAAAACTTTAGGGATGCGGGTCAAGGATGCACAAAACTTCGGAAGAGGGACTCTCCACGGAGGCAAGGAACAATACGAGGAGAAACATTAGAAATACGTACTGAAAAAAATCCTGTAAGTGAGATAACCGGACAGAAAGAGGGAGGTGGTGAAGAGGAACAGGAACTACAGGAAGGGTAAAAGTTAAAGCACAACAGAGGCCAGAGGAAGGATGTTGCAAGAACCGCGCCAGATAGCGGAGACAGTAGTGATCACGGCGGTCCTGGGGAGATAGGAAGCCAGTGTCAACATACAAGCTGAGGGCGGGAGTCGAACGAAAGGCACCAGAACTGAGGCGCAGCCCAGTATGGTGCAAAATATCAAGACGGCGGAGAGTAGAAGGAGAAGCAGACGAGTAAGCAGGGCAACCATAATCGATCTTAGACAGTACGAGAGAGGAATGTAAAGCGAGGAGAGTGCGCCTATCCGCTCCCCAAGAAGTATTGGACAAAACCTTAAGTAGGTTAAGGGCCTTAAAGCATTCAACTCGGAGGTAAGAGATATGGGGAGACCAAGACAAACGAGTGTCAAAGATTAACCCCAAAACTTAGTGGGATCCCTGTACACAAGGGGATGACCATAAGGCGACAAGGAGGGGCGAAGAATGACATGCTTCCGAGTAAAAGTCATAGCGCAAGTTTTAGACGTAGAGAACCTGAAGCCATGATCGGTGGCCAAAGATGACACTGCATCAATTGCAAGTTGAAGCCGCCGCTGAACGAGAGGCGAATCATCACCCCGACAGCAAGGGGTAAGATCGTCGACATAAAGAGCGGAGAAGATGCCAGAAGGAAGGGAGGAAAGAAGACCATTGAGGGCAACCAGAAAAAGAGTAGAGCTCAGAACACTACCTTGGGGCACACCCTCGTGTGTCAGAGGTAGGGGGCGAGGAAGAAAGCGAAGCCTTCTTACCCGTCCGGGAGGAGGAAGGAGATGAGCCAGGCTTTCGCTTCTGTCTCAAAGAGACAGGCGTCCCAGCAACAACGTACTGGGCAACAGACTCAAGCATCTCAACAGAAGAACGAGAGCAAACAACATGGTGACCACTGGGAGAATGATGGACATCAGCTCGCACTGACAGGCGGCGTGGAGAGCTAAGAGATGGAGGAGAAGGATGGGAAGGAGGATCGGAGGGAGACGAGAAAAAAGACACAGGAGACATGACAGACTGGGTAGAAAGAAGGGGAACCCCAGACAGAGAACCAGGAGGGGGACCCTTCAGGACAGAACATAAAGGAACAGAGGAGGAGGCGGAGGGCGTGTCTGTGGTCTAAGGCCCGGAAACGGTTGTGAGTCTGAGGAAGGTGAGAAGGACGAGGAGAGGAAGAGCGCAACACGCGAGCATAAGAGACGTTAGCATAAGGTGGGAGACGGCGAACCTGGCGCCTCGCCTCAGAAAAAGACAAACGTTCCCAGTGCTTCAAGGTGAGGACGGCTGCCTCAAGCTTGTAATGTATACATGCGCGGGAGAAGGTAGGGTGGGCCTCACCTCAATTGAGGCAGCGAGCCTGGGGAGAAGTGCACTCGGACTTAGAGTGACCTTCGTCCCCACACAAGGGACAGAGACAGTACTGGAGCATCGGAGGGCACCATTCCCAAACCTCCAGCACTTATTACAGAGCCTAGGAGAGGGAATGTATTCCTGGACGGAGCACCTGGCACCAGCAAGAATGACAGAGGGCGGAAGGGTCCTACCATCAAAGGTAATCTTCACAACTCGAAGGGGCCGACGGCGACGACCATGAGGGGGACGAGCAAACGTGTCCACCTGGAGGACAGAATGGCCTTGGGTTTCGAGGATATGCCGGATATCTTCATGGTAGTCCTGTAGATTCCTAACACTGATTGCAACATGGGGCGGGAGGAGAACAGTGCCAACACTGGCATTCAACCGAGCGTTCTTGGAGATCCGAACAGGGGTCTCACCAAGGCAGGATAAGGCGGCCAAGCAGAAGGCTGCATTCTGAGAAGAAGCAGCAATGACATGTGTACCGAAAGGGATGGGGTTGAAAGTAACAGAGTTACTTCTCTCAGTTAACTATTGTATCAACAAGGTGCCTATGGAGGGAGAAATCATCAGGTGTAGAATCCAGAGGGGAGGAGATCAAAGTATTTGGCCCACGAAGCGGGACCAAACAAGGCTTGATACGCATCAGTACGGGAAGGGATCGTGAGAGTGCGGCCGTGGCGGGGACGGTGTTGAGAACCCCCAGAGAGAAAGGAGTTAAATGAGGCAGTAGTCACAATGAGAGACGGAGCCGTGCAAGGGGACGAGGTGGTCACCACTGGGGCTTGGGGCTCGACCCAACCACATAGGAGGGAGGGGAGCCGAGGGGAGTAGCCAGGAGGGTCAAAGGGCCACTGCAAACCACCTCAAGCCCATCATCACCCAGCAAAAAATCCGCTATTAGAATAATAACAAACTCTGCTTTCAGATAACACTCAGCCCCTTGTTTAAATCCCTTAATATGTTAAACAAACTCACTCCACACATTCTCTTGTGTCAATTACATTTACAAAACTCTGTTCTTAAATGTAAACTCTGCTCTGAAACTCTCCCTGGACAGATGTAATAGGACTCATTATCACCACACCAGAAATAAATATCTCTTTGATATCCCCAGAGTCAAGCATATTATTAATCTGTGTAAACACTGTGCAAATAAATGGACCCAGTCTATGGAACTCACTCCCTAATGAATTGAAAAGCTGTCCACTTTTGCCTCATTCAAAACAAAAACAAAAAGTACCTAATTTCATCTTCATAGTGTCCTACCTTGTGCTTTAACATTGCACTGTATCTAGTGCTACCCAATCCCCCAATCTTTATATACTTAATCCAAAAAACTTTACCATTGTGATCATTACTGTTTTTCTTATATGTGCTATCATTATGCTGTATTGTGCCTATCAATCTTTGTTAAATTACCAATCAAGCTGTCAATGTAATCAATCAGAGCTACCGATGTGCTTTAATATACCTACTAATCCCTCTCATCTCATTTTTTTTCTTGCAATGTACCTGTTATCACTTTAAATTTTGCTAGAATTCGCCTACTTAAAATTATATGTTAGATTAAGGACCTGCCCAAATGTTGCGCATACTAGTGGCTTTACAAGAATGTTAACACCATGCTATGTATCCTCACAAACCCAATGTTCCTTCTTGTATACATATAAATAATAAATAAATAATAAATAAGAGGAGCAGGGTCGGGCCCAATGCAGTGGGGGCTACAGAGCCCGGTCTTCCAACACAGTCTGACTCGGGGGCTTGGTCGTCCACCCCACGAGCCCGAGAAGGTACAAGAGGAACAGTACGTAACATAAATACGAGAGGAAAGACATTCATATACGAATGTGCCCCCACACCCACCACGGAGCCACAATTAGAGGATAGGATACCCATGAAGAGAGACATGTTGCCGGTCTTGCCAGGGCCCCCAGGGGTGCGTCGTGAGTATACGCCCCCACAACGCCACTTAAGAACCGCCAATCCGTCGAGATCGGGTTCAGTGACGAAAGGAGGATTGACAATAAAAGCGTCCCCCTCGCTTGAGACTGGGTACTACAGTTCTACGGGTGCGAGAGTATGCCTCCTCAAACACCCGGGCATCAAAACAAAAAGCTGAAAGAATAATCATGACAAACAAAAGGTCGGCGTGAAATGGCAATTAGAAAGGAGAAGAAGGGGGAGGGGGATTCGGTTTGACCTGCGGACTGTGAAGCAGTGGAGGACGCTCCCAGGGGGGGGGGGGGAGAAAAACGAAACATAGGAAAAGGAAAAGTCGTCCGGCAGAATTCGAGAGGACAGCAGCAGGAGCATAAGGCCACAAAAAGACAGAGAACTATCCCATGGAGCATCACACTCCGGCAGCCGCCCACCAAGCCCTCTCACGGCAACAACGACCGGACAGGGAGGGGGTTAACTTGCATAAGTAAACCATTAATAGGAATGGTGTCAACACTTTAGCATAGCTTCATCACACTATGTAACTATCAAGAGCTCCAGGAGCACTCGATATAAATTGACTAACCTGATTCCTGTGGTAAGATACTATGTACTGGAAATAAATACATATTTAGGGTACACATAAAATGAGTGTCAACCTCTTGCCAAGTCTCAGTAACTGACAATTGCAAACCAGTTTTCAATTCATATAGCACTTTAGAGCTCCCCAGCCAGCCAGGAGCAACACAACTCCAACGTGACTTAATAATAATTCTATAACTAACATTCTCCAATACTTGGTAGTGCGATCTGTTTGTACTCAGTACACTACCTTTAAATAACAAAGGTAGAGGCGACAACACTGATTTACCTGATTTACCTGAGGCTACTAACGGTGTAGTGGCTTCGACGAAAACAGGAAGCCGGCGACTTGTCAAAGGTCCCTTATTTGCCCTGATGATTTTTTCCAGCTGGATTGTAATATGTGAAACTTTGGCATTTACGACTTCGGCGGGTAGGCGGTTCCATGAGTTAATAACCGTGGGTGAAAAACATCTGTTCTCAGTGCGACATTATGGCTTGTTGACCTTTAAACCGTGCTCCTTGTTTGTGTTACATCTGACCTTTTGAAGAAATTGTCTGGATCAACATCCTCCAAATTGTTCAGTATTTTAAAAGGTTCAATGAGATCCTCCCTGTCATGCCTGGTTCGCAGTGTTGTTAGCCCTGTGGCCTCAACCATTCCAGATACGTGAGTTGACTTAGGAATGATTCTTGTTGCCCGGTGTTGCACCTGTTTGTTGCCGAAATCTACACAGTAAAATAACAACATACTGGAGTGAACGATATGGAAGAAAAGTGCAAGATTGGACCAGTGAAGAGCAGAGGTGCCATATGCACATCAGAGAGCACTGTATAAACATCAGAGGTCCGCGGTTGTTCAACACCCTCCAGCGACTATAAGAATATTGCGGAACAACCGTGGACATCTTCAAGAGAAACTGGACTGTTTTCTAAGAGAAGTTCCGGACCAGCCGGGCTGTGGTGGGTATGTGGGCCTGCGGGCCGCTCCAAGCAACAGCCTGGTGGACCAAGCTCTCACAAGTTGAGCCTGGCCTCGGGCCGGGCTTGGGGAGTAGAACTCCCAAAACCCCATCAACCAGGTATCGAGCAGGTACCTTCTCCAGAGCACCTATATCCTTCTGAAGATGAGGTCTCCACGCTTGGATACAGTAGCCAAGTGGAGCACCAAAGGTTTATACAGTTAAACACCACTTTCTTTTCATTAAAGTCAAAGGTGTACTTGATTATTCCAAGGGTTTGGTTAGTTTTTTTTTTACTGCCGCTCCCACTTGTGCAGCTTTCAGTGAATGGTGGATTTTGACTCCAGGGTCCTTTCTTGACCAATCTGCTGCAGGGAAGTTAGTGTTGCTGATGTTTGGTGGACCCTCCAGAGGTAACTTGTTTATGCTCGCTCACCGCATACCGATAACCAAGTTCCATATGTCGTATCCATCACTCTTAAATTCCATAAATGATATCGACACAATAGATAACTCGGAACTGGAAACTCTTATGCAAATTAATACACAACTAACTATACTGTAGATTACATTAGTCGCTTCACAATCCTAATCCCTCTAAATATATTTATCTAGGCCTAGACATTCAGTTGCATACTCTTTATTTCCCATTAATCGCTACATTCTCATATGCAAATGATCATCAATAACAATTCAATACAAGTTATAACACTTTCATATGCTAAGTAGAGTTATGGCTAGCATAGTCCATCACACCTACCCATGCTCAGACCTCCTCCCGCTCCACACACCTACCCATGCTCAGACCTCCTCCCGCTCCATCACACCTACCCAGTACACACGCACAATCACAATAGCCTGATACATCAAATGAACAAATACACAAGGGCCGTGACGAGGTTTCGACCTACGTTCGGGATGATCCCAGATGCGCCTTAGTCGACTGTGCAACGAGATGGTAAAATAATTACAACCAGCTGTGCTACCCCCTCACACGGATCCTGCAGCCTCTCCGAGACACACCAGGGGCTGCAGGATCCTGCAGCCTCTCTCGACACACACACCCAGGGCTTGCGGGATCCTGCAGCCTCTCCGAGACACACACCAGGGCTGCGGGATCCTGCAGCCTCTCCGAGACACACACCAGGGGCTGCGGGATCCTGCAGCCTCTCCGAGACACACACCAGGGGCTGCGGGATCCGTGTGAGGGCAATAGCACTCCCGGTTGCAATTGTTTTACCATGTGGGGGCGCCGACGACTGAGACGCGTCTGGATTATCCCGGACATAGGTTCGAACCCTCATCACGGCCCTTCTGGATTTGTTTACACCTACCCATGCAGACCTCCTCCCGCTCTATCACATACCCCAATGGTATGTACCAATAATCAATCTTTGCCTTAACACTAGACTTGCATACATTATAGACCGCGGCCTTCGTCAGAATAGATTTCGACAGGGTACAAACGTCAACTTCCTAACCAGTTCCCTCTCTCTCTCTCTTTAGGTACGATGTCCAGGACGACAGCACTTACAGCAACTTCGGTCACTACGAGACCCGGGAAGGGCGACCACAGGAGGAGAGTACTACGTGTACCTCCAGACGGCCGTAAGCAGCTAGTCAACTATGGTAGATGGTGCATCTGGGTATGTGGCAGGGTCAGGTATGAGGGAGAGTCTGGCGCGTACAGCTACAGCCCCGTCACCTATGGTACCTTCAAGACAGGGTCCGCGGGCGCTTCTTCCGGAGCTGCAGCTGGCCTTGTTGCTTCACCACGAGATGACTTTGAAGCTGGATCAGAAGCTGGCTTCGGTGCTGAATCAGGCTCTGGAATCGGTACTGGAAAAGGATCAGGAACTGGCTTCGGTGCTGAAAAAGGATCAGGAGCTGGCTTCAGTGAAGAAGTATCAGGGGCTGGCTTCGGTGGAGGAGCATCAGAACTGGCTTCGGTAGAGGAGCATCAGCGCTGGCTTCGGTGGAGGAGCATCAGGAGCTGGCTTCAGTGGAGAGCATCAGGAGCTGGCTTCGGGAGAGAAAATCAAAGGCAAGCTTCGGTGGAGCATCAGGAGCTGGCTTCGGTAGAGGAGCCTCAGCAACTGCCTCAGTAGTAGAGCATCAAAAGCTGGCTTCGGTGGAGCAGGATCAGGAGCTGGCTTTGGGGAGCAGGATCAGGAGCTGGCTTTGGTGGAGCAGGATCAGGAGCTGGCTTTGGTAAAACAGAATCAGAGCTGGCTTTGGTGGAGCAGGATCAGGAGCTGGCTTTGGTGGAGCAGGATCAGGAGCTGGCTTTGGTAAAACAGAATCAGGAGCTGGCTTTGGTGGAGCAGGATCAGGAGCTGGCTTTGGTGAGCAGGATCAGAGCTGGCTTTGGTAAAACAGAAACAGGAGCTGGCTTTGGTGGAGCAGGAACTGGCTTTGGTGGAGCAGGATCAGGAGCTGGCTTTGGTGGAGCAGGATCAGGAGCTGGCTTTTGGTGGAGCAGGAACTGGCTTTGGTGGAGCAGGAGCAGGAGCTGGCTTTGGTAAAGCAGAAACAGGAGCTGGCTTTGGTGGAGGAGCATCAGGAGCTGGCTTTGGTGGAGCAGGATCAGGAGCTGGCTTTGGTGGAGCAGGAGCTGGCTTTGGTAAAACAGAATCAGGAGCTGGCTTTGGTAAAACAGAATCAGGAGCTGGCTTTGGTGGAGCAGGATCAGGAGCTGGCTTTGGTGGAGCAGGAGCAGGAGCTGGCTTGGTGGAGCAGGATCAGGAGCTGGCTTTGGTGGAGCAGGATCAGGAGCTGGCTTTGGTGGAGCAGGAGCAGGAGCTGGCTTTGGTAAAACAGAAACAGGAGCTGGCTTTGGTAAAACAGAATCAGGAGCTGGCTTTGGTGGAGCAGGATCAGGAGCTGGCTTTGGTGGAGCAGGATCAGGAGCTGGCTTTNTGTAAACGCACATTAATCACATTATGTAAAGAAAATACCTCGAACACTGTTTATGTAAGACAGTCGTAATCTATGAATTTATGTATGTAGGTTAAATTAGCATTTTAAAAGCACTACACCATCATCTGTGGTGGACTGTTCAGTAACTCACTGAACTATGTTTATATATGATCTGTGACCCGGAACATTCAGGACAGAAGAAAATATATATATGCTGGCTAGCATTGTTATTTTTGTGGAAATATCTATCTATCTATCTATCTCTCTCTCTCTCTCTCTCTCTCTCTCCTCTCTCTCTCTCTCTCTCTCTCTCTCTCCTCTCTCTCTCTCTCTCTCTCTCTCTCTCTCTCTCTCTCTCTCTCTCTCTGTTTAAAACTATTGTACATAAATCATAAAAGTATATTATTTTAGATTAAAAATATCTCTATTTCATGTTCTACATTCAATATGAACTTTATAATGAGTGAATTTATCATATTTGTTCATTACTTACGAAACGCTGGGAAGTTTTGGGTAGCTGTGGGTTATTAGCGGGACCAGTACCAGAGTACCCGCTTCGGGCACCAGCGTGGGTACCCATGGGCGCGTACCCATGGGTGGGGGGTGCCCACGGGTACTCATAGTAACCCATGAGTGAGGACTACAACAGGTACTGAGCACGGCTGCACCTACAACTCCTTCTGCCTCCACAACATACCGACATAATAACAACATCTATATATTACATTAATATCAACCAGAGGAGTCGGTGGCTGAGCGGACAGAACACTTGCACGTGATCCTGTGGTCCCGGGATCGATCCCGGGCGCCGGCGAGAAACAATGGGCAGAGTTTCTTTCACCCTATGCCCCTGTTACCTAGCAGTAAATAGGTACCTGGGAGTTAGTCAGCTGTCACGGGCCTGGGGATGGAGGCCTGGTCGAGGACCGGGCCGCGGGGACACTAAGCCCCGAAATCATCTCAAGCTAACCCAGTGGAGAGCCTCCCGCCGGGTGAAGCAGGGAGCACCTCCCGCCGGGGTGAAGCAGGGAGCACCTCCCCCCGGGGTGAAGCAGGGAGCACCTCCCCCCGGGGTGAAGCAGGGAGCACCTCCCGCCGGGGTGAAGCAGGGAGCACCTCCCCCCCGGGGTGAAGCAGGGAGCACCTCCCCCCGGGGTGAAGCACGGAGCACCTCCCCCCGGGTGAAGCAGGGAGCACCTCCCGCCGGGGTGAAGCAGGGAGCACCTCCCCCCGGGGTGAAGCAGGGAGCACCTCCCCCCGGGGTGAAGCAGGGAGCACCTCCCCCCGGGGTGAAGCAGGGAGCACCTCCCGCCGGGGTGAAGCAGGGAGCACCTCCCCCCGGGGTGAAGCAGGGAGCACCTCCCGCCGGGGTGAAGCAGGGAGCACCTCCCGCCGGGGTGAAGCAGGGAGCACCTCCCGCCGGGGTGAAGCAGGGAGCACCTCCCGCCGGGGTGAAGCAGGGAGCACCTCCCGCCGGGGTGAAGCAGGGAGCACCTCCCGCCGGGGTGAAGCAGGGAGCACCTCCCCCCCGGGGTGAAGCAGGGAGCACCTCCCGCCGGGGTGAAGCAGGGAGCCCCTCCCGCCGGGGTGAAGCAGGGAGCACCTCCCCCCGGGGTGAAGCAGGAGCACCTCCCGCCGGGGTGAAGCAGGGAGCACCTCCCCCGGGGTGAAGCAGGGAGCACCTCCCCCGGGGTGAAGCAGGGAGCACCTCCCCCCGGGGTGAAGCAGTGACGACCTCCCCCCAGGGTGAAGCAGGGAGCACCTCCCGCCGGGGTGAAGCAGGGAGCACCTCCCGCCGGGGTGAAGCAGGGAGCACCTCCCGCCGGGGTGAAGCAGGGAGCACCTCCCGCCGGGGTGAAGCAGGGAGCACCTCCCGCCGGGGTGAAGCAGGGAGCACCTCCCGCCGGGGTGAAGCAGGGAGCACCTCCCCCCGGGGTGAAGCAGGGAGCACCTCCCGCCGGGGTGAAGCAGGGAGCCCCTCCCGCCGGGGTGAAGCAGGGAGCACCTCCCCCCGGGGTGAAGCAGGGAGCACCTCCCGCCGGGGTGAAGCAGGGAGCACCTCCCGCCGGGGTGAAGCAGTGACGACCTCCCCCCGGGGTGAAGCAGGGAGCACCTCCCCCCGGGGTGAAGCAGGGAGCACCTCCCGCCGGGGTGAAGCAGGGAGCACCTCCCGCCGGGGTGAAGCAGGGAGCACCTCCCGCCGGGGTGAAGCAGGGAGCACCTCCCCCCGGGGTGAAGCAGGGAGCACCTCCCGCCGGGGTGAAGCAGGGAGCACCTCCCCCCGGGTGAAGCAGGGAGCACCTCCCGCCGGGGTGAAGCAGGGAGCACCTCCCGCCGGGGTGAAGCAGGAGCACCTCCCACCGGGGTGAAGCAGGGAGCACCTCCCGCCGGGGTGAAGCAGGGAGCACCTCCCGCCGGGGTGAAGCAGGAGCACCTCTCGCCGGGTGAAGCAGGGAGCACCTCCCGCCGGGGTGAAGCAGGGAGCACCTCCCGCCGGGGTGAAGCAGGGAGCACCTCCCCCCCGGGGTGAAGCACGGAGCACCTCCCCCCGGGGTGAAGCAGGGAGCCCCTCCCCCCGGGGTGAAGCAGGGAGCACCTCCCGCCCGGGTGAAGCACGGAGCACCTCCCGCCGGGGTGAAGCAGGGAGCACCTCCCGCCGGGGTGAAGCAGGGAGCACCTCCCCCCGGGGTGAAGCAGGGAGCACCTCCCGCCGGGGTGAAGCAGGGAGCACCTCCCGCCGGGGTGAAGCAGGGAGCACCTCCCGCCGGGGTGAAGCAGGGAGCACCTCTCGCCGGGGTGAAGCAGGGAGCACCTCCCCCCGGGGTGAAGCACGGAGCACCTCCCGCCGGGGTGAAGCAGGGAGCACCTCCCGCCGGGGTGAAGCAGGGAGCACCTCCCCCCCGGGTGAAGCAGGGAGCACCTCCCGCCGGGGTGAAGCAGGGAGCCCCTCCCGCCGGGGTGAAGCAGGGAGCACCTCCCCCCCGGGTGAAGCAGGGAGCACCTCCCGCCGGGGTGAAGCAGGGAGCACCTCCCGCCGGGGTGAAGCAGTGACGACCTCCCCCCCGGGGTGAAGCAGGGAGCACCTCCCCCCGGGGTGAAGCAGGGAGCACCTCCCGCCGGGGTGAAGCAGGGAGCACCTCCCGCCGGGGTGAAGCAGGGAGCACCTCCCGCCGGGGTGAAGCAGGGAGCACCTCCCCCCGGGTGAAGCAGGGAGCACCTCCCGCCGGGGTGAAGCAGGGAGCACCTCCCGCCGGGGTGAAGCAGGGAGCACCTCCCGCCGGGGTGAAGCAGGAGCACCTCCCACCGGGGTGAAGCAGGGAGCACCTCCCGCCGGGGTGAAGCAGGGAGCACCTCCCGCCGGGGTGAAGCAGGGAGCACCTCCCGCCGGGGTGAAGCAGGAGCACCTCCCACCGGGGTGAAGCAGGGAGCACCTCCCGCCGGGGTGAAGCAGGGAGCACCTCCCGCCGGGGTGAAGCAGGGAGCACCTCCCGCCGGGGTGAAGCAGTGAGCACCTCCCCCCGGGGTGAAGCAGGGACCACCTCCCGCCGGGGTGAAGCAGGAGCACCTCTCGCCGGGGTGAAGCAGGGAGCACCTCCCGCCGGGGTGAAGCAGGGAGCACCTCCCGCCGGGGTGAAGCAGGGAGCACCTCCCCCCCGGGGTGAAGCACGGAGCACCTCCCGCCGGGGTGAAGCAGGGAGCACCTCCCCCCGGGGTGAAGCAGGGAGCACCTCCCGCCGGGGTGAAGCAGGGAGCACCTCCCGCCGGGGTGAAGCAGGGAGCACCTCCCGCCGGGGTGAAGCAGGGAGCACCTCCCGCCGGGGTGAAGCAGGGAGCACCTCTCGCCGGGGTGAAGCAGGGAGCACCTCCCCCCGGGGTGAAGCACGGAGCACCTCCCCCCCGGGGTGAAGCAGGGAGCACCTCCCCCCGGGGTGAAGCAGGGAGCACCTCCCGCCGGGGTGAAGCAGGGAGCACCTCCCGCCGGGGTGAAGCAGTGACGACCTCCCCCCCGGGGTGAAGCAGGGAGCACCTCCCCCCGGGGTGAAGCAGGGAGCACCTCCCGCCGGGGTGAAGCAGGGAGCACCTCCCCCCGGGGTGAAGCAGGGAGCACCTCCCGCCGGGGTGAAGCAGGGAGCACCTCCCGCCGGGGTGAAGCAGGGAGCACCTCCCGCCGGGGTGAAGCAGGGAGCACCTCCCGCCGGGGTGAAGCAGGGAGCACCTCCCCCCGGGGTGAAGCAGGGAGCACCTCCCGCCAGGGTGAAGCAGGGAGCACCTCCCGCCGGGGTGAAGCAGGGAGCACCTCCCGCCAGGGTGAAGCAGGGAGCACCTCCCGCCAGGGTGAAGCAGGGAGCACCTCCCGCCAGGGTGAAGCAGGGAGCACCTCCCGCCGGGGTGAAGCAGGGAGCACCTCCCGCCGGGGTGAAGCAGGGAGCACCTCCCCCCGGGGTGAAGCAGGGAGCACCTCCCGCCAGGGTGAAGCAGGGAGCACCTCCCGCCAGGGTGAAGCAGGGAGCACCTCCCGCCAGGGTGAAGCAGGGAGCACCTCCCGCCGGGGTGAAGCAGGGAGCACCTCCCGCCGGGAGAACGGTAACCTCACGGTTTATGGCGGGAAGAAACAGGTGAAAGTAAATTTAAAAAGCGACAGGTTCAAAAAGAGGTGTTGAGGAATGTGTAAGTCATTGGTCACGAAGCTCTCTGGGGCTCTGTCCTGGTTGGTGGGGGTGTGAACACTGGCGGGGGGGGGGTCCAGGGTGGGGGGGCTGGACTCCCACCCTCCCAAACATGTTCCCACTAGTGTGACCGCATTTGTTGTCAAGTCACGTGTCCACGTGTCAAGGCAGGCCACGTGTCCACGTTTCAAGGCAGTTCAGGTGTCCACGTGTCAAGGCAGGTCAGGTGTCCACGTGTCAAAGCAGGTCAGGTGTCCACGTGTCAAGGTAGGTCAGGTGTCCACGTGTCAAGGTAGGTCAGGTGTCCACGTGTCAAGGTAGGTCAGGTGTCCACGTGTCAAGGTAGGTCAGGTGTCCACGTGTCAAGGTAGGTCAGGTGTCCACGTGTCAAGGTAGGTCAGGTGTCCACGTGTCAAGGTAGGTCAGGTGTCCACGTGTCAAGGTAGGTCAGGTGTCCACGTGTCAAGGTAGGTCAGGTGTCCACGTGTCAAGGTAGGTCAGGTGTCCACGTGTCAAGGTAGGTCAGGTGTCCACGTGTCAAGGTAGGTCAGGTGTCCACGTGTCAAGGTAGGTCAGGTGTCCACGTGTCAAGGCAGGTCAGGTGTCCACGTGTCAAGGCAGGTCAGGTGTCCACGTGTCAAGGCAGGCCACGTGTCCACGTGTCAAGGCAGTTCAGGTGTCCACGTGTCGACAAATCAGGAGCAGTAAAGAAAGCTTAATCACATGTTTACATAACAGTTTACACGAGTCTACAGCAACAGCGCATCACACGAACCCAAACAGTCAAGTTGACCTGGGAGGCAGGCGGAGAATGGGAGCAGAGGGCCCGGGGCGCCCCACAAGGCCTCCTGAGCCTTTCAACTTAGAAAGGAAAATGGCACCTGTTAAACAACTTTCTCACTGCCAGAAGTCTACTGCTTTCTCGACCGCCCGGGAAACTTATCTAACTCCTCCACTTAACTTACATTCCACTTTTAAAGCCAAATACAAAAAATCCGTCAAAAATTTATATATACCGACAGTTTATTAAAAAAATATTAATGCCCCGAAATATTTACGTTTTCTATGCATGGGCTCCGGTCATTATACCGACCTAACCGATAGGTTAGGTCGATGTTTGGGTTCGTACGCTTCTGGTTAGGGACAAACAGCTGCATTTTTTACGGAGTGGCGAGGCGAGAGAGTGAGCTACGCAGTTACCTTAATTATAATATTAAGCGAAGGCTGACTTACGTGGGAGCCTCGGTCCTCGGCCTGCCTCACTACCTTCCTCTCTTGACAACTTCTAATTCGAATTCTAAAGCTTGACTCATAAGTGGCTGTACTTGTATGGTTGTGTATAGGACATGTATGCAACACATACACGCTGCGAGCTTATGATACAACGCCAGATATCATACCTTATACTCACCTCATACGTCATCTGATACATCAACTGATATATTACCCTATACCTGACACATCACCTGATATCTCACCTACTACATCACTTGATACTTAACCTGACACATAACCCAACACATGATACATTACCTGATAGCACACCTAACACATCACCTGATATCATGCCTGATACATCCCTGATACATCACCTCATACCACACCAGATACGTTACCTGATACTCTCCAGTAAGTATATACCCTATGACTCTCTAGTAAGTATATACCCTAAGACTCTCTAGTAAGTATATACCCTAAGACTCTCTAGTAAGAATACTCTCTAAGACGCTCTAGTAAGTATATACCCTAAGACTCTCCAGTAAGTATATACTCTAAGACTCTCTAGTTAAGTATATACTCTAAGACTCTAGTAAGTATACACTCTAAGACTCTCTAGTAGGTATACACTCTAAGACTCTCTAGTAAGTATACACTCTAGTAAGTATACACTCTAAGACTCTCTAGTAAGTATACACTCTAGTAAGTATACACTCTAAGACTCTCTAGTAAGTATAAACTCTAGTAAGTATACACTCTAAGACTCTCTAGTAAGTATACACTCTAAGACTCTCTAGTAAGTATATACCCTAAGCTACAAGGTAACAGAGCACGGAGGAGAGCCTAGGACAAGGGGAGACTATCCTACGCCGCGCGGCCTACACACCTACCCCATTCAATCTTTTAAGCTCTACCCACAATATACAAATAATATAGGTTATAATATACAAAAATAATTTCGGTGACCGTTGATGGAATATCCGCCATGGGAGGTAAAGAAGCGGGTTTTATAAATGTATTTTCTAAACATGCTGCCCATCCGCTGTTAGGCTTTCATTGTTTTGCACACTAGAAAGCTTTGGTTGCAAAACCTGGTCTTTAGAAGCTTAAACAAAGTGCTAACCACTGAACCAACAATTTGACAAGTGAGGTGAAGTAGGTGTACACAAGACTATTTATGTACAGCAATGTTCGCTGAGTAGAAGATCTCTCCTTAAACGATTTGTTGAGTGTTTGGATGAAATTCATATTTTTTAACGATTGGAAAATTTTCTTGTCAATAATTATCTAACGATTTGCAGACTGATTTTTGTACACATTTTTATTCATATTTAAATTATATGAATACCCAATTACAAGGATCAGGGTGAGTGGCGTTATGTTTGATAACATGTCTACATGTCTAACATGTCTAACCTACTACATCTTATTTGGAAGCAAATCATCGAATGCAATTCAGCTACAGATAGACAACATTAACATCAGTAATAAAAATGATGGCAAGTTTCTTGGCCTATTCCTAGACAAGAGACTCAACTTCAGCACCCACATTCAACACATAACTAAGAAAGTCTCTAAAACAGTTGGTATACTCTCTAAAATAAGATATTATGTTCTTAACTCTGCTCTCCTCTCATTATATTATGCACTAATCTACCCCTATCTTAATTATGGTATCTGTGCATGGGGATCTACCACTGCAAACAACCTTAAGCCCATCATCACGCAGCAAAAATCTGCTATCAGAATAAAAACTAACTCAGCTTTTAGACAACACTCAGCTCCCTTGTTTAAATCCCTAAACTTGCTAAATATTAACTCCCTCCACACATTCTCTTGTGTCAACTACATCTACAAAACCTTGTTCTTAAATGCACATCCTGCTCTGAAACTCTCCCTGTACAGATGTAATAGGACCCATTATCACCACACCAGAAATAAATATCTCTTTGATATCCCCAGAGTCAAACTTAATCTGTGTAAACACTCTATGCAAATTAAGGGACCTAGTCTATGGAACTCACTCCCTAGTGAATTGAAAAGCTGTCAAACTTTTGCCTCATTTAAAAACAAAACCAAAAAGTACCTAATTTCATCTTCGTAGTTTCCTACACTGAGCTTTAAATTTTGCTCTGTACCTAGTGTTACCCAATCTCCCAATCTTTATGTACTTAACCCAAACAACTTTATCATTGTGTTCATTGCTGTCTTCTTTTATGTGCTAGCCATATGCTGTATTGTGCCTGCTAAGTTTTGTTAAACTACCATTCAAGCTGTCATTGCAATCATTCTGAGCTACCTATGTGCTTTAATATACCTACAATTTTTCTCTCATCTTTTATTTTTTTCATGCTATGTAACTGTTATCATTTTTATAAATTTTGCAAGTATTTACCTACTTATAAGTTTCTCTAGATTAAGGACCTGCGCGAAACGCTGCGCGTACTAGTGGCTTTACAAGAATGTAATTACTATGCTATGTATCCTCACCATCCCAATGTACCTTCTTGTATATATAAAAATAAATAAATAAACTTGCACAATGTGAATATTTACCGGTGAAGCGCACAGGACTAGGCAAATGTGCTCTTTCACACCTAATATGTTAGGTTCCAGATATTTATTTATTGATATATTTTATATTATTCTGTTTTCTGGTGACTTTATGTTGACATACTTGTGTGTTGTTGCAGATGATGCGGGTGGTGGTGGTGTGGGCGGCGGTGGTGTGGGCGGCGGTGGTGTGGGCGGCCGTGGAGGGGGCGCCGGAGAAGGCAGCCTCTCGGGGATACTCTTTAACAACACAGTTCTCACCGGTAATTAACTCAGTAAAGTGATCAATAACTTGATTGATGTATGGTTGTGTATGTAAAGGATGACAGGAATGTGGAGAGAAATGCATCTGAAATTTATAATACATATAAAAAATAATGTAATACTGGTCAAATTTCCATAGAAATTAAACATCAAAGGCTTTTTTTTGGCGTAAGTGACATATTGTTTGCAAAAGTATTTGCTTAACTGCATCAGTTCACAGTCATGTAACTTGTGACTGTGTGAGACATTGTTGACATATTGTTATTTTCTTGCCCGGTGTCAAGGGAGGCGGAGGAGGACACGCCGACGACCACAACCAACCCGTCAGCTACTCCTTCAGGTAACTATTTGTGTACAACTACTCATAACATCTTCCTATAATAAGGGAATTTAATATCATTCCGACGGTGCAGTGTTGGAGATGTGGTCATACAAGAGATAATAATAATAATAATAATAATAATAATAATAATAATAATAATAATAATAATAATAATCATCATCATTTGTCATCCACATTTCTGTGGAAATAAAACATTCCATTCACCGGGTCTCTAGGAGACTCGAACCCTGGACCCCACGAGTGTGAAGCCGAAGCTCTGTCTACTGAGCTATTGAGTAGTCTTATTAAGTTGAGTTTCCAGAAGCAACATCATGCTGCCAAACTGGAATTTCCGACATTCCCAGACTACTACTGAAGCTCAGAGGAGTTAGTGGCCCGCGTCTGATATTCCAGGTGACTAAAAGGTTTATTTCCACCTAAGTGTGGAAGACAATATATATGACATGGGCCCCTGTCACTAACTTCTCTGAGCTTCAGTCAGCGAAAGTAAAAAAAAAATCCAGCTTGGCAGCATGATGTTGCTTCTGGAAACTTTCCTTATTAAGACAACCCGTCCTCGACTCAAGTCCATTACATCCAGCAGTCGACCCCACAGACGCATTCATGAATTTTAACATGCTATTCATTCAAAACGGGAATGTTCTCAAATATAAATTAATATTATAATATATTAGCAAATTGTGCATATATAGGCATAGGTTAGGTTAGGTTAGGTGTTTAGGTTCTGTTGGCGATTATTTGTATTTGTAGTACGTGGGTGAAGCATTTATAGCGTTGTGATTCGAACAAAATTCGTCAGTGAAGCACTTGTTCCGGATATGTTCGAACGTCAGCAGTTGTGAGTCGTGTGTAAACCGCTTTTCATTCATAAACAGGGCGTTTGGCGGGTGGATGGAATCACTTTTGGATCTTTGTTTGGAGGACGGGCTGATGAAGACTACTCACTAGCTCTGTCGATAGAGCTTCGGTCTTACTCTCCTGGGGTCCGCAGTTCGAGTCTCCTAGAGCCCAGGTGAATGGAATAATAATATAGATGGTCAGAGAGACACACCGTCTCTTATAAGCCTAAAATATATATAGCAGCCTAACGTGTATATATACACTGGCTGCCTGTCTCCCAGACACAATGAATTATCATTACCATTAGGAGGGTGAGTGTGCACTGCGTTAATTACAAACTGTGCTGAAGAATTACCAGATCCAATATACAGAGTCGACTGAGTAGAAAGTACAGATAATATATCCTAGTTCAACTTATCACCAATAATTAATTTGTATAAGTAAGTAATTATCAAAAGAAGGCACCAAGCCGGGAAGGCTATGTAGCACCATCAAATGTGCGGGATAATCAGAGGGCGCTAAATATCAACAAGGATGCCAACACGAGAACAGAAATGCGTAAGGCGAACTATATCAAAAGTATCCGAGTCACCAAGAATACTATCGAGAGACAAGCGACCGCGAGGGACGGTCGGAAAACAAGACACGCGCGCGTCCTGGATGTCAGGACATTCAACAAGGATATGCACGACCGTAAGAAGGACAATGCAGTTTGGACAATAAGGAGCAGGGCGGCGCTCCATTAAGTGACCGTGAGTTAAACGTATATGACCAATATGCAACCTCGCCAGAGCCGTTTCTCATCGCCGGTTACGGTGGTAGGAAGAAGGCCATGAGGACACTACTCTTAAGAGTATGCAGTTTGTTATCAGTAACAGAAGACCAACAATCCTGTCAACGGGTAAGGATGGAGGAATGAATAACTGGCTAAAAGTCTGAATAAGGAATACCTTTACGAGAGATGGGACAAGAGTGGACAGCTTCCCTGGCGGCAGCATCTGCACGCTCATTTAATAAGACACCAATATGGCTGGGAACCCATCAAAACTCAACTGACTTAAATTTACTGGAAATAAGAAACAGCCTATGTTGAATCTCGACAACCACAGGATGGACCAGATTAAAGGACCCGAGAGCCATGAAGGTACTATGAGTCAATGACAACAACAAAGAATGATTGACGAGAAAGCAGGAGACGGAGAGCATAGAGAATAGCATAAAGTTCTGCTGTGAAGATGCTAGTCTCCGGAGGTAGGCGACACATATAAGTGCGGTCAGGAAAAACAACTGAGTAGCCAACACCGTCCGCAGAATTAGACCCTTTGGTGAAGATGGAAATGGAGCGGGAGTGCGAAGAAAAGTGCTCAAGGAAAAGGTGTTTCAGAACCGTAGGAGGGGTAAAAACTTTAGGGATGCGGGTCAAGGATGCACAAAACTTCGGAAGAGGGACTCTCCACGGAGGCAAGGAACAATATGAAGAGAAACATTAGAAATACGTACTGAAAACAATCCTGTAAGCGAGATAACCGGACAGAAAGAGGGAGGTGGTGAAGAGGAACAGGAACTACAGGAGGGGTAAAAGTTAAAGCACAACAGAGGCGAGAGGAAGGATGTTGCAAGGACCGCGCAAGATAGCGAAGACAGTAGCGATCACGGCGGTCCTGGGGAGACAGGAAGCCAGTGTCAACATACAAGCTGAGGACGGGAGTCGAACGGAAGGCACCAGAACTGAGGCGCAGCCCAGTATGGTGCAAAGCATCAAGACGGCGAAGAGCAGAAGGAGAAGCAGACGAGTAAGCAGGGCAACCATAATCGATCTTCGACAGTACGAGAGAGGAATGTAAAGCGAGGAGAGTGCGCCTATCCACTCCCCAAGAAGTATGGACAAAACCTTAAGTAGGTTAAGGGCCTTAAAGCATTCAACTCGGAGGTAAGAGATATGGGGAGACCAAGACAAACGAGTGTCAAAGATTAACCCCAAAACTTAGTGGGATCCCTGTACACAAGGGGATGACCATAAGGCGACAAGGAGGGGCGAAGAATGACATGCTTCCGAGTAAAAGTCATAGCGCAAGTTTTAGACGTAGAGAACCTGAAGCCATGATCGGTGGCCAAAGATGACACTGCATCAATTGCAAGTTGAAGCCGCCGCTGA
>WNGS01028583.1:418602-432406 GCA_020271785.1 Procambarus virginalis | reverse complement strand
CACACATTTTCCCCACGTATACATACACATCGAAAACCCACTTCTCTGTGTATTATACATTGTAAGTTTAGTCCCGGGCCTCAGTTGTAAAGTATACTTGCTGATTGGTCAGTAAACCTGTTCTGATGGCCTTAATAACCCTCCAGAGGTTGATAGGTCTTAATAACCCTCCAGAGGTTGATAGGTCTTAATAACCCTCCAGAGGTTGATAGGTCTTAATAACCCTCCAGAGGTTGATAGGCCTTAATAACCCTCCAGAGGTTGACAGGTCTTAATAACCCTCCAGAGGTTGATAGGCCTTAATAACCCTCCAGAGGTTGATAGGTCTTAATAACCCTCCAGAGGTTGATAGGTCTTAATAACCCTCCAGAGGTTGATAGGTCTTAATAACCCTCCAGAGGTTGATAGGTCTTAACCCTCCAGAGGTTGATAGGCCTTAATAACCCTCCAGAGGTTGATAGGTCTTAATAACCCTCTAGAGGTTGATAGGTCTTAACCCTCCAGAGGTTGATAGGCCTTAATAACCCTCCAGAGGTTGATAGGTCTTAATAACCCTCCAGAGGTTGATAGGCCTTAATAACCCTCCAGAGGTTGATAGGTCTTAATAACCCTCCAGAGGTTGATAGGTCTTAATAACCCTCTAGAGGTTGATAGGTCTTAACCCTCCAGAGGTTGATAGGCCTTAATAACCCTCCAGAGGTTGATAGGTCTTAATAACCCTCCAGAGGTTGATAGACCTTAATAACCCTCCAGAGGTTGTAGGCCTTAGTAACCCTCCAGAGGTTGATAGGCCTTTATAATGTGGCATTATGACCTAGAAATAGTGTCTCTTCATGAAGAAACATTTGCTAAGTTTGATTTTCAGATTAGATTTGATGTTGTACACTTGTGCGACGGTGGAGGTGCGGTGTGTACAGGCCGGTGGAGGTGCGGTGTGTACAGGCCGGTGGAGGTGCGGTGTGTACAGGTCGGTGGAGGTGCAGTGTGTACAGGCCGGTGGAGGTGCGGTGTGTACAGGTCGGTGGAGGTGCGGTGTGTACAGGCCGGTGGAAGTGCGGTGTGTACAGGCCGGTGGAGGTGCGGTGTGTACAGGCCGGTGGAGGTGCGGTGTGTACAGGCCGGTGGAGGTGCGGTGTGTACAGGTCGGTGGAGGTGCGGTGTGTACAGGCCGGTGGAGGTGCGGTGTGTACAGGTCGGTGGAGGTGCGGTGTGTACAGGCCGGTGGAGGTGCGGTGTGTACAGGTCGGTGGAGGTGCGGTGTGTACAGGCCGGTGGAAGTGCGGTGTGTACAGGACGGTGGAGGTGCGGTGTGTACAGGCCGGTGGAGGTGCGGTGTGTACAGGCCGGTGGAGGTGCGGTGTGTACAGGCCGGTGGAGGTGCGGTGTGTACAGGTCGGTGGAGGTGCGGTGTGTACAGGCCGGTGGAGGTGCGGTGTGTACAGCTCGGTGGAGGTGCGGTGTGTACAGGCCGGTGGAGGTGCGGTGTGTACAGGCCGGTGGAGGTGCGGTGTGTACAGGCCGGTGGAGGTGCGGTGTGTACAGGCCTGTGGAGGTGCGGTGTGTACAGGTCGGTGGAGGTGCGGTGTGTACAGGCCGGTGGAGGTGCGGTGTGTACAGGTCGGTGGAGGTGCGGTGTGTACAGGTCGGTGGAGGTGCGGTGTTTACAGGCCGGTGGAGGTGCGGTGTGTACAGGTCGGTGGAGGTGCGGTGTGTACAGGCCTGTGGAGGTGCGGTGTGTACAGGCCTGTGGAGGTGCGGTGTGTACAGGCCGGTGGAGGTGCGGTGTGTACAGGCCGGTGGAGGTGCGGTGTGTACAGGTCGGTGGAGGTGCGGTGTGTACAGGTCGGTGGAGGTGCGGTGTGTACAGGTCGGTGGAGGTGCGGTGTGTACAGGCCGGTGGAGGTGCGGTGTGTACAGGTCGGTGGAGGTGCGGTGTATACAGGTCGGTGGAGGTGCGGTGTGTACAGGCCGGTGGAGGTGCGGTGTGTACAGGTCGGTGGAGGTGCGGTGTGTACAGGTCGGTGGAGGTGCGGTGTGTACAGGTCGGTGGAGGTGCGGTGTGTACAGGCCGGTGGAGGTGCGGTGTGTACAGGCCGGTGGAGGTGCGGTGTGTACAGGCCGGTGGAGGTACAGTTTGTACAGGCCTGTGGAGGTACAGTTTGTACAGGCCGGTGGAGGTACAGTTTGTACAGGCCGGTGGACACGATGTATCGGCTCAACATTCTGTCCGTGTGTATCGGAGACTGGCCAACTTCGTCAGGATCTGACATTCGCAGTTTTTACGTCTAGGTGTTAGTACAGTGATTACAAAATCCACAAAGAAACCACACTTACGTGATGTTTGAAAGGGAGCTTATGGAGGTTGTTATTCTAGCTGTATCCTTATGTACTGCTTCACTTGTATCCTTTTGTGGTGTTCCACCTGTGCCTCTCTCGTGCTGTTCCACATGAGTCCTCTAGTGCTGTTTCACGTGTATTCTCCCGGTGCTGTTTAACATGTCCTCTGGTCGTGTTCCATCTGTGTACTCTTCTGTTGTTCCACCTGTGTCTTCTGGTACTGTTCTTACAGTGATATTCCTGCGCGAGCTGAGCCTCAGGCCGGCCCAGTGACACTCATTTTGATCTCACTGATGTGGTGGATCAGGTATTATGACTCGCATGTTGGCTCCTGTAACATTATGTTCAATATGCTTTACATCCCATTTCTGCGCTATTATATCTGAATTGAAATCCTTTTTTGGTATGTAAATGTGCACTGTGTTGAACAATGTTCCAGCCAGTGGTCTGTCGGACATTTTTTCAACAATGCTGACATTTCGCAGGTGGTTGAATTCTTGTACCAGCCCTGAGATCCTGATGTTGCAGCTGCTGTGTTGTGGTCGCTGTGCATCCTCTGCATTGCTCTATCTCTGTTTATTTTTTTAATCTGTGTTTGAGTATTTGGTACGTAAATATCTATATTCCTCTAATTAGTTGTAAGTTTAGCAACTTCATGTGCAATGTCATTCCCTAGTATTCCCACATGACTTGGCATCTAGTAGCCGTCGACCTTGACGTTAGACTGTTTGCATTAGTGCTACGACAATTGTGGTCAGCTGGATGTTCTCAGTTACGTGTTCTTGTTGCAAGGTTTTAGTGGCAGTTCTCGAATCTGTATGTATTATATCATGTTGCTGGTGTTCAACAAGAATGTTCCAAAGCTTTTTGAATGGATAGCATCTCTGTGAAGACGAAACCCAGTTTGAGTTTCCAAGTAACAATTGAATTTCCTGCTTTAAAGCTCCAGATTCTTGTCTCTGCTGGTCCATTGTTCTGTCAGTCAAGTACAGGAAGTTGTCACACACCAAGTTTGCTTCTATATTCATCTGTGCAGTGATGCACCGGAGATGAGGGTTAATCTAATTCTTTTGTCCTTAAAGAGCCATCATTTTAAAGTCTGCAGGCACCTATTCCCACGATGCTTACTTTATGAAGTCTCTATGTATTTCGCCAACACTTTTCTCAGTTATTGTATTTGTTATCACGAATTTACCTGAGAGCCACTAACACTAGTGGCCTCGACGAGAACAGTGTTCATGTGTTGATAGCGTTCACTGCACAATGGGTCCACCTGTTGCCGTTAGAGGCACTTCTATCTCGAGTTCCAGTGATTATATCTTTAAGTGAACTGATTTTAGTCTAGTCAATATCTTAGTCAGCTTGCAGGCAACAATCCCTTTTATCCTTATTTCCATCGACGTTAGCTTGGTTTCTAATCTTAGGTTCATTATTTTAGTCCATCTGGGAACACTTGTTATGACTCGCATTGCATCATTTTGAATAACTTCAACGTTTGCCCACCGGCCTGAAGAAAGAGTGAGTAAGGCAGGTGTTGCATTATCAACCAGGGAACGAACGGCGTATACCTTACCTTATTTTACCTTGCAGTTACCTTGCTGTGATTCCGGGGGTCAAGGACCCCGCGGCCCAGTCCCTGACCAGGCCTCCTGGTTGATAATCTGGTCACCCAGGCTGTTGGACGCGGCTGCTTGCAGCCTGACGTATGAATCACAACCTGGTTAATCAGATATATATGTAAAACATTCTTAACACTTTGTGCCCGCTCCTAGACGGGGCCCTGTGATTGTTCACATTATATCCAGTCGAGACTCCACTTTCTCCCTCAGAAAATGAACTTACATGTTAAATGTTATTGTTGAATCTACACTCGAAGATCTTGATATTGTGCAGCCTCGAGAAGGTTAATGTCTGGACTCCCGCCGACTCTCATCATATTGAGGGTTATGGCCGGAGACTTTTAGCCCTAAAATGCTGCATTCACATGTTACTTTATTTAGTGTCAATAATGGTGTATTCAACAGTGATGGACCTGTGATGAGTTGAGCTGTATCATCAGCGTAAGTTAGCAATGTGACCTGTTCTGCAGATGTCATGGTGATGAGATGTTCTATTGATGTATTATAACGACTACTGCTGTTCCACCTGTGAACTCTGGTGTTCACCTAGTTGTGCTTGCGGGGGTTGAGCTCTGCTCTTTCGGCCCGCCTCTCAACTGTCAGTCAACTGTTACTAACTAATTTTTTTAATTTTTTTTTTATTTTTCCACACACACACACACACACACACACACCACACACACACACACACACACCACACACACACACACACACACACACACACACACACACACACACACACACACACACACACACACACACACACACACAAACACACACACACACACACACACACACCACACACACACACACACACCCACACACACACACACACACACACCACACACACACACACACACACACACACACACACACACACACAAAGGTTGATGCATAAGCTGGAGAAACAGGCAGGAGTAACAGGTAGGACGCTCCAGTGGATAAGGGAGTACCTAAGCAATAGGAAGCAGAGAGTTACAGTGAGGGGTGAGACCTCAGACTGGCGTGAAGTCACCAGTGGAGTCCCACAGGGCTCTGTACTTGAACCTATCCTGTTTCTGATATACGTAAATGATCTCCCAGAGGGTATAGACTCATTCCTCTCAATGTTTGCTGACGACGCCAAAATTATGAGAAGGATTAAGACAGAGGAGGACAGCTTGAGACTTCAAGAAGACCTGGACAAGCTGCAGGAATGGTCGAACAAATGGCTGTTGGAGTTTAACCCAAGCAAATGTAATGTAATGAAGATAGGGGTAGGAAGCAGGAGACCAGATACAAGGTATCATTTGGGAGATGACATACTTCAAGAGTCAGAGAGAGAGAAAGACCTGGGGGTTGATATCACACCAGACCTGTCCCCTGAAGCTCATATCAAGAGGATAACATCAGCAGCATATGCCAGGTTGGCTAACATAAGAACGGCCTTTAGAAACTTGTGTAAGGAATCTTTCAGAACATTATATACCACATATGTCAGACCAATCCTGGAGTATGCGGCTCCAGCATGGAGTCCCTATCTAGTCAAGCATAAGACTAAACTGGAAAAGGTTCAAAGGTTTGCCACCAGACTAGTACCCGAGCTGAGAGGTATGAGCTACGAGGAGCGACTGCAGGAATTAAACCTCACTTCGTTGGAAGACAGAAGAGTTACGGGGGACATGATCACCACATTCAAGATTCTCAGGGGAATCGACAGGGTTGATAAAGAGAGTCTGTTTAACACAAGGGGCACACGCACAAGGGGACACAGGTGGAAACTGAGTGCCCAAATGAGCCACAGAGATATTAGAAAGAACTTTTTTTAGTGTCAGAGTGGTTGACAAATGGAATGCATTAGGAAGCGATGTGGTGGAGGCTGACTCCATACACAGTTTCAAGTGTAGATATGATAGAGCCCAATAGGTTCAGGAAACTGTACACCTGTTGATTGACGGTTGAGAGGCGGGACCAAAGAGCCAGAGCTCAACCCCCGCAACCCCGTTTCTTTCACCGTGAGCATCACGGTGAAAGAACTCTGCCCATTTGTCTCCGCCTAGACTAGGAATCGAACCCGGGCCACAGGATTACAAGTCCCGCGGGCTGTCCACTCAGCTGCCAGACCCCTAGTGGTGGTATTCCACCTGTGACCCTTCAGACTGTTTCACTTGTATACTCTGATGCTCTTCCTACAGTGGTCTCCACTGTGTACTGTTCCTATAGTGGTCTCCACTGTGTACTGTTCCTATAGTGGTCTCCACCGTGTACTGTTCCTACAGTGGTCTCCACTGTGTACTGTTCCTACAGTGGTCTCCACTGTGTACTGTTCCTACAGTGGTCTCCACTGTGTACTGTTCCTACAGTGGTCTCCACTGTGTACTGTTCCTACAGTGGTCTCCACTGTGTACTGTTCCTATAGTGGTCTCCACCGTGTACTGTTCCTACAGTGGTCTCCACTGTGTACTGTTCCTACAGTGGTCTCCACTGTGTACTGTTCCTAGTGGTCTCCACCGTGTACTGTTCCTACAGTGGTCTCCTCTCTGTACTGTTCCTACAGTGGTCTCCACTGTGTACTGTTCCTACAGTGGTCTCCACCGTGTACTGTTCCTACAGTGGTCTCCACTGTGTACTGTTCCTACAGTGGTCTCCACCGTGTACTGTTCCTACAGTGGTCTCCCTCTGTACTGTTCCTACAGTGGTCTCCACTGTGTACTGTTCCTACAGTGGTCTCCTCTCTGTACTCT
Organism: Procambarus virginalis; assembly: GCA_020271785.1. Classification (NCBI taxonomy): domain Eukaryota; kingdom Metazoa; phylum Arthropoda; class Malacostraca; order Decapoda; family Cambaridae; genus Procambarus; species Procambarus virginalis. The sequence continues at coordinate 425,727 of WNGS01028583.1, read as the reverse complement.
TCCTAAAGTGGTCTCCACTGTGTACTGTTCCTACAGTGGTCTCCACCGTGTACTGTTCCTACAGTGGTCTCCTCTCTGTACTCTTCCTACAGTGGTCTCCACCGTGTATTGTTCTTTCACTGTGTATTAAAACGTCTAATACTTCACAGTTATGTTGAACACCTTATACTGTACAGTGTAAACTGAAAATTTTACTTCGTACAGTGTTCAGCTGTAACCAGAGAACTACACACACTAGAACAGTAGAACAGAATAACAGCAGAACAGCAAAACGTCTGGGTGCGGCGACAACCAACGTGGCTGAAGAGAGGAACCTCACACCTCAGAGTGGCAGCAACTAGAACAAGGTCACCGACTGAGAGAGGTCAGGTCGAAGGGCCCAGGAGATCGCGTCAGGAGGCAGCAGGTCGCGGCCTTGCTAACCCGCCGGAGTTCCTGCTACACCAAGGAGGTCCAGGACCTCACACATGTCTCTCTTGTGTATACCATCATGTTTACACTGAGGACGGGTCACGGACACGAACGTAAACAGCATCAAAGGACACAGGTGGTGCAGGACCAGGGGACACAGGTGGTGCAGCACCAGGGGACACAGGTGGTGCAGCACCAGGGGACACAGGTGGTGCAGCACCAGGGACACAGGTGGTGCAGCACCAGGGGACACAGGTGGTGCAGCACCAGGGGACACAGGTGGCATACCATGAGCAGCACATCTTGACATGTACCGGGTGAAGGGGGTGTGGTGGACCATCCGGCTGAGCGCGCCAGGTATATAAGGCGTGGCCAGCTGCCCGGCCGCACACTCTCCTCGCCACCATGGAGAGAGGTAGGTCCTCCTCTTTCTCCTTTCTCTTTCACTGATATTAGTTTACAACTAGGCATGAATAACTAAATATGGTAATAGATTAATAGCTCAAGAATCTACCAATGGATCAGGGATCTACCAGTGAATCAAGAATCTAACAATAGATCAAGGCTCTATCAGTGGATCAAGGATATACCAATGAATCAAGCATCCACCGATAGATCAATTATCGTGTTTATCAAAGAAGATGAAGAATGCCATCAACGAGGACAAGAGCGCTTGAACTGTCTTGGGGTCAGACATGCTCTGTCATCCTGCCCGGGGCTCTGGGGTCAGACCAGCTCTGTCATCCTGCCCGGGGGCTCTGGGGTCAGACCAGCTCTGTCATCCTGCCCGGGGGCTCTGGGGTCAGACCAGCTCTGTCATCCTGCCCGGGGGCTCTGGGGTCAGACATGCTCTGTCATCCTGCCCGGGGGCTCTGGGGTCAGACCAGCTCTGTCATCATGGCCCGGGCGCTCTGGGGTCAGACATGCTCTGTCATCCTGCCCGGGGGCTCTGGGGTCAGACATGCTCTGTCATCCTGCCCGGGGGCTCTGGGGTCAGACCAGCTCTGTCATCCTGCCCGGGGACTCTGGGGTCAGACATGCTCTGTCATCCTGCCCGGGGCTCTGGGGTCAGACCAGCTCTGTCATCCTGCCCGGGACTCTGGTCACCGGAGTCCTATCCTCTAGCGTCCTGCAGTTCCCGGTGATCTAGCCATACAAGGGAGGCATCCTGGACGATATCGATAGGTATGCTTCGAACTGGGCTTCGCTCCGATGGAGGATATCAAGAACCAGTCACAGCTTCGTGAGGGCGGCGCTGTGATGAGTGACGCTAGGCACAGTGTCACGCCTTGGGCACAGTGTCACGCCTTGGGCACAGTGTCACGCCTTGGGCACAGTGTCACGCCTTGGGCACAATGTCACGCCTTGGGCACAGTGTCACGCCTTGGGCACAGTGTCACGCCTTGGGCACAGTGTCACGCCTTGGGCATAGTGTCACGCCTTGGGCACAGTGTCACGCCTTGGGCACAGTGTCACGCCTTGGGCACAGTGTCACGCCTTGGGCATAGTATCACGCCTTGGGCACAGTGTCACGCCTTGGGCACAGTGTCACGCCTTGGGCACAGTGTCACGCCTTGGGCACAGTGACACCCCTTGGGCACAGTCTCACCCTTTGGACACAGTGTGCCCAACGATATATATATAGGATGTTTTTGGAAAACTTCCGTCGTTTTCAAAGTGCTACATAGGGTATACAAAGTGTCACACACAGTAAACAGTGTCACAGACTATAAAAAGTGCCACACAATATACAAAGTGCAACACATGGCATTTAGTGTCGCATGTGGCATACAAAGTGCCACACAATATACAAAGTGCAACACATGGCATTTAGTGTCGCATGTGCATACAAAGTGCCACACAATATACAAAGTGTCACACAATATACAAAGTGTCACACAATATACAAAGTGTCACACAATATACAAAGTGTCACACAATATACAAAGTGTCACACAATATACAAAGTGGCACACAATATACAAAGTGGCACACAATATACAAAGTGGCACACACTGTACAAAGTGACATACAGTGTCACACGCGGCATACAAAGTGTCACACGCGGCATACAAAGTGTCACACGTGACATACAAAGTGTCACACACGCGGCATACAAAGTGTCACACGCGGCATACAAAGTGTCACACGTGACATACAAAGTGTCACACGTGACATACAAAGTGTCACACATGCGGCATACAAAGTGTCACACACACGCCATACAAAGTGTCACACAGGATAAAACATAGTTTAAACTGTAGGCGATTTTGAGAGTTTAAAACCCCCCGAACAATGGATATATTGGATGACTATGTACCCAGGCAGCCTGTCCCTCCTAAGGTCCCCAACGTCAGGAAACCGTCGTACTAAAGTGCCCTGATCCTAACCTACCAGAGGACCTAAAACAGAAAACGGAACAGTACATCAATTTCGCCAGCATTTTCAAGTAGTACGACGAACTTTAACCTTAGTTGATGTAGTACGACGATTTTTGGCCTTAGGGAACGAGTATACGTCAAAATACGACGTTCTAGTGGGAGGCCGGGATGGTCCAGGAAGGTCCTGGGTTAATACTGGTTGGTAGACACTGTTGTAACTTTACGGAACACTTTACCGGGTAACATGAGGTTAGACAAGTATATAATAATGGGTTTGGGTGGATATACAGCCCGTCCTTCCGAGCGGTGACAACGTCTGTAAATGGTTGTGTTAAAGTGTCTGAACCTAAGCAACTCGGGAAGCCCCCACGAACACGAAACGGGACATTACGTTAGTTTCACGAGCCGCAGCCATTTTTTGTACATGGGTTTTTGGGCTTAAAAGTTGTCTCGAATGTGTCAATATGTCTTCTTCAGGTTTCTTGAATTCTTATGTTATCTTTCTTCTTAGTTCCTCCTTGAAAGCTTCCACTGTTGTCCCAGCAACACTGTGTTACGTGCCTGTCGGCGGGAGGTTAGTGGGTCGAGGGCCCGTGAAGTTTACACTGTTACGTGCCTGTCGGCGGGAGGTTGTGGGTCGAGGGCCCGTGAGGTTTACACTGTTACGTGCCTGTCGGCGGGAGGTTAGTGGGTCGAGGGCTAGTGAGGTTTACACTGTTACGTGCCTGTCGGCGGGAGGTTGATGGGTCGAGGGCCCGTGAGGTTACACTGTTACGTGCCTGTCGGCGGGAGGTTGGTGGGTCTAGGGCCCGTGAGGTTTACACTCTTACTTTTTGTCGGTAGGTGACCGATGAGTCGTGATGTTTCCACTATCTTTTCTTTTCAGTCGCCTTGCCACTGAAATTTTAAAAGACAAAGGCAGTGGACTTATATACTGTGACTCGCAGAGTGCACTCCTGGCATTGAACGCACATAGTAGTGACACCCAGAAAATAGTCAGTGATATTCGAATGAATGTTTTAGCTGCTAAAGAAAACTGATTTGAAATTAAATTCCTATGGATACCATCACATGTTGGCATCTCAAGGCATGACACTGTTGATATGCTTGCAAAGACAGCCTGTAGAAAACCAGTGGTAGAAATTGATATGGGTATTTCATTAGCAGTGACAAAGAGAATTGAGAAAGAGAAATTGAAAACATGCCCATGCACTCGGCCCCAGGTCCTGACTCATGGAATTCAATATTTATAAAGAAATGCAAAGTGCCGGTAGCACAGGCACTCAGTATAGTGTGGAGGAAGAGCTTGGACACGGGGGAGATACCAGATGCACTTAAAGTAGCAGACATAGCCCCTCTACACAAGGGAGGGAGCAAAGCATTGGCAAAGAATTATAGACCAGTTGCACTAACATCGCACATCATAAAAGTATTTGAGAGAGTGATTAGGAGTCAGGTCACCAATTTCATGGAGACCAATGACCTTCACAACCCAGGCCAACATGGATTTCGAGCGGGAAGATCGTGCCTCTCACAGCTACTTGAGCACTACGACAAAGTCACTGAGGCATTAGAAGAAAAACAGAATGCTGATGTGATATACACGGACTTCGCAAAGGCTTCGATAATGTGACCATGGCGTGATAGCACACAAATGAAGTCAATGGGAATAACCGATAAAGTAGGACGCTGGATACTCAGTTTTCTGTCAAACAGGACTCAGCGAGTAACGGTCAACCATATAAAATCTAGTCCAAGTGCAGTTAAAAGCTCTGTACCTCAGGGTACAGTCCTTGCACCGCTGTTTTTCCTTATTCTCATATCAGATATAGACAAAAATACAAGTCACAGCTTCGTATCATCCTTTTGCAGACGACACAAAATCAGTATGAAAATTACCTCGGTGAAGACATTGAAAAACTTCAAGCTGATATTAATAAAGTTTTCGACTGGGCATCAGAAAATAACATGATGTTTAACAGTGATAAATTCCAGGTACTCAGGTACGGTAAAAATGAGGACCTTAAACATAATACAGAGTACAAAACACAATCAAATGTACCCATAGTAGGAAAACAGCATGTAAAGGATTTGGGAATAATAATGTCTGACGACCTAACGTTTAAGGAGCATAACCAAGCAAATATTGCGACAGCCAGAAAAATGATAGGATGGATTACGAGAACTTTCAAATCCAGGGATCCCATCACAATGGTTGTACTCTTCAAGTCACTTGTGTTGTCCCGTCTTGAGTACTGCTCAGTACTCACTTCCCCCTTCAGAGCAGGAGAGATTGCTGAAATAGAGGGAATACAGAGAACATATACGGCACACATAGACGAGGTAAAGCACCTAAATTATTGGGATCGTCTCAAAGCTCTCCAAATGTACTCACTAGAAAGAAGACGAGAGAGATATCAAATAATATACACCTGGAAGATACTGGAGGGCCAAGTACCAAATCTGCACAGTAAAATAACTACGAACTGGAGTGAACGATATGGAAGAAAATGCAGAATAGAACCAGTGAAGAGCAGAGGTGCCATAGGCACAATCAGAGACACTGTATAAACATCAGAGGTCCGCGGTTGTTCAACGTCCTCCCAGCAAGCATAAGAAATATTGCCGGAACAACCGTGGACATCTTCAAGAGGAAACTAGATTTATTCCTCCAAGGAGTGCCGGACCAACCGGGCTGTGGTGGGTATGTGGGCTTGCGGGCCGCTCCAAGCAACAGCCTAGTGGACCAAACTCTCACAAGTCAAGCTTGGCCTCGGGCCGGGCTTGGGGAGTAGAAGAACTCCCAGAACCCCATCAACAACAGAATACTTAAACAAATATCTAATGAAGATCTCATAGACCTAACAAATTCACAAAGACCTGAAAGTTGTAGCATTAAATATTATGATAGATATCGTGAGGAGACATTCACATATGGGACTAATAGAACAAGAACCCGGCAATGTGATGTTATAGTGGCCAGAATACGCCTGGATATAGACGTATCTGGCAGCTTTCTCAAAACCCAAATGTCGAGTACACAATGTGTCAACTTTGTGAAAGAGAAACATGCACTCTCTTGAACATTATATTGTAGAATGTGCCATATTGACTGACTTTCGCCCTCCTGGGCTAAGGTATGCTGAACTGTGTAATTACTATATGAGTACTGGAACACTTGATGATATATTGGACTTGTACCCAAGATTAACCATGTAATGTATCAATTATACAATGTATGTATGTGATGTAACTATATAACCTGAGCTTGTAAAAGCACCTTAATCACCTTCAGTGGTTAAGTGCTTAATAACACACTAGTTTCTATAGCAACTCTAAGTTTTATATTCATATACAGTATTCTATATTGTACCATGTAGGACCTAACTTTGAACCGTAACGTGTACTCACCTAGTTGTTTTCACCTAGTTGTGTTTGCGGGGGTTGAGCTTTGGCTCTTTGGTCCCGCCTCTCAACTGTCAATCAACTGGTGTACAGTTTCCTATGCCTACTGGGCTGTGTGTGTGTGTGTGTAATTACCTAAGTGTAGTTACAGGATGAGAGCTACGCTCGTGGTGTCCTGTTTTCCCAGCACTCTTTGTCATATAACGCTTTGAAACTACTGACGGTCTTGGCCTCCACCACCTTCTCACCTAACTTGTTCCAACCGTCTACCACTCTGTTTGCGAAAGTGATTTTTCTTATGTTTCTTCGGCATCTTTGTTTAATTAGTTAAATCTATGACCTCTTGTTCTTGAAGTTCCAGGTCTCAGGAAATCTTCTCTGTCGATTTTATCAATTCCTGTTACTATTTTGTACGTAGTGATCATATCACCTCTTTTTCTTCTGTCTTCTAGTTTTGGCATATTTAATGCCTCTAACCTCTCCTCGTAGCTCTTGCCCTTCAGTTCTGGGAGCCACTTAGTAGCATGTCTTTGCATCTTTTCCAGTTTGTTGATGTGCTTCTTAAGATATGGGCACCACACAACCGCTGCATATTCTAGCTTTGGCCTAACAAAAGTCGTGAACAATTCTTTAGTATATCGCCATCCATGTATTTAAAAGCAACTCTGAAGTTAGAAAGCGTGGCATAGGCTCCTCGCACAATATTCTTTATGTGATCCTCAGGTGATAGTTTTCTATCTAGAACCACCCCTAGATCTCTTTCTTTATCAGAATTCTTTAAAGATTTCTCACATAATGTATAGGTTGTGTGGGGGCTATGTTCTCCTATTCCACATTCCATAACATGGCATTTATTCACATTAAATTCCATTTGCCAAGTGTTGCTCCATATACTTATTTTGTCCAGGTCATCTTGAAGGGCATGACA
>WNGS01028583.1:398778-409744 GCA_020271785.1 Procambarus virginalis | reverse complement strand
CACTGTCATCCAGGACATCAGCTAGGGTGTGTCTGCTGTCATCCAGGACATCAGCTAGGGTGTGTCTGCTGTCCATCCAGGACATCAGCTAGGGTATGGCTGCTGTCACCCAGGACGTAACAGCATAAAGGTGTTTAGTTGTGTTTTGTTTAATATTTATACGTACAAAGAGAGCCAGTCAGACAGAATACTTGGGGAGCCGGAGTGTCTGACCCTAGTAATTAAGAAGTCACACCTAGAGGAGTTAACATTGTTGAAGAGTCTTCATTGTTGAAAACAACCAGTTGACCAGGGGTCAAGTGGTTGTCATTAACCCCTAGGTGTGACTTCTTAATTACTAATTAATTATAATTACAATATTGTGACTCCTCGTCTGCAAAAATGTGATTTCCTTAAGGAATAATTTGGGGGTTACTTATCATGCTCTGTGATGGTATGAAAAAATTGATTTACTAAGAATTATATAAACTATAAATAATTGTAATATTTTCCCCTGTGAATTGATGTAAATATGATCTTTATATTGTATATTATTTAATACAGAAAACAAAAATTCCTTCTGGAGATTCGGGAATTATCAGTGACGTACACAATTAGCGCCACTAATGACCCGACAAGCTGACAATCAATATAGCATGCACATAAACTAATTGTGTGAATAACATATACATTCGCTCTGATCGTGGAACAATGGTACATAGATACTCACTTAAAATGAGTATCTATGTAATTCTCATTTTGTATAAAATGAGTATAAAAATGAATGGGACAGATACTCAGTTGTTCACCTTCCAACTTGAGACTCAGCCTTCACCTGTTGCTGGTGATTTTTTTCTTTTTATTTGGGGGAACACAAATACAACAAAACATCAACAGCATCATTCACATGTACAAAGCAAGAAACACACTGACAAATTGTAGAACAGGAAAACACACAAACAAAAGTCATACAATACACAAAATGGAATCATAAACATAGGTAACAATGAAATACAATCAGAAATGAAAAAGCACTTGAGCATTATAACCGAACAATAACCAGACAAGAAACACATGAAAAAATAACCCGTATCACATTGCTAATCAAAACAAATAAATAAATAAAGCAACACAAAGCAAGAACCACACACACAGTTAATCCTCATCATATTTATCGGATAGAAACGACGCGGATACTTCTTCCTGTAGGCGTCCCACTGTGCCCACAATTCCGCAGACGCGTTAACGTGACCACGTGGTCCTCGTGGTCGATGCAGGAAGTCAGGAACATCCAGTTCGGCGCCCTCCACCACGGGGTTCGGAAGTCAGGGGAAGGGGCCGCACAGAGCTCTTCAGTACAGACTGTGGAACCACATGGGACTGAGTCGCATGGGACACAATCACAGAGGGCGATGATGCAGGGGCCGGAGTAACAAAGAACGGCTGAGCAGAGGGCAGCCGCACAGCACTAGGCATCACCGAGGGCAGTAGCGCGGAAGGCACAGACAAGGACGCCAGAGGCACGGGGCCGCCGGAACAGAATCTTTTTTATGAACCAGCACCAAGTCCCCTCCCTCTCCTGCAACCTCGGCCGGTGCCACAACCTCTAAAACACGGGGAACCACCAACCGAGGACGCAGAGGCAGCCGGAGAAGACACCGGACCAGGGCCAGGCGACAATTCCACCACAGGACCCACCACCGTTGCAACGCGGCCCACAGGAGCCGCAGGCACTTCAACAGCGTCGCCCACATCATCATCCACAGAAGACGAACTTCCGGAGTCCCCAAAATCCCTGACGTCGGCCCAGGCTTCACCACGAGGCGGAGACAGACTCAAAGCTCGCCGCGAACACTTGGACACAGGTCGCAGGTCGTCAGAACTATCATCCCCGCCAGGAGGCACCGTAACCTCCAGTCGGTTGCGCAACTCCTCGCAGCGCACGATCACTCAACATCGCAGCCACATCAACTATACACCTCAGGAGACATCACAGCGTGCTCGTCGCCACACTCCCCGAAGACACAGCTGCCGGAGACAGTACAGGCCGGGGCACAGCCTTGACGCCTGGGGGCACGAGACCACACACCACATGAAACACATCTGCAGACTGGACTGGAGACAAGGCAGGCAGGGGTGGCTGAGGTGCGGGAGCCGGGGCTGCACTAACTTCTACTCCGACACCCACAGCCACATCGAGGCTGGCATCAGAGACCAGCAACGGGGCACCAGACGACTGGGAATAATCCCTCACCACAGTAGCACCCTCCGACAGGTCTGGGACCAACGGGGTATGGTCGTCCTCCCTAAAGAGGTTCACAGGCCCGACCTGGCTCGTATCACAACCCGCAGCCCGAGAGTCCGCACCGGAAACAAGTCCGTGGGGACCTAATTTTGCTTGTTTTGAGATGGTGGTACCTGACGGAAGACAACTCCACACACCAAGATGAAAGAAAACCTGCCACTGCCGCCTTCCAGACCCTTCTCCCAGCCTAGCCAGATATGGGATTGATACAGCATCGACACTCGGACAAGCAGCTGGGTCTAGCCCTGGCACTTTTTCTCTTCAACTTCAGCATTTCCTCTCACCGACTTCTCTTCAGCTGTCCCCACTTCAAGGCTCGCCCCAATGGGCATTCTTCTCCTGTATTATCAGATCGGATCGGATCGGACAAGTCCGGGGCTGATCCCCATAGAATACGCGTACCATGAAGCCCAGAAGCAGGAGAGACGAAAGGATGGAGTCCTTCAAGTGCAGCGCCACAGTGCGGGTCCCATTCGGGACACCCTTCCACCGCCCGGAGAAGACTGCATTCATCCGGACACTCAAAACCCGCCCATACCGGTAAGTGACGCTGGAGAAAGGAGTCAGGGAACTCAAAAGGAGCACCATGAACTCCACATAGGTAGTTTCACTGTACCTGTCCGACACTTCCACCGAACCACCACCCTCCGGCAGCGTAAGCGTCCTCCTGTCATAGCGGTCCACAAAGTCACGATATACAGCCGTGGAGCAGAATTTCACAACAGCTCGATGCCCGGACACAAGTTGAACGCAGCACACAGACGCCACATCCACCCCCAACATGTCAATCATCACCACCTCAACTGCCGGAAGACGCTGGGCCAGTAAATTCTAGTCCCAATGGTATCTCCGCTTCACGGGTGGAAGGAGGGCCGCCATCCCTCCAGCCGCCACGGCCCCAAGGATCCGCTCACAAACACAAACTACCTCGGCCAACAACCATGAGCTCACAGGCGACATGTCCGCCTCCGCCCAGAGCCAAGCGAGTACTCCTTTTGTATAAAATGAGTATAAAAATGAATGGGCAGATACTCACTTGTTCACCGTCCGTCTTGGACTCAGCCTTCACCTGTTGCGGGTGAATTATTCCTCCCCGGGGTTTGTCATGGGGTAAGTGAATGTAACATGTATATCTCTGTTTGTCTTTGTCTCTCTCAATCCTGATGGAGGAGTGACATCCCAGAGGGTTGGTAGAGAGCAGCTGGATGGGTGATGGGATAGAAGAAGTATGATATCATGAATTCTTATTACAGGCAAAATATGCAGTTTAATTTTACTTTTTTGAAACTTGCAGCTAATAATTTATATTATACTAGGAAATTATTGGAAATTTTTCATTAAGACTTACATCATGAATCTGCAATATATTACTTAAACGAAAATACCGCCCATGTCTATCCACACAAAGAAAAATGATTATTTTGACATGAATATACAGACATGGCCACCATGAAGTAGCGAATATGAATAACACAGCTTTAATGGATGATTAAAGATTACAATGTCCTTTATGGATGATTAAACCCCACAATGTCCTCGCACCCCACAATGTCCTCGTCAACTACACAAACTATACATCCTGACTTGGGTCAGGCCACACCTTATGTAATTTTCAGAAAGGTATATACAATGTAAAGTCTCACTGGATATCACTCACAACAATTACACGCAGTAAATGAATAATTGATGGCTCGCAATTTACTAAAAATCATTGACACAAATTCGAGGCTAGCCTAGCCGCACCAAAATCCGATATTTTTGTTTTTGCCAAAGAACATTACACTTTTTTCCTCGCTGTATAATGGTAGAAAATACTGTAAATTACTGATATTCAAACTTTTCTCTAGTATTAAGATTGTGTCATTAATCATTAATGATGTTCATTAAAGTCTAGATTCACACAGACATATGACCCAACTGTGAGAGAGACTCTGTAGTGGTTGACTCCTGACAAGGTCGGGACAAGCCTGTTGAACGTGATGGAATCATGATGGTTCCATCACGATCATCCATCATGAACCTTCCATGATGGAATTTAGCGACGTGAGAGGACTGGATGTGGTGTTGGAGTGCAGAAGTGCGCATCCAATAGTTCTCCTTCACGATACCTGCTTTGAATTCTTTATACCAGTAATCTCTTCTTCTCTTACACGACATCAATTGACTTGCGGTCAAGAATTTGACGATTCTTGAAAGAGGGAGCTTCGATTGTCCGGGTAGGACTCGTGTCTCTGAGGTATAACACCTGCTCCTGGCCAACAAGTAGAATGTAACCTGATGTAAGAATGTCTACTCTGTCAAGCCTGAAGCAAAATGTCTACTCTGTCAAACCTGAAGCAAGAATATCTACTGTCAAACATATAGCAACTATTTGATCAAACACTCCAAAATGGACTGTTGGATCTCCAAACGTATATTTTTATATTATTGAATTTACCCAAATAGCAGACTAAACATATGAAAAGTAACCAAAGAACCTAACCTAAACTAGCCTAACTTAACCTAGCCTAGCCTAACCAAACTAACCTAGCCTTGCCTAGCCTAGCCTAGCAAGACCTAGCCTAACCTAACTTAGAAATCCTTGGTCAAATATTCGCTATCCTGGCCGAATATAGCACATATAATCTATACATCGGCCTAAGAATGTTGAGCTTGGTTTTATTATTGAAATTTCGTGACGTTTACAAAATTGCCAGAACTAAACGTGACATTGTTGGCTGTAACAGTCCTTGTGCCCTTGGACCAACTAGTTGCTGTAAGCACCGTCACCTCAGGGAATGGGTTCCATGTGGTGAGCGAGTGCCGTGTTTGCCTTCTACTTGTACCTCGGAGAAGGAAATGAACAGCCTCGCGTCCTTCCTTTAAGAATCGACCAATCCGCTGCAANGAGATTCGGGAATTATCAGTGACGTACACAATTAGCGCCACTAATGACCCGACAAGCTGACAATCAATATAGCATGCACATAAACTAATTGTGTGAATAACATATACATTCGCTCTGATCGTGAACAATGGTACATAGATACTCACTTAAAATGAGTATCTATGTAATTCTCATTTTGTATAAAATGAGTATAAAAATGAATGGGACAGATACTCAGTTGTTCACCTTCCAACTTGAGACTCAGCCTTCACCTGTTGCTGGTGATTTTTTTCTTTTATTTGGGGGAACACAAATACAACAAAACATCAACAGCATCATTCACATGTACAAAGCAAGAAACACACTGACAAATTGTAGAACAGGAAAACACACAAACAAAAGTCATACAATACACAAAATGGAATCATAAACATAGGTAACAATGAAATACAATCAGAAATGAAAAAGCACTTGAGCATTATAACCGAACAATAACCAGACAAGAACACATGAAAAAATAACCCGTATCACATTGCTCATCAAAACAAATAAATAAATAAAGCAACACAAAGCAAGAACCACACACACAGTTAATCCTCATCATATTTATCGGATAGAAACGACGCGGATACTTCTTCCTGTAGGCGTCCCACTGAGCCCACAATTCCGCAGACGCGTTAACGTGACCACGTGGTCCTCGTGGTCGATGCATGAAGTCAGGAACATCCAGCTCGGTGCCCTCCACCACGGGGGCGGAAGTCAGGGGAAGAGGCCGCACAGAACTCTTCAGTACAGACTGTGGAACCACATGGGACTGAGTCGCATGGGACACAATCACAGAGGGCGATGATGCAGGGGCCGGAGTAACAAAGAACGGCTGAGCAGAGGGCAGCCGCACAGCACTAGGCATCACCGAGGGCAGAAGCGCGGAAGGCACAGACAAGGACGCCAGAGGCACGGGGCCGCCGGAACAGAATCTTTTTTATGAACCAGCACCAAGTCCCCTCCCTCTCCTGCAACCTCGGCCGGTGCCACAACCTCTAAAACACGGGGAACCACACTCCGAGGACGCAGAGGCAGCCGGAGAAGACACCGGACCAGGGCCAGGCGACAATTCCACCACAGGACCCACCACCGTTGCAACGCGGCCTACAGGAGCCGCAGGCACTTCAACAGCGTCGCCCACATCATCATCCACAGAAGACGAACTTCCGGAGTCCCCAAAATCCCTGACGTCGGCCCAGGCTTCACCACGAGGCGGAGACAGACTCAAAGCTCGCCGCGAACACTTGGACACAGGTCGCAGGTCGTCAGAACTATCATCCCCGCCAGGAGGCACCGTAACCTCCGGTCGGTTGCGCAACTCCTCGCAGCGCACGATCACTCAACATCGCACCCACATCAACTATACCCCTCAGGAGACATCACAGCGTGCTCGTCGCCACACTCCCCGAAGACACAGCTGCCGGAGACAGTACAGGCCGGGGCACAGCCTTGACGCCTGGGGGCACGAGACCACACACCACATGAAACACATCTGCAGACTGGACTGGAGACAAGGCAGGCAGGGGTGGCTGAGGTGCGGGAGCCGGGGCTGCACTAACTTCTACTCCGACACCCACAGCCACATCGAGGCTGGCATCAGAGACCAGCAACGGGGCACCAGACGACTGGGAATAATCCCTCACCACAGTAGCACCCTCCGACAGGTCTGGGACCAACGGGGTATGGTCGTCCTCCCTAAAGAGGTTCACAGGCCCGACCTGGCTCGTATCACAACCCGCAGCCCGAGAGTCCGCACCGGAAACAAGTCCGGGGCTGATCCCCATAGAATACGCGTACCATGAAGCCCAGAAGCAGGAGAGACGAAAGGATGGAGTCCTTCAAGTGCAGCGCCACAGTGCGGGTCCCATTCGGGACACCCTTTCCACCGCCTGGAGAAGACTGCATTCATCCGGACACTCAAAACCCGCCCATACCGGGTAAAGTGACGCTGGAGAAAGGAGTCAGGGAACTCAAAAGGAGCACCATGAACTGCCACATAGGTAGTTTCACTGTACCTGTCCGACACTTCCACCGAACCACCACCCTCAGGCAGCGTAAGCGTCCTCCTGTCATAGCGGTCCACAAAGTCACGATATACAGCCGTGGAGCAGAATTTCACAACAGCTCGATGCCCGGACACAAGTTGAACGCAGCACACAGACGCCACATCCACCCCCAACATGTTAATCACCACCACCTCAACTGCCGGATAAGACGCTGGGCCAGTAAATTCTAGTCCAATGGTATCTCCGCTTCACGGGTGGAAGGAGGGCCGCCATCCCTCCAGCCACCACGGCCCCAAGGGTCCGCTCACAAACACAAACTACCTCCGGCCAACAACCATGAGCTCACAGGCGACATGTCCGCCTCCGCCCAGAGCCAAGCGAGCACTCCTTTTGTATAAAATGAGTATAAAAATGAATGGGACAGATACTCACTTGTTCACCGTCCGTCTTGGAACTCAGCCTTCACCTGTTGCGGGTGAATTATTCCTCCCCGGGGTTTGTCATGGGGTAAGTGAATGTAACATGTATATCTCTGTTTGTCTTTGTCTCTCTCAATCCTGATCGAGGAGTGACATCCCAGAGGGTTGGTAGACAGCAGCTGGATGGGTGATGGGGATGAAGAAGTATGATATCATGAATTTTTATTACAGGCAAAGTATTGCAGTTAATTTTATTTTTTTTGAAACTTTGCAGTGTACTAAGGAAATTATTGGAAAAATTTTCATTAAGACTTACATCATGAATCTGCAATATATTACTTAAACGAAAATACCGCCAATGTCTATCCACACCAAAGAAAATGATTATTTTGACATGAATATACAGACATGGCCACCGGAAGTAGCGAATATGAATAACACAGCTTTAATGGATGATTAAAGATTACAATGTCCTTTAATGGATGATTAAACCCTACAATGTCCTCGTCAACTGCACCCACTATACATGCCCGACTTGGGTCAGGCCACATTTTATATAATTTTCAGAAAGGGTAAATACAAATGTAAAGTCTCACTGGATATCAACTCACAACAATTACACGCAGTAAATGGTAAAATTGATGGCATGCAATTTACTAAAAATCACTGACACAAATTCGAGGCTAGCCTAGCCGCACCAAAATGCGATATTTTTGTTTTTGCCAAAGAACAATACACTTTTTCCTCGCTGTATAATGGTAGAAAATACTGTAAATTACTGATATTCAAACGTTTTCTCAAGTATTAAGATTAGTGTCATTAATCATTAATGATGTTCATTAAAGACTAGATTCACACCAGACATATGACCCAACTGTGAGAGACTCTGTAGTGGTTGACTCCTGACAAGGTCGGGACAAGCCTGTTGAACGTGATGGAACCATGATGGTTCCATCATGATCATCCATCATGAACCTTCCATGATGGAATTTAGCGACGTGAGAGGACTGGATGTGGTGTTGGAGCGCAGAAGTGCGCATCCAATAGTTCTCCATGATACCTGGCTTTGAACTTCTTCATACCAAGTATCCCTTCTTCTCTTACACGACATCAATTGACTTGCGGTCAAGAATTTGACGATTCTTGAAAGAGGGAGCTTCGATTGTCCGGGTAGGACTCGTGCCTGGAGGTATAACACTGCTCCTGGCCAACAAGTAGAATGTAAACCTGATGTAAGAATGTCTACTCTGTCAAGCCTGAAGCAAGAATGTCTACTCTGTCAAACCTGAAGCAAGAATATCTACTGTCAAACATATAGCAACTATTTGATCAAACACTCCAAAATGGACTGTTGGATCTCCAAACGTATACTTTTTATATTATTGAATTTACCCAAATAGCAGACTAAACAATATGAAAAGTAACCAAAGAACCTAACCTAAACTAGCCTAACTTAACCTAGCCTAGCCTAACCAAACCTAACCTAGCCTTGCCTAGCCTAGCAAGACCTAGCCTAACCTAACTTAGAAATCCTTGGTCAAATATTCGCTATCCTGGGCCGAATAAAGCACATATAATCTATACATTGGCCTAAGAATGTTTGAGCTTGGTTTATTATTGAAATTTCGTGACGTTTACAAAATTGCCAGAACTAAACGTGACATTGTTGGCTGTAACAGTCCTTTTGTGCACCTTGGACCAACTAGTTGCTGTAAGCACCGTCACTCTCAGGGAATGGGTTACATGTGGTGAGCGAGGTGCCGTGTTGCCTTCTACTTGTACCTCGGAGATGGAAATGAACAGCCTCGCGTCCTTTCCTTTAAGAATCGACCAATCCGCTGCAAAAGTCGACGATTAGTTTAAATTACAGCACCGCAATATTGACGTTTTCTATGGCTCGGTATCGATAGGTTAGGTGGGTTGCTTGGGGGCATGCTGTTGCATCTGTTGCAGGGCTGTTGGGAGCTGCTGAAGGCAGTTGCATCTTCTACAGAGTTATCAATCGAGAGAACGTGTATCACATCAACTTACATCATTGATCTCTCTGGAGACGTTTCTTTCTTTGGTAGTGCTTTAATAATCATAATAATAATAATAATATTATTACTATTATTATTAATTCATTTTGTCGGGGGACAGGCAGCCAGTTTATATATGTCCTTGTTAGGCTTATATCGAGGTCTCCCACCCACACAGGGGCGAACTACTAACCCCCCTACCCCCAGGATGCAACCCTACAAAAAGCTGACTAACTCCCGGGTACCCATTTACTTCTAGGTGAACAGGTACATTAGACGATAGGAAATGCGCCCAACCATTTCTGTCCCGGTATTCGAACCGGGAATTCTGGAATGTGAGTCGAGAACACACCGAACTGTACCACCGGGATCCCTTTTCCAGCCTTTCGTCTCCCTATCGACCAAAAGGTTGTATATCGCACGACTGAATTATTCATTTCTCATCGCTCCAAAAGCTGAGCAACAGCGCTGAATATTGCCAAACTTGAGCTGGCTAGTGTCTGGAGCTGAGAGATACAGAGGGCTGGGATCTGCAGCTGAGAGATATAGAGGGCTGGGATCTGCAGCTGAGGGATATTGAGGGCTGGGATCTGCAGCTGAGAGATATAGAGGGCTGGGATCTGTAGCTGAGAGATATAGAGGGCTGGGATCTGTAGCTGAGAGATATTGAGGGCTGGGATCTGCAGCTGAGAGATATAGAGGGCTGGGATCTGTAGCTGAGAGATATAGAGGGCTGGGATCTGTAGCTGAGAGATATAGAGGGCTGGGATCTGTAGCTGAGAGATATAGAGGGCTGGGATCTGTAGCTGAGAGATATAGAGGGCTGGGATCTGCAGCTGAGAGATATAGAGGGCTGGGATCTGTAGCTGAGAGAT
The DNA here is from genome assembly GCA_020271785.1 of Procambarus virginalis. Taxonomy (NCBI): domain Eukaryota; kingdom Metazoa; phylum Arthropoda; class Malacostraca; order Decapoda; family Cambaridae; genus Procambarus; species Procambarus virginalis. The sequence goes on along the minus strand of WNGS01028583.1, from coordinate 399,231 downwards.
ATAGAGGGCTGGGATCTGTAGCTGAGAGATATTGAGGGCTGGGATCTGCAGCTGAGAGATATAGAGGGCTGGGATCTGTAGCTGAGAGATATAGAGGGCTGGGATCTGTAGCTGAGAGATATAGAGGGCTGGGATCTGTAGCTGAGAGATATAGAGGGCTGGGATCTGTAGCTGAGAGATATAGAGGGCTGGGATCTGCAGCTGAGAGAATAACACTAGAATTCTTTGTGACTCGGATACTTTTGATATCGTTCGCCTTAGCGTTTTTGTTCTCGTATTGACATCCTTGGTGATATTTAGCGCCCTCTGATTATTCCGCACATTGCATGGTGCTACATAGCCTTCCCGATTTGGTGCCTTCTTTTGATAATTACTTACTTACTACTTGTGAAGGATGGAAAGTTTATTCTCGAACAATAATACATTATACAGCCCATTGAAGATTAAAGAATA